>JACYXH010000460.1:117500-190000 GCA_026745465.1 Lota lota
CAAAATAAAGAGGCATTTGCATGTGAACATTAATAAAGAATATAACAGGCGCAGATTAGGCTATAATAAAACATGTATCCTATTGTAAAATAACTCAGAATACAATGTGCATGTAATGTAAATACAATATTCTGTCCAACACATAAGATATTCTGAAAAAAATCACGTAGGACAGGCTATAATGGCGTTAAAAGATATGCAATACCAATATTTGTGTTCTCCTCCGCAAGCTCCGCCCCCGACTCATTTATCTCTGAGCTGGAGTGTCTTCCCCTCCCTGGGAAATCTTTGTAGATACTGCTGTGATATTCAATCATGTATGAAAAGGCAGGCGAGAAAACTGGGTCTGAATCTTCTGGGTCGCCCTCTAGTGGACAGGTATTAGAGAGAGTGAAGGGAGTGTTTTGATGGTGCATCTCTAGATACGTGTTGTACAACGTTCACTCATCTCGTCCTGGTTTCTTCTGGTTCAGTGATGCCCGCGAAGGAGGAGGCCCCCAGCATCACAGAGTTCCACTCCTCTACCAAGGTGTTGCCCGTGGGCCACACGGCCCAATTCTCCTGCGATGCCGGCGGCACGCCGGAGCCCACCGTCGAGTGGCTACACAACGGCAGGCCCCTGGAGAGGGACAGCACAGACAACCAATCAGAGCCTGCGGCCTGGGTGGAGAGGGGGTTCCTCTTCGTCAGAGGTGTGAAGTATGGTGTGAACACGGTCTGCTGCATGGCGACCAACAGCGCTGGCTCGGCCAATCACACACCGCAGAGCTGCTCGTTGTTGGTAAGATCTGGATCCAATGAGAGATGTTTGTTGTTGATGTATTCATAACATTGTTGTTTATGTATTCATAACATTGTTGTTGATGTATTCATAACATTGTTGTTGATGTATTCATAACATTGTTGTTGATGTATTCATAACATTGTTGTTGATATATTCATAACATTGTTGTTGATATATTCATAGCATTGTTGTTGATGTATTCATAACATTGTTGTTGATGTATTCATAACATTGTTGTTTATATATTCATAACATTGTTGTTGATGTATTCATAACATTGTTGTTGATGTATTCATAACATTGTTGTTGATGTATTCATAACATTGTTGTTGATGTATTCATAACATTGTTGTTGATATATTCATAACATTGTTGTTGATGTATTCATAACATTGTTGTTGATGTATTCATAACATTGTTGTTGATGTATTCATAACATTGTTGTTGATGTATTCATAACATTGTTGTTGATATTTTCATAACATTGTTGTTGATGTATTCATAACATAGATAGATAGATATATAGATAGATAGATAGATAGATAGATAGATAGATAGATAGATAGATAGATAGATAGATAGATAGATAGATAGATAGATAGATAGATAGATAGATAGATAAATAGATGTCCCCCCCATACATTCAAAGTCACGTGTCTTACTGGAATTAAGTGGGTCGTGTTTCCAATGAGAGCGCTCACACCAGTGCTGTCATACAGCCACACTAGAACTTACAGCACTGCACCAAACCTTTCTCAATCACCAGCCATCTTAAACACAGAACCAGACCTGGAATCATGCGACGTGTCTTTCTACTGCGGGTCTGGTGTGCATTGAAGCTCTGCTGTGACCGAGTCAGACTCGGACCGAGAGTGGATCTGAAAGACACACACTTCCTCCACACAACACTGACTCCTGATATTTTCGTTTCGCTTTTTGAAGCGTTATTCCAATAAAACGTGTTTTGAACCATTCAGAAATGAATGGGAAAAAAACGAGGCTGCCCAGTAAATAGTTTCGTGGCGACGCTTCTCGTACGTGTTCATGTGTGGGGAGAACCTCATTATATATATATATATATATATATACTGTATATATATATATATATATATATATATATTATAGATCTTATTACTGGTAGGCTGGTGCTGTTTATTCTCTTTAGATATGAGTAATACAACAAACATCTGCTCTGTGGGGAAGGTGGAAACGCCTCATCAGTGTGTTCCTGTGTGTTCAGCAGCTAATCATGTCTTGTTCTCCCATCAGATGCCTGTGAACTCACACTGGACCCAAACACAGCCTACAGACGACTCTCTCTGTCTGAGGACAACAGAAAGGTGACGCTGGTTAGAGAGAAGCAGTCGTATCCTGATCACCCAGAGAGATTTGACTCCTGGGACCAGGTGTTGTGTAGAGAGGCTCTGACTGGCCGCTGTTACTGGGAGGTAGAGTGGGAAGGAGTTGTTGCTTATAGGAGTGACATACAGAGGAATCACAAGGAGAGGAGGGGTGATGACAGCAGGCTTGGAGGAACAACAAGTCATGGAGTCTTTATTGTCATGGTTATGTTTACTCTGCCTGGTACAACGGTAGTGAAACAGACATACGTCTCCCCCCCCCCTGCCTCTAAAAGAGTAGGAGTGTATCTGGACCGGCCTGCTGGCACTCTGTCCTTCTACAGAGTGTCCCCAGATGTAGGAGGGTCCTCAGACACACTGACACACATCCACACCTTCCAGTCCACCTTCACCCAGGAGGACCTCCTCCCTGTGTTTAGGTTATGGGGTGGTGCCTCAGTGTCTCTGTGTGGGTTGTAGAAAAAAAGAAAAGCGGTGGGCGGGCCGTGTGTGTTTTTCTTTTTTTTCACACACATAGTACACTCACACATAGCACACACACATAGTACACACACACATAGCACACACACATAGTACACACACACATAGCACACACACACAGTACACGCACACATAGCACACACAAATAGTACACACACATAGCACACACACATAGTACACACACATAGTATACACACACACATAGCACATGCACATAGTACACACACACATAGCACATGCACATAGTACACACACATAGTACACACACATGATTACACGAAAAAGTTATATTTTCTCTTTCATTTACTTCAATAACATTTACATTTTTTAATGTAACATATTGTTTGCTTTTAGTCAAGTCTGTTTGTGAATAAAAAAATAAAAATGGAGGCGAGAGAGAGATTTATTGTGGCTGTATTTTCATTATTTCCTTATTTTGTAAAGATTGAATGTGTGCGTTGTTTTATTTGAACGGTTACATGGCTATTTTATGTGTTGTTATTGTCTATTAGACAAGCATATACAATGTAATATTTGTCTATTTACGTTAATCTTGCTCTGCTTATTACAACAATAAATACTTTGTTTTGAAGTAACTCAGTACTTGAGTAGTCTTTTCACTAGATACTTTCTTACTCTTCCTCAAGTCATTATCTGATGACTACTTTTACTTCTACTTGAGTTATTATTACTTTAAATATACACTTGTTATATATAAAAGTTGGCTGTTATAAATAGGAGGTAATTGACAGTGCTCATTATTCTGTATAATTATATTACCTACAATTCTTATCATTACCAATATAAACACTTATCTTTGTTCCGTCTTCTATGATCTTAAACTTAGTAACCTATGCTCTTTAGTCAACGTTACTAGAATAATCACATAATGCAGAAAGAAACCCGTTCCACGCTGCTCTGAACTCCGGTCCGGTTCTTTCCGGGATGTCTACGGGCCCTTTCAGAGGCCCCGTGACGTCACAACGTCAGCTCCATCTGGGGAGCGGTTATTGTTGGGGTCCGAGAAGGTTCATGAAGCTTCTCGGACACTTGTAGGATAAGGCCACGGTGTGTGGTGCGTTTCATATCCAACATCGCTCATGATGACGCTCCCACTCAGCGACTGTAAAAAAAAAGAGCATCACAAAGTGGCCGTGGGTCGTAACCATGGGGATAACCCCCCCCCCCCCACCCCCCTTCCTCCCGCTGAGTGTCCTCAGCCCAAAATCGTACTGTGGTGAACAGAGTCTACTTCCGGGTCGGACGAGGTGAACGACTAATGCGACACACCTGGTTCATACGGCGAGAGGGGGCGTGGCCCGTGGGGGCGGAGAGAGACAGTTCACTCAGCGTCAACACGACGCTCCGCGCGGTGCGGAGGCTGACTGGACTGCGGAGGCTGACGGAGCGGAAGGCTCCAGACTCTTTACGAGGGAACATGGACAGCGAGCGGTGCGAGCGGAAGTGCCGTGTGTCCGGACCTGTACAGCTCACGGCTCCTCCCTCCTCGAGTGACACTCCAGGTGAAGTGCTCTTCTGCCCATACAGACCCGTGTGTGTGTGTGTTTTAAGTGTGTGTGTGTGTGTGTGTGTGTGTGTGTATTGCATCAATACAGACATGATTATTAAAAAATGATGTTCACCACATGATCACCATGATATAAACAAACAAATAAACAAAGTGCAACCATCAACACAGCAGTCCTATACAAATAGGCTTCATAACTGTATGCCTATAATAGTGCTGACTAAATATATGAACAGTTGTTTCCAGGCCTACAGTTTGTTAAATGCCAACACTGCTGTATTATGCAGTTATGTCTGTTTCATTCAACTCTAGCTAGTAAAGTGGAGATTGAAGCTATAGGCCTACATGAATCATTTAAACGTCTTGAGAATATTAAACCAATTGATTTGATATAAGGTCCGTTTGGACACACTAGATAAAGGTGCACCGTGTGTGTGTGTGTTTGTGCGTGTTAAATAAACAATGCTAATTAGTTAAATAAGTCACTTCTCTTCCAATGCGCAGGCATCAACCAGTAGAAACAGAGTGAAGCAGGGAGGGAGGTTAATATATGTGTATATATTTGCATTTGGTGGAGGCATCTTAAAACACTGAGTGTGTCACGGCTTGTGCAGGGAGGTGAACCCAAATGCAGACATCAGACTCAGAGGGTTAGGTGCAAACGGAAGCTTTACTTCATGTCAACAGGCAGACAGAGACAAACCTACAACAAACAATGAACCGACAAACTAGGGCAGAAACTAGGGAACTTAAAATGCATGGAACATGGTGAACGAGTTACTTATGGCTGTGGTTAAATCTTTTATTTTTCGCTGTTGTAAGCTACTAGTGTTAGAAAGCTCTATAACCAGGCTAATGTTGGATGACTCTAACAACCTCCCCCATGACAGAGGGACCTTGACCCCATGACCCTAGACTCTGGCTCTATGATGCTAGGCTATCCTCTGAACCCTGAGGTCAAGAAACTTAGGCCCAATCCCAGTTCCCTCCTTGCCCATACCACGTAACACACACACACACACACACACACACACACACACACACACACACACACACACACACACACACACACACACACACACACACACACACACACACACACACACACACACACACACACACACAAAACCCGGAGCTTCCTCTACTTCCTACTCTGATTACTTATGGTTCTTCCGGGACGTTGGCCCACAGGGCAGTTTGTATTTTGGGATACTTTTTGATTATGAGGTTGTACTTAAAAAGAAAAAAAACTGAGAGATGGAGAAGAAATAGATATACTACAATTTATGCATTTATTGTTATTGCATAAAAGAACCAAAATACCTTGTAGCAAATGTCCCTGCTACACGTCACCTAGGTGGCTTTTCTCACTCCCCCTAGGTGACGTTCCTCGGGCTCCTCCAGACCAATTGGACACAGGGTGGTGATGTTGAAACCGGTTTATTGTCAAGGTTGAATGGAATGAGACAGGCAGCCGGTGCTCCGTGCTGCCATGCCGAAGAGCTCTTCCCGAGTGTGTGTGGTGGTGGCTGGTTTAACCTGTGCACACTGATTGCTCAATGTGCAACAGGTGTGCAGCCTCACCCAGCCCCAGAGTCCAATCAGTCTGACTCAGGCCAGGTGAGGCTGCTTCAACCAGCCACCCTCCACACACACTCCCACATACCCCCAACACCCAATTGAAGCTGGGGAGTATCCCCAGCTGAAACCCCCCCTCTTCCTCGCTCTCTCTCCATCCTTCCCTCATTCTTTCCCTCCCCTCACTCTCTCCCACCCTTTCTCATTCCCTCCCAGTGTCTCTCCTCTCTTTACCTCTCCCTCTTTCCCTCCCTCCCCCTCTCTACCGCTCCCCCTCGCTCTCTCTCCCTCTTTCTCTCTCTTACTCTATCATCCCCTCTCTCTCCCCCTCACTCTCTCTCCCTCCCTCTCTCTCTTGCTCTATCCTCCCCTCTCTCTCTCCCCTCCCTTTCTCCTTCCCTCTCAGTCTCTCTCCTCTCTCTTCACCTCCGTTCCCCTCCCTTCCTGTCTCTCTCCTCACTCTCTCTTCCACCTTCCCTCTCTCTCCCTTTATCTCTCGCTCTATGCTCCCCTCTCTCCCTCTCTCTCTTTCTCTCTCCCTCCCTCTCTCCTACAGTGAAGCTGACTGTCATCGATGTCTCTGTGTCAACAGCATTGGGCCTGTGTCTTCCAATCTAAATGTTTAGTTAAAGTTCATATCTCTCTCCATCTCTCTGTCCCCTCTACTCTTGTTACCGTTTTTTTTAAACCTTTACAATTCAAAACGATTACAGCAAGTAGAAAAAGTGTTCATTTTACACTCTAGGTTTTTAAACAAAATGTTTACATCAATTTATACTTGTGAATTGTGAATGACAATGTAATAAAATGTTTGTAAACCTTTTTGATTTCAATTCAAAAGTAAAATGGGACACATTCTGTGGAATAGGATCATACAAAATACAATATGCATTTAGTAGAATATCTATATTCTCAATCTGTATTGTACTGAATAACTCTGAATAATATCTTCCTCTCTCTCCCTCTCTCTCGCTCTCTCCTACAGGGAAGCTGACATCGATGTGTGTCTTTGCATTAGGCATTAGGCCTGTGTCTTCCATCCAAACTATAAATTAAAGTTAATATCTCTCTTTCACTCTCTCTCTTTCACTCTTTCTCTCTGCCTCCCTTAATCCTTCTATCTCACACTGTATATTGCATGCCTCTCCCTCTCTCTCTCTCTCTCTCTCTCTCTCTCTCTCTCTCTGTATATTGCATGCCTCTCTCTCTCTCCCTCTCTCATCTTACAATTTCTCTCTATGGCACACTGGTCTTTCACTCTCTCATCATCTTTCTGTGTCTTTTTCATCATCTTTGTTATTATCTCCGTCATGGGAGATAATAACAAAGATGATGAAAAACTTGCCATGGCAAGTGTTGTCAAGTGTTGAATATAAAATGTACACCTGTAGACGTCAATGCGCTTACTAATGTCGAGGTATTCTCATTCCAACAGGTCCTCGTTAGTATAGTGGTCAGTATCCCCGCCTGTCACGCGGGAGACCGGGGTTCAATTCCCCGACGGGGAGTGTTTAACATTAACCAACAGTCACCAATACAATCAAAGTTCAGTTATTTTAGGAGCAGTCAGTGTCTGTGAGCAAGAAGTGATCTTTTATTTCAGTGACAAGTTTAACGAAATTTACGCAACGATCAACTCTTGGACAAGTTTTATTATAGTCAGGATGGCCGAGCGGTCTAAGGCGCTGCGTTCAGGTCGCAGTCTCCTCTGGAGGCGTGGGTTCAAATCCCACTTCTGACAGAAGTTTTAATGACAAGCGAAATAACATCTTCATATCAAATTACTCTAAAGTTTAGTTCGCCCTCATCAGCTAGATGTTAAGAAAGAGGAGACGTCACACAAAGCGTTTAAGTTTCCATAAAACATTTGTAGACGTCAATGCGCTTACTAATGTCGAGGTGTTCTGATTCCAACAGGTCCTCGTTAGTATAGTGGTCAGTCTCCCCGCCTGTCACGCGGGAGACCGGGGTTCAATTCCCCGACGTGGAGTGACTGACATTAACCCACAGTCACCAATATAACCAAAGTTTAGTTATTTTAGGAGCAGTCGGTGTCTGTGAGAAGAAGGAGGGGGTGGGGGAAGTTTTTTTGATATATCAGGCCCATCTCCCCTTTCTCTCTGCCCCCATCCAGCCCCGCTGTGTCATCTGTCAGGACCGGCTCTTCCCCTCTGGTTAGTCCAACTGTAATAACCTCTACACTGGTGTTACATACTTTAGCGTGTAGCGGATAGATGTTTGCTGTCCCCTCAGCAGTGCTTCCACATGCCCCTCGCCAGAAAAGAAGAAAAGAAAGCAACATACTGTAATATATATTCTTGAGCGCGTACATATATATATATATATATATATATATATATATATGTTATTGACAGTTATTTTTTAACTGAACATTTTAGATGTCAGATGTTAGTCTTTTATATATATTATTGACAGTTCTTTTTTAACTGAACATTTTAGATGTCAGTCTTCTTTTCTGCCATGGAACATTAGTGGTTTAACAAACAGTAGCTTAGTTTGGATTTATTTTTGTCATTTAAATGAATAATATCAGTGTTTTATAGAAACACTTCTGTGAAGGTGGAGGCTGAAGCTAAATTGAGCCTACACTTCACAATACTAATAATAAATATACAAATAGCGTGGTAAAGAGTGGACAGGTGTGCTGTGAATAGTTATATGGCTATGATAATGGAGTAATAGATAATAGCACAATAAACAGAACATTCCCATTAAAATGTGTGTGTGTAAATACGGCACAAGGATAATTATATTCACGCAAGAGATCTTAAATACATCCATTAAAGCAGAACAGTGCTTGTGCATTTTTTTTAATTTGTTTGTCACTGGTCAGTCTTGAACCTGTGACCTTGTGATCCACTCGAAACCCCATACAAAATTGGCTAACGAAAGTGTATTTTTCTTATTTTTTTAATTCATACTAATGAATAAAAAAAATTGAATTAGAGGAAAAACGAAGTTTAGTTTGCCCTCATCAGCTAGATGTTCAGAAAGAGGTAACCTCACACAAAAGGTTTATTTGCCATTCAGAACTAATCAAAAGTTTGCCTTGCATTGGCCGGGAATCGAACCCTGGCCTCCCGCGTGGCAGGCGAGAATTCTACCACTGAACCACCAATGCTTGATCCATAAAGGATATGACTCACAATGTGTCCACAAAGTATTTACTTAGGTATAGATCGCAGCACAGAATGATTCCAACAGTAGACAACAATAATTGCAATCATCACATTTCCGTATGTCTACATTATACTGATGTCGTTTATGACCCCCCAAAAGTAAAAAGAAGCGATACATTATTATTTGAGCGCTTTTATTCTATAAATGTGCTTCATATGCTGCGCTCCATACGGAGGCCCTTTCTCGTGTGGAGCTTCTCGCTGACAGCCAATCACCTTCTCGTTGTCATTAGTTCTTAATTGAATTTAGCTGAGTCGCCCCCGACGTGCACATAGCTCCCAGGTGATGTCGGCCATTCCTTTTTTTTCGTTTTTGCGTTTGACTGCGGTAACCGATGGCTTAGGCCTGTACCTTTTATTAGTTAGACGTTGCGCCTGCTGTTGCGTATTTGTTTTGTGCGCTTTTGAATGAACAATCCGGACAACGTGGCCACCAACGGGGGTGGAGTGGTGGTGGGGGGCCGACGTTTATTGTTTAATGAGTTGCTTGATTGTTTGTTTGGTTGTGTTTGGCCGCTGGCTTCAGACCAGCCTGTGATTGTGCATCATCATTACACTCTGCCCGTCTCCTCACTCCCAATCTATATCACTGTTCTTTCCCCTCAAAGTCACCCTGGATTTGACCGCTCATAGTCACTTTGGTTTTGCTCATTTATAGTTGAAATGCGGAGTTGTAGCTTGTGTTTTGTTTGCAGTGAGTACACATGTTTGTATTGGGCCTAACTGGGGATGACTAACCGACTGACTTTACCGGCGCTGCACCGACAACCTCCGTGTGAACACTGGGAAGTGTGTGTGTGTGTGAGCTCTGGAAACTGGACGCAAAATGGAGGAACAGCTGCAACCATTGTGAAAGAACGACGTTTTGGGTAAAACTGGAACTGTTTAAAGCAAATAGCCGTAGATGAAGAGGTAAGTAGACTAATTGGCGAATACAACTATTTTCGCCAATTGCTTTCTTTTTTTGTTTAACAGCACCACTGGACTACAGGACCTCCACTAGGTTGAAATGACAATCCTGTGCAATCCATGCTGCGTTAGACAATTGATCGGCACAGCACCTTCTCCAGATGCTCTACCTCCCTCAGGAATCCACAAAGAGAACTTGAAATGCCACGTGTCTGAAATATCCAGGATGTTTGTGAATTTAAGGACTTCTCCAAAATAACTCGACAAAGAGATGGAAGTGTTCAGTTTTTGCTCCATCCATAACCCCACTGCTAGAATTAGAAGAGGTTAGATGCTGGACTTGCTTTGCACTTGCTAACACTCTCCCAATCTTTCCCTTTCAAAACTCTCAATACACTTGCAAGCTGCTGTTGACTGTTGCAGAAGTTTGACTGCGGCTTGATGTTGAAATAGGTGCAATGTGGTTTTCATTCTGTGCAATGTGGTTTTCTGTCTGTGCCATACGGTTTGTTATTTTCTGCAATGCATTCATTCTGTGCCATACGGTTTGTTATTTTCTGCAATGCACTTTCTGTGCCCTAAGATTTGTTATTTTCTACAATGCACTTTAATTCTGTGCCATACGGTTTGTTATTTTCTACGATGGTTTCATTCCGGGCATCTCTAACTCGACTCAAAGGTCCTGCGGTTGCTTATGTGTGTATTGTGCTCTTCCGACTGAACAATCCGGACAACGTGGCCACCAACGGGAGCTTCAAGGAGGATCCTCACAGTGAGTCACCCAACGTTTATTATTTCATGAGCTGGTTGAAGTTTGGCTGCTGGTTCGCTTTTACAACTTTCAATACACTTACAAACTGCTGATGCTTGATGTTGAATTCTGTGCAATGTGGTTTTCATTCTGTTCAATGCACATTCATTCTGTGCCATACGGTTTGTTATTTTCTGCAATGCACTTTCATTCTGTGCCATAAAGTTTATTTTCTGCAATGCACATTCATTCTGTGCCATACGGTTTGTTATTTTCTGCAATGCACATTCATTCTGTGCCATACGGTTTGTTATTTTCTGCAATGCACATTCATTCTGTGCCATACGGTTTGTTATTTTCCACAATGCACATTCATTCTGTGCCAGACGGTTTGTTATTTTCCGCAATGCACATTCATTCTGTGCCATACGGTTTGTTATTTTCTACAATGCATTCATTCTGTTCCATACGATTTGTTATTTTCGGCAATGCAATTTCATTCTGTGCCATTCGGTTTGTTATTTTCTACAATGCACATTCATTCTGTGCCATACGATTTGTTATTTTCGGCAATGCAATTTCATTCTGTGCCATACGGTTTGTTATTTTCTGCAATGCACATTCATATGGTTTATTTTCTGCAATGCACATTCATACGGTTTATTTTCTGCAATGCACATTCATTCTGTGCCATACGGTTTGTTATTTTCTACAATGCACATTCATTTTGTGCCATACGGTTTGTTATTTTCTGCAATGCATTCATTCTGTGCCATACGGTTTGGTTGTTTCATTCCGTGCTCTCTAACGCGACTCTAAGGTCCTGCGGTTGCTTATGTGTGTGTTGTGCTCTTTCCGACTGAACAATCCGGACAACGTGGCCACCAACGGGAGCTTCAAGGACGATCCTCACAGTGAGTCACCCAACGTTTATTATTTCATGAGCTGGTGAAGTTTGGCTGCTGGTTCGCTTTTACAACTTTCAACACATTACAAGCTGCTGATGCTTGACGTTGAATTCTGTGCAATGTGCTTTCATTCTGTGCAATGCACTTTCATTCTGTGCCATACGGTTTGTTATTTTCTGCAATGCACATTCATTCTGTGCCATACGGTTTGTTATTTTCTGCAATGCACATTCATTCTGTGCCATACGGTTTGTTATTTTCTGCAATGCACATTCATTCTGTGCCATACGGTTTGTTATTTTCTACAATGCATTCATTCTGTGCCATACGGTTTGTTATTTTCTACAATGCACATTCATTCTGTGCCATACGGTTTGTTATTTTCTGCAATGCACATTCATTCTGTGCCATACGGTTTGTTATTTTCTGCAATGCACATTCAATCCGTGCCATATGGTTTGTTATTTTCTGCAATGCACATTCATACGGTTTATTATTTTCTACAATGCATTCATTCTGTGCCATACGGTTTGTTATTTTCTGTAATGCATTCATTCTGTGCCTTACGGTTTATTTTCTACAGTGCACATTCATTCTGTGCTTTACGGTTTGTTATTTTCTACAATGCATTCATTCTGTGCCATACGGTTTGTTATTTTCTGCACTGCACATTCATTCTGTGCCATACGGTTTGTTATTTTCTACAATGCATTCATTCTGTGCCATACGGTTTGTTATTTTCTACAGTGCACATTCATTCTGTGCCATACGGTTTGTTATTTTCTACAATGCATTCATTCTGTGCCATACGGTTTGTTATTTTCTGCAATGCACTTTGATTCTGTGCCATACGGTTTTTATTTACATATTTGTTATGTAGTGCATTCTGGTTTCGCAGCTGGAGGTCCTGGCGGTGGCGGTCAGCTGGAGGTCCTGGCAGTCAGCTGGAGGTCGTGGCGGTCAGCTGGAGGTCCTGGTGATGGCGGTCAGCTGGAGGTCCTGGCGGTCAGCTGGAGGTCCTGGCGGTGGCGGTCAGCTGGAGGTCAGTGCGGTCAGCTGGAGGTCAGTGCGGTTGCAGCTTGTGTTAAGACCTAGCAGCTACTCATCCAGGTGAACTCTTCAACCGATGTAAAGGTTCATAGAGTAAATCTGATCAACTAGGTCTGCGTTTAGGAGCTCTAGTATTTTGTAACTTGATCATTTCTATCACTTGAAACTTAGTAGTGGGTGCTACTAGAGTAAGCAGAGACAGCGTATAACCAGGGTCATAATTGTGCAAGCGGTCAAACCACCAAGCGGCTCGATGACTAAATGGTTCTTTAAACTCAGGACCGCGGCCCGGAGCAGAGGATGGACCAAAGGCCTGCAGTACAGCGCCCTAAAGACCCCGTGTGGACCCAGGTAAGATGCTTGACTTTCCATCTTAATGTGATTTAACTTTGAATATTCAACATGGTAAGTTTTGCTTAGACCAGGGTGAGAGCTTCGATAAATGGACCACATGGCAAGGTAGCGTGGTGCTGCGTTTAGGAATCTTTAAATGCCCAGTCACATTTGGTGAGCAAAATGTCTTCTAAATCAGCCAGCACAATGTGAAACTGACTTTTTTTCTTTTCACTTCACAGTATGATGACCTGAACAGTTGATCTACTCCAGTGTCCTATTCCCCATCCACCCTGAGGATCCCTGGCTACACCTACAGCCAACATAACCACGCAGAGCTCATCAACTGCCTACTACACACCATACTGATGTCACTTTACTGTTCACTTTTAAAACAAACTATTATGTCACACCAGCTTTTGGTGAAAGTATGTTTAGCTCAATCTTTTGATTTGTTGATTTTTCTGTACACTTTCTGTGATCCCAGCTATTATTTTTCCAACAACCTTAGCTGGGAGCCCTCTTAAGGGAGCGACTAAAGGGACAAGGCTGGAAGCAAACCTGGGCCCTGATCTTAACCTTCTTTCTAACCCTACGGCCTCAATTTAACCACAAATAAAATAGGATGATCTAACCTAATACCTAAACTTAGCCATCTAACCTAAACGTCATAAAGGCCAAAACTTAACCTAGTACCTAAACTCGCTTACCTAAACTTAACCTTCAAACCTAAACATCTCTAAAATGCGTAAACTCTCACCTAATACCTAAACGTATAAATCTTTAATACAATAACTAATGCCTAAACCAAACGGGGCCTAAACATAACATATACCCAAACACCCCTAAAATGGCCTATTTCAAACTTTATACCAAGTTAACCATCCTTAATCCTAAACTAGACTCATTTAGCGCTAAACCAGACTTGTCCCTTGGTTGCTCCACTTTTATTTTTTAAAGGTTTCTCTTTTCCCCATGGGGGTTTTTGAGTTTTAATCCTTGAGGGCTTGAAGTGCATGTTTGAACACTTGTAGTTTCATAAATAAACATGTTTTAATTTCTACCCATTTTGTGTGTTTTTCTTTATATGTGGAATTGGGACAACTGAGCTATTTCATGGACCGTTTTTGGTTCTGATATTCGGATGGCTGCCATCACCTCAAACCAAATAGTTCAATTAGTTTATTCTTTTGAATCATGTTTGACAACACATTAAAAAATGTGTACACTTTTCAGATTTGAATAAAGATTTACCAAAAGTAGACTGGGGACATTTTCTGTGGAATTTGTACAATCTCAGTACACTATGTATTCAGTACAATAGGTACATTCTCAGTACTATATATATTCAGTAGAATAGGTACATTCTCAGTGGGATAAAAAGTCTCCTAAAACCCCTATTTTACAAAATATGGAATTCAAGGAAGGATTAAAATCACTGATCGATTGCACAATTTTGTAGCTGATGAGCCAGTCAATGACTTAATGTCCACCATACAACAACCCAACATGTGTTACACCTTACACAAAGGTCACGGTGACTACATGTAAAGATTCACCCAATGTGTGTGAGTGCTGTGACTTTGTCTTGACAGCTCTCCTCTCCATCCTCTCATCTTAGTTTCTCCTCTCTCCTTCCTCTCCCTTCTCTTCCTGCTCTCTCCAATCTCTGCTCTCCTTTCTAGCTCATCTAGGATTGTGTTAATTATTGTCGTGCCTACACATTACGTGTGTTGACATTACATAGGTACTATTTAGATTATTTTAGTCTAATATTTGAACTACTTTAAGTTAAATGTAGGTAGTTCAGAATAGTCCCTTTTGACACATCTTTGCTGTAGTCTACTACCTATGCCCTGGCACATACAAGCAGCTTTCCCATAATCAGTGTTGTAGCGACACCCAGTGGTGGGAATGGGGAATCACCACAGACTCCCTTCATGAATATAAAATAGTTGATTTAAACAAATAAGCTGTATTCCTCACACATTATGCCACACAAACCATTTGTAAAATATATAGAAGGAGCAACTTAAAAGTCCAGCCAAATGCTGTTTTCCTTTAGGTACTGCTCACAAATCAAAATAACTTAATTCAAACATATACAGCCATCACAACACCCAATGGTGTCCTTTACGCTGGGGACATGTCCCCACCACTCTTTGAAATGGTGGATTTTGTCCCCATCATCATTTGTTGAATACATTCAAAACAATAGATTAATGTTCTAAACTTTATTGTTTCTGTTGTTTCTATTTTGTCATATTTTAGGTCAGCGATATTGGATATTGTATCACCGGGCTGATGTGCAATGCCTACTTTGACCGTCAGGGGGTGCACTAGTCCTTTAAATGGTAGAAATTCACTCCGTCGACTGGTTCATTACACAAACTTTAGCCTATAACATATTTACATAGTATATATTAAGCTCTATCTTAGAGTACATCTAATTGGACTATTTAATATCATGAGACATGATTTTTGATATTTTGTTGCATTTTATGGCATGATTAAGGTATAAACTACAGCCACGTGCCACTTATGAATTAATGATGTCCTTAATTATCTCACGTGGGCTACTTAGAGCAGGTGCCGTTCAAAAACGTGCATCACGTCGTCGTTCGCAGATAGAACGCCGTCCATATTACGGTCCAACGCCGGTAAAAGGGGGGGGGGGGGGGGGGGGGGGGCGCACGGCGCATGAGTCAGACACGCCCATCTCTCCGTCTCTCACGTCAGGGGTCCCCGACACTACCGAAGCAAACCACACTGCTCCCCATGTCGCTTCAGTTGTTCCCACCACCACATCGAGGGAGAAGGAGCAAGGTGTCTTTATTATCTTTCTGTATTTGGTTTATTTTTATCATGGGGTGGCGACGCTGGTCGACCGTTGGAGCTTTAAGAAAAACACGAGCCAAGACAGAACGGGAAACAGACCAAAAACCAAACCTGTGTGGACCTAGGATTAAAGATTACACGCAGGAGAAGTAGTGTGTGTGTGTGTGTGTGTGTGTGTGTGTGTGTGTGTGTGTGTGTGTGTGTGTGTGTGTGTGTGTGTGTGTGTGTGTGTGTGTGTGTGTGTGTGTGTGGGAGGGGACGACGACGACGAACAAGTTCAGAATACGGATTATTGGTCCGCACCTCCGAGGAGAGACGAGGTACCGCCGTTGATCGTGGTGACGTTTTGTCCAGCGCACAGAACCAAATCATTTGATCGCTGCTGGTGGGGAAAATGAAAAACAAGTTAGCGTGCGTCATTTTATTACTTCTCGTCGTTCAAGCAACTCGGTGAGGATTTGACGTTTTCAAGCGTTTCCGTGTGGTTCAAAGTTCTCAGTTGTCGCTCACGTTGGACAGTGGACGTCTTTTTGCGTTTGTTTTTGGAACAGCTTGCGAACGATACGAATACATGGCTGATATGGTTATCATGCGCGCAAAACACGCACACACACACGCACACACGCACACACACACACACACACACACTTAGATCGTCAAATTCTGTATGATTTAATTCCTTTAATGATGGCTAGATAAATTCGTGTCCTGCCATGCCAAGGTTTTATACATGGTTATCACGGTGAAAGTCGAGATAGCACAGCCACTGCAGGTCTATACGCGACATGAATCAATCAATGGTCTCATAAAAGCAAAAACAACTCTGGAGACAATCTCACAGACAAGTTAGTTCTTGAGTGTTCTTCATTCACGTCTTCCTCCGTCTCCGTCAGCTCCGACCAACTGGAATACAGCGAGGACTACCAGGACCACCACGACGTCCCTGTCAGTCGGATCATGGCCCCCAGGAACCACCAGGCGGACGCCACTCACATACTGAACAATTTACTCAAGGAGTACGACAAGACTCTTCGACCCGACATTGGCGGTGAGTTGAAAGCTGTCGATCGATAGCTGCTGCCTTGTTTTGTTTTTTTTTTTGGGGGGGGGGGGAGGGGGGGGGGGGGGGGTTTGTTGCTCTTTTGGGTTTACCAACGACACGGAAACAGGGGAGTCTAAACATTCAGATGGAGCTGTAGGTTGATGGACGTGGATTGTCATTGGTCGATTTGAGCAGAGCTTTATCCATCTTTCTACTACTTGCTGTTCTGGTGAGAGGCGGGCTGAGTGCTCGTTCTCAAGCCCCTCCCCCCCCCCCCCCCCCCCCCCATGTAACGTGTAAACCTTGGCTTGGTGGTTGTGTGTGTGTGTGTGTGGTCCCGTGACATGTGGTTGTTGTGTGGGGATAGCCACAGTAGTAGTAAAAATGCTCTCACCTACAACTATACAAGACACCGAAATAAGATGTTGTGTTAGCCAAATTATAACTCCAATATGAACGGAAGCCAACGTTTTTTTTTATTGCTCCAAAGCTCCCAATGAGACGACTGACCAGATATGGGCTACTTAGGTAGGACAAACCAAACAACTGGGTCCCCTGAGGCCCCTAACAGTCCTGGTTCATTCTGGGGCTGCGGGTCTGCCGCCCCCCCCCCCCCCCCCCCCCCCATGTAAACACCCCTTCAGTTCAGTTTCACCAAGCGGAGGACAGGTGTGTCACATCAGCAGGTGACCGGGTAACCCTATCAGCCAATCAGAGGCGATGCCTGCAGCAACGGGCGTTTTAACCTAGAGAGGGAGTCATCGAATGCAAAGAAGGCAAGCCAATCTACAGATGGTGTTATGCACCTGTATCCAAAATAACAAGGGCTCCCAGGGTCCGTCCGAGGGTTAGCTGGCTTTGTTGCTACTTCCTGTCCCCTTCCTGTTGAGCTCTGGCTCTCACGTTAACACCATCTCTTGTGTTACAAATCATAATGTGTGACTGTGGAGTGTGTGTGGATGGTGGCTGGTTGAAGCAGCCTCACCTGGCCCGGGTCAGACTGACTGGACTCTGGGGGCTGGGTGAGGCTGCACACCTGTTGTGCATTGAGTAATCAGTGTGTAAACAGGTTAAACCGGCCATCGCCACACACACACACACACACACACACACACACACACACACACACACACACACACACACACACACACACACACACACACACACACACACACACACACTCAGGAGATCTCTGACATGGCAGCATGCAACACCTGCTCGATGTATCATTTTACTCCTGACTCTGCAATAAACCGGTTTCAACATCTGCAACCTGTAGACACAGATTGTAGCATGTAGCTGTAGTAGTAGCACATAGCATGTGGCATTGTAGCATGTGGCGGTTTACACTTTTCCTCCAAAGCCTCGTTACCATGACGGCCTCCGTTTCTTGCCGTTCGATTGGAAGAACCCTTGTTCTGTGAGGACAGCTTTGGTGTGTGTGAGTGTGTGTGTATGTGTCTATGTGTGCATTTGTCTGTGTGTGTGTGTGTGTGTGTGTGTGTGGGGGTGTGTGTGCACATGTGCCTATGTGAGCACGCAAGGGGAGACGGGATGGGACAGCAGAAAACAGTACATGTATGGTACAAAATATGATCCAATTCAATCATTTAAACATGAGTCTATATACAGTGTACATCATAAAACCGTAAATACACAAATGGCTATCCTGTATAATTCATCACAAAATTCCTAAATTCATCAATCAGCCTTGAAAAAATCAAGTTCTCCAAATCAAGACAACGTTACACTAGCAATGCATAACAATTGACTCAAACTGGCAGGATGAGTCTATAGGAACTACTACCACTCAACCAACTCAGTAAATACATTTTAGGACCAGCTGCTACTCAGCCTTAAGAAAAGTATTTTCTATAATGTATCAATCACAAATTATTTCAAAACAACATTATTATTTCCAATATTATTTCCCTCTCAGCCAACAGGGGGTGCTGCAGCACCCTCAGCACCTTACTTCCTGCGCCTATGTGTATCTGTATTCACTGTAAGTAGCTTTGGGTGAACGTGTCTGATAAATGACTTAATAGTAAGATATGAGGACGTTTATCAAAGCCATGTTGTAGTACTCTGTTATTGCATGTGGATCCAATAGGGGGCGGTGAATCCACCTCAGTGCAGTTCACCTTCTGGCCAATATGATTAGGGTTAAGGAGACACTGGTGTGTGTGTGGTGGATGTGTTTGGAATGGTTAAAGAGCCTTTGGTGCTCAACAAGTGAGTGGGGCCAGCGCTAATGCGCTCCCGGGGGCCAGCTGGGGGAGAGTGGCGGTCTGCTCCGTCTACCAGCGCTCCCCTGGGCCGTCTGGGCCGCTGCGCTGGAGTCGGGCTGACACAATGTCTTGAAACACATCTCTAGTGGGACTGCTGATGTCTTCTGTGTCTCTCTCCATTTCTGTCTGACCAAAGACATCCTGCAGAGAGAGAGAGAGAGAGAGAGAGAGAGAGAGAGAGAGAGAGAGAGAGAGAGAGAGAGAGAGAGAGAGAGAGAGAGAGAGAGAGAGAGAGAGAGAGAGAGAGAGAGAGAGAGAGAGAGAGAGAGAGAGAGAGAGAGAGAGAGAGAAAGAGAGAGAGAGAGAGAGATGAACTTTAATTCATCGTTTGGATGGAAGACTCAGGCCTAATGCTGTTGACACAGAGACATCGATGACAGTCAGCTTCAATGTAGGAAAGAGAGAGAGAGAGAGAGAGAGAGAGAGAGAGAGAGAGAGAGAGAGAGAGAGAGAGAGAGAGAGAGAGAGAGACTGAGACAGAGATAGAGACAGAGGGATTATTCAGTACAATACAGATTGAGAGAGAGAGATTATTCAGTGCAATACAGATTGAGAGAGAGGGAGAGAGATTATTTAATACAACACAGATTGAGAGAGAGATTATTCAGTACAATACAGATTGAGAGAGAGAGATTATTCAGTACAATACAGATTGAGAGAGAGAGAGATTATTGAGTATAATACAGATTGAGAATATAGCTATTCTACTGAATACATATTGTAGAGAATGCTCATTTTCCAATGAATGTCTCATTCTACTTTTGTAAATTTGAATTTAAATCAAAAAGGTTTAGAAACATTTTATTATGTTATCAAAATGAACACTTCACATTGTCAATATTTTCTACTTCCTGTAGTCGTTTGCAATTTGATATCATTAAACGTATAAAAAAACAGGAACAAGAGGAGAGGGGACAGAGAGATGGAGAGAGATATTAACTTTAACTGAACATTTAGATTGGAAGACACAGAGATAATGCTATTGACACAGAGACATCGATGACAGTCAGCTTCACTGTAGGAGAGGAGGGAACAACGAACTGGCGCCGGCTGCTAGGAAGCGCGGTGGAGAAATAGGGAGCGTAGATTGGCAATTGCTGGCAGTGTGTGTAAACAGAAGCACGTGGAGAAGTGGCAGCCGGCGGCCGCTAGGTGGCGGCAGTGGACGGAGTGACACACAGGCCCAATGCTGTTGACACAGAGACATCGATGACAGTCAGCTTCACTGTAGGAGAGAGGGAGGGAGAGAGAGGAAGGGGGGAAGAGGGAAGGTGGGAGAGAGAGAGGAAAAGGGAGGGGAAAAGAGGTAAAGAGAGAGTAGAGACACTGAGAGGGAAGGAGAGAGGGAGGGAGTGAGAGGAGGGGAAGAGAATGAGGGAAGGAGGGGGAGAGAGCGAAGAATGTAGCTATTCTATTGAATACATATTGTACTGAGAATGTACCTATTCTACTGAATACATATTGTAGAGAATGTACCTATTCTACTGAATACATATTGTACTGAGAATGTACCTATTGTACTGAATACATACTGTACTGAGAATGTACATATTCTACTGACAAATTATTGTACTGAGAATGTTGCTATTCTACTGAATACATCTTGTACTGAGAATGTACCTAGTCTACTGAATACATATTGCAGAGAATGTACCTATTCTACTGAGTAATTGTAGAGAATGTAACTATTCCACAGAAAATTACCCCATTATACCTTTTGTAAATTTTTATTGAAATAAAAAAGTGTACAAACATTTGATGTCATTCATATTTCAGGAGTATAAACTAATATCCTGGTTTTGTTTAAGAAACTAGAGATTTTTAACATGCACCTGCAAATGTTTCTAAATTTCATATTGTTAAATGTATATATAACATTCAGCAGTAATCAGATATTGATCAATATCGTATATGTAATCGAATCACGTATCATGGGTTATATTTTACAATAGTCAGGGTTCTTTTCCGAATGAATTCCTTCTTGTCAAATGAAAGCAGTACAACATTAATGCAGTTCTCTCAGATCTCACGTAGTAGATATTATAATTCATGAAACAACATTAGTGGTTTTGGTCGTTTGATTATTTTATTATCAAACAAAAGCTCCTAGTCTGTTTGATTGACAGGTGAGATGGTCAGGGGGGCAGAGTTTTTACCTTCATAATTATAGAGACATGGACCGAGGAATGGATAGAGAGGCTCACTAAAGGTGCAGCCAGTAGCAGAGTAGATATGAACCCTGGCTTCCACATCATAGAAGGAGACCAGACCCTCATCATAATCAACAAACACCCCCACCTTCTTGAGCCCAGCTCTCAGAGGGAGATGGACAGCAGAGTTATCACTAAATATCAACCGATCGTTGTCTAAGAAAAGAGTCCAGGAGCCATTCTTAGGGGAAAAACTGATCACATCTTTTCTGTTGATGGACTCTCTGGCCACTCCTAAAAACCATGCAGTCTTGTCTTTAATATGGACCTCAAAGTAAAATGTCCCTGAGGAGAAGCTCTGCCTCGCGAGCACAAATAGATACCGTGTAAATCTTTTAGGGTTGTCTGGGAGTTTCTTCTCTACACCTCCATCATGGACTTGTTTCCCATCCTCAGACAGGATGAGATGGGGATGAGCTGTATCAGGATCCAGAGTCACATCTACTTCATACTGCTGGACCCTCTTCAGTTCAGCAGCACACACCTTCTTCATCTCCATGTTCAGTGTATCCTCCAGCTGATCCAGGGATCTCCTCAAGGTCCCTACGTATGACGGAGGACGGACCTCCACCGTTGTCCAGTCCCTGGTGGGTGGAGGATTCTCCAGGGATCTGAAGGTCTGGAGGAAGTAGAGGTGGTCTTCAGTCTGTGAGAGCTGCTTCACCTCTGAGCTTCTATTGGTCAGATCTCCTATTTCCTGCTCCAGCTCTTTGAAGAGGACTTCAGCCTCTTTCTCTCTGGATTGCTGTCTCTCTTTAACCGTTTGCTTGAACTCATCCTGCCACTTTTCAATGTAGTGTAACAGAGCAGTGAAGACCTGCACACCATCAGCTATCTCTCTGTCTGCGTCTTTGTTGCTCAATTCTACTTTGTCTTTGATCTCCTTCATCTTTAGTTTTCTCTCCTGGATCATCTGCTGAACTTCCGACTCCATCTTCCCCAGCTGGGCCGTCTTCACTTCATATTCCTCCTTTAGTGGTACAGCAGGATGGGACTTGTGGTCTGTCTCTGTGCAGAACTTACACACACACACCTGTTCAGTCTGGCAGAAGAGCTCCAGAAGTTGGTCGTGTTTCTTACACATCCTGTCTTCAAGACGGTCCATAGCCTCGACCAGCCGATGTCTCTTCAGGACTGCGACTCTCTGATGTGGCTCCAGGTGGGTTTGGCAGTAAGAGGTAAAACACACTACGCAGGACTTCACCGCCTTCAGCTGGGTCCCAGTACAGACGTCACAGGGAACCTCTCCTGGTTCAACACATGGCTGCTCTTTGACTCGTACAGAACTTCTAAACCGATCAACCATCCCTGATATGAAGGTATTGACCTGTAAATCAGGTCTTGTCTGGAACAGCTTGTTGCAAACAGGACATTTGCACTGGACTTTGTCATCCCAGAACGTTGTAATACAGGTTCTACAGAAGTTGTGTCCACATGGAGTGGAAACTGGGCTGTTGAACACATCCCGACAGATGGAACATGAAAAGTCCTCTTCAGACCAGGAAGTGTTGGACACCATTCCTAGAAGAGATTATTTAAAAAAGATTAGGTTAAAAACAAAGACATTCATTTTCTAATGGTAAAATAACAGTTTATAACTAGTTACAATGCATCTATATTCATACATGCGTTGTTAGTACATTAGTACATCCAACAGGTCGGTACAACATCAATCCCAACAACAATCCCCGGACGAAAGAGCCCGCTGCCCTCACGCATGCGTCCTCATCATGAAGACTGATACTTTAATAGCTGCGCATGCGTCCTCCTCCTCCTCCAACCGATACTTTAATAGCAGTGAAACCAACGTTCCAATTCCATTGTTGTCCCGCCACGTCGGATTCAACCAACACATCCAGAGCTGCGCTCCAAACAGCACGTCACCCACCAAGGATGTGTTGGTATAACCCGACGAGGCGACACAACACGTGGATTTAAAGGCTTGTTTCGCTGCGCATCCACAAAGTCTCAGCGCGTTTTTTCATGAGGACACATACGTTAGCTCAGTGATCTCTTTTAAATCACCGATTCCGCATTGCAAAGTGGTTTTAAAGACTAAAAGAGTAGTTTGGAAACAGAGTAAGTCCATAGCCACGTGTGTTGATACGGAGCGCAGGAGTACAGCACGCTACAGTACAACATGGCGCCCTGCAGACAGGACGGCTTCAACGAGGATTATGGCTCAACATGTTGGACTCACCTTCTAATGTTTCCGTCTAAATATTCTCTTTAAAAAGGCTTCTTTGTCTCCGGAGCGTGAGAAGGGCCGAGCTTCCGGCTCCCGAACAAGAGAGAAGGGCCTGTAAATAGAGCTCCAAGCTCGGCCACGCCCCTCAGTCGGACCATTTCCGGTCCTGAGCTCGGAGGAGGAAGTGACGTGTGAAATTGTGAACGCCAGAAGGGACGATACGATCGGCCCATACACATCCATCTACTGTAGGTTTCATCAGGTCATTGTACATCAAGCACGGAACGAATAAATGGCACGAAAAACTGATGAAATAATTCGGACTGACAAAATGGCGTCAACTTTACATCAGTTACGACGTGAATATGCGGCATTTTCCAGTAGGAATCGCACAGTGAAATAATTAAACCCTCAACCTAGTCAATGCTCTATAATTTCATCTAAATACCCTATGTATTTAGAGGATTCAATTAGAATGGAGTTTCCCTTTTTAATCCAAGTGTAAAATAGTAAAACAATCACCCCCAATAGTAATAATAGTATAGTTTAAATTAGTTTGAATCTAATATGAAATACATGTATCATTATAATCATGTTATGATTATTATGTTTACGTCTTATATAATAATCTGATTTAAATCAGAATAAAAATAACACAAATAATTCCCCTTATAACCCAAGTGTAAAATAGTGTAGAGAATGGCAGCTTCTGGATGAAGGGATTATGATAAGTGAGTAAGTGATAACTCCATGTTTTGGAAAAGTACAACTTTGAGCTTTTTTCCCTGTTTGATAACTGAAAGTAGGCTATCACACACAAAAGCAACCTATATTCAGGTACGGCAGTGCAAGGAAACATTGGCTTGTAGCGCAGACTACTATGGAGAGGATTGATCAATATTTAATATTTACAGGTCTATGCATGTAGTTTACCGTTATGGATGCAATAAGAGCACTGTGTGTGAGAAACGTAAATAGGCTGTTACCTCCCCCATTTCCTACATGTATCATAATTATGTTATGATTAGTATGTTATGTCTTATATAATAACCTGAGTTAAATCAGAATAATAACACAAATAGTATTCTTTTATATCATGTTCTGAATATAAAATACAAAATTATTATTATTTGTCAAAGTTCATATACTGATTAATATGATTATGTCTAAAAAGAATAGTAACAATATTACTATAAATCATAATGAATAAATAATATAACAATAATAATACCTATTGGATGGTTAACAGTATTAATATATGTAAGATACATGACGTCAACCATCATCTTCATTCCCAGTAGGAGCAATACAGTCAGTCATAGTTAGATTATATTATAATATCAACAGTCAGTCAGTAAGATTACATTATAATACCAACACTTACCAAAGCTAAACTCCCATTTACAATTGTGTTGTAACGCAAGACGCAGTGTAGTGACAACAAGTACGTCTCCAATTCTCTAACTTAGTCACTGTGGTGAAAGGATGAATGAGGTTGAACAAACCTACATTGCATGAACATTGCACAGAGTAACATCAAGCCACAGTCAAACTTCAGCAGCAGCTTGCAAGTGTATTGAAAGTTGTGAAAAGGAAAGACTAAAATTGGGAGAGTGTGCAAGTGTAAATCAAGTACAACATCTAACCTCTTCAAATGCCAGCATGCCAACCATCTACCAAGCCAAAAACCAACCAATTAAACCAAACCTCAACATGCCCCCAGTCAGTCAGTAGGCTAGTTAGTCTGACAGATTTCCAATAAACACAAAGGTTCCAGTGGGGTTATGGATGGAGCAAAAGCAGAACACGTCCTTCTTTGTGATGTCTTTAGAGATGTCCTTAACTTCGCACCTTTGACCTTGTTTCGGCTTGACAGACTTCCATCCTGGATATTTCAGACACGTGGCTAATTCAAGTTCTTTGTGGATTCCTGAGGGAGGTAGAGCATCTGGAGAAGGTGCTGTTGAACTGTCAATGCAGCGTTGCACAGGGTGTCATTTCACCTAGTGGAGGTCCTGTAGGCCAGTTTAGTCAAACAAAAAAGCAATTGGCGAAAAGAGTCGCCAATTGGTCTACTTACCTCTTAACCTACGACTGTTTGCTTTCAACAGTTCCAGTTTCACCCAAACGTTGTTCTTTAACCCTAGTTGCAGCTGTTCCTCCAGTTTCTGTCCAGTTTCCAGAGCACACACTTTCCCATGTTCACAGAGGTTGTGGGTGCAGCAGTGGTTAAGTCAGTCGGTTAGTTATCCCCAGTTAGGCCCAGTACAAACACGTGTACACACTGCACTCAATACACAAGCTACAATCCTGCACTTTAACTACAATGAGCCAAATCCAGGATGACTGGGAGGTCAAATCCAGGATGACTGAGAGGTCAAATCCAGGATGACTGAGAGGTCAAATCCAGGCTCACTTAGAGGGGAAAGAACAGTAATGCAGATTGTGAGTGAGGAGACGGGCAGAGTGTAATGTGTGCGGTGCACTGATGTACAATCACAGGCTGATCTGAAGCCAGCGGCCGAACACAACCAAACCACATCAAGCAGCTCACTAAACAATAAGCGTGGGGTGACTCACTGCGGGGTTCCTCGGTGAAGCCCCCCCCCCCCCCCCCCGTTGGTGGCCACGTTATCCGGACTGCTCGCTCACAAGCGCTCAAAACACGTTCGTTCGTTCTACGCCAAACACAAGCACGGCTATGGCAGTCAAACACAAACAGAACTAATGGCCGACGTCACGTGGGGGCTATGTGCACATGTGTGTGTGTGTGTGGGGGGGGGGGGGGGGGGGGGGGGGGGGGGGGAACACAGATCCATTCAATTAAGAACTAATGACAATGAGAACGTGATTGGCTGTCAGCGAGAAGCTCGACTCGAGATGCCGCGTGCGTATCGAACGCAGCACGATATGAAACACCTGTATAGAATAAAAGCTCTCAAATAATAATGTAGAGCTTATTTTGCTCTTTTGGCGTCGCAAACGACAGAGGCCTAACGTAGGCATATGGAAATGTGATGATTGCAAATCTTGTTGTCTACTGTTGGTTTTATTAGTCTGTCTTGTCGGGCTGGAATCGTTCTGTGTCTCATTCCCTAACCTATGACACCTCCTCTATAACAGCTATGCCTCCGTCTTTGTTCTTCAGCACACATACACACACACACACGCACACACTTGATAGGATAATGTTAGCTATTTAGCATATATTGAGCTTGCCATAACTCGGCCATTTCTTACACAATCAAATCCAGTTCTTGGGATTTTATTCAGACAAGTTCATAGATCAAGTATATCAAAACTGTTTGAACATTATTCTATCAACTGTGTGTGTGTGTTTTTATGTGTGTGTGTGAGTGAGTGTGTGTGCGTGCGTGCGTGTGTTTATGTGGGAGTGTGTGTGTGTGTGTGTGTGTGTGTGTGTGTGTGTGTTTGTTTGTGTGTGTGTGTGTGTGTGTGTGTGTGTGTGTGTGTGTGTGTGTGTGTGTGTGTGATGAACAAAGATGGAGGCATAGCTGAGTCTAGGAGTGATGACGTCACCCGTGATTGGCTTGAGAAGGGCGGAGCTGGGATAGGCGGTGCGTGGGCTGTGAATACCTTGTGGGACTGCTTGCAGTCCTGGTTTTTGTTGTAATTGTTGGTGTGCAGTTGTTGACATGCACTTTAAATGCCTGCCTGGACTGTAATGTTGTTTATGGTGGCTGCTATGGATGATCTGGGACTGTTGCTTTTGTTTGTCTGATGTGCTTTTGATGCTGATGTGTCTCTGTGTTCTGTGCTGTACCACAAATTGCCTCTTTGGGGACATTGAAGTTTTTCTAAGTCTAAGTCTATGTCTAATTAGGCTTACATAGTTATAGGAACCATCGAATAATAAAGAATAAAGCTGTTGAGAACTCTTCTACTAAACCTTCATTAACCTTTATAATTAGGGTTATATAGTTATAGGAACCAACGAATAATAAAGAATAAAGCTGTTGAGAACTCTTCTATTAAACCTTCATTGCCTTTTATAATTAGGCTTATATAGTTATAGGAACCAATGAATAATAAAGAATAAAGCTGTTGAAAACTCTTCTATTAAACCTTCATTACCCTTTATAATTAGGCTTATATAGTTATAGGAACCAACGAATAATAAAGAATAAAGCTGTTGAAAACTCTTCTATTAAACCTTCATTACCCTTTATAATTAGGCTTATATAGTTATAGGAACCAATGAATAATAAAGAATAAAGCTGTTGAGAACTCTTCTATTAAACCTTCATTACCCTTTATAATTAGGCTTATATAGTTATAGGAAGCAACAAATAATAAAGAATAAAGCTGTTGAGAACTCTTCTATTAAACCTTTATTACCCTTTCTAATTAGGCTTATATAGTTATAGGAACCAACAAATATTAAAAGCTGTTGAGAACTCTAGCCATACTCTTCATGCATGGCGATGCGTCTCATACACAGAACGTACAGATTATTCTATTTTTATAGGTCTATATTCCTAAAGTTTGAGGGACAAATTATCGCTCTGAACCACAACCAGGGTTTTCTTTCTGCATTATGTGATTATTCAAGTAACGTTGACCAAAGAGCATAGCTTACTACGTTTAAGATCATAGAAGACATACTAAGATGGAACAAGATAAGGGTTTATATTGGTAATGATAACAATTGTAGGTAATACAATTATATAGAATAATAAGCACTGTCAATAACCTCCTATTTATAACAGCCTACTTTTATATATAACAAGTATATATTTAAAGTAATAATAACTCAAGTAGAAGTAAAAGTAGTCATCAGATAATGACTTGAGGAAGAGTAAGAAAGTATCTAGTGAAAAGATTACTCAAGTACTGAGTTACTTCAAACCAAATGATTTATTGTTGTAATAAGCAGAGCAAGATTAACGTAAACAGACAAATATTACATTGTATATGCTTGTCCAATAAACATTAACAACGTATAAAATAGCCATGTATCCCTTCAAATAAAAAAAACACACAATAACACATTACATTTTTACAAAATAAGGAAATAAGGAAAATATAGCCACAATAAATCTCTCTCTCTCAGCTCCATTTTTTTTATTCACAAACAGACTTGAGTAAAAGCAAACAGTTTGTTACATTATTATTTTTTTAAGATTATTGAAGTAAATGAAAGAGAAAATATAACTTCTTAGTTTAATTATGTGTGTGTACTATGTGTGTGTACTATGTGTGTGTACTGTGTGTGTACTATGTGTGTGTGCTATGTGTGTTTGTACTATGTGCGTGTGCTATGTGTGTGTGTACCATGTGCGTGTGCTATGTGTGTGTGTACTAAGTGTGTGTGCTATGTGTGTATGTACTATGTGTGTGTGCTATGTGTGTGTGTGTACTATGTGCGTGTGCTATGTGTGTGTGTACTATGTGTGTTTGTGTGTGTACTATGTGTGTTTGTGTGTGTACTATGTGTTTGTGTGTGTACTATGTGTGTGTGAAAAAAAGAAACACACACGCGGCCCGCCTGCCGCGTTTCTTTTTTTCTACAACCGACACAGAGACACTGATCCCCACCCTAATCTAAACCCAGGGAGGAGGTCCTCCTGGGTGAAGGTGGACTGGAAGGTGTGGATGTGTGTCAGTGTGTCTGAGGACCCTCCTACATCTGGGGACACTCTGTAGAAGGACAGAGTGCCAGCAGGCCGGTCCAGATACACTCCTACGCTGTTAGAGCCAGCGGGGGGGAGATCTATGTCTGTTTCACTACCGTTGTACCAGGCAGTGTAACTATCATCATCACAATAAAGACTCCAGGACTTGTTGTTCATTCCAAGCAAGCTAACACCACCGCCTCCTCTCCTTGTGATTCCTCTGTATGTCACTCCTATAGCAACACCTCCTTCCCTCTCTACCTCCCAGTAACAGTGGCCAGTCAGACCCTCTCTACACAACACCTGGTGATAGGAGTCAAATCTCTCTGGGTGATCAGGATACGACTGATCCTCTATAACCTGTGTCACCTTTCTGTTGTCCTCAGACAGAGAGAGTCGTCTGTGGGCTGTGTTTGGGTCCAGTGTGAGTTCACAGGCATCTGACGGGAGACCAAGACATGATTAGCTGCTGAACCATTCTTCTTCATCATCATCATCATCATCACTAGTACTGTTCTCTTGCATACTTTTGTTTATTCTCTTTCCAACACTTTATGGTAGCTATCTACTCTTCAAACATTAACATAGAAAGACAAAATCATATCGTATGATAGGTACTTTAGTGGACTAGTGTGATATAGCTTTAGAAATAGTAGTGCATATTGTGTTTATTTAATTAAAGTTTGACTTAATAACCATGTGTGTGTGAGTGGCTGTCCCAGTCAAAACATTGAAACTTCAAACAATTTATAAACTGCATTTACTCCCTCAATGTGTACACTACATACACATATTGTATGTGTGTTGCTGTGTGGATGGACTTTCTATCTCAATAGTTAGTGTGTGTTGTGATGAATCTAACTAAACACTTACACTTCTTTACACCTGGTTTCAGCCTCCACACTCCACCGTGCTCCACCCTGGGGGGGAAACAAAGTGAGAGCAGCATGTTGAAACATTCATCATCTGCTTTCTCATCACTTTCTACACAACATGAGTTCCAGCTGCGTTTTCAAACCACTTCATCTAGCAGCGGGTTGAATCCTTGTAGGAGACATTGTCCCTGAGTGGTGAGCTGTCCTCTACATACCTGAGAGTGTCCAGTCTCCAGCGTGGATCCTCCAGTCCAGCAGAGAGCAGCGTAACTCCTGAGTCTCCTGGGTGATTGTAGCTCAGGTCCAGCTCTCTCAGATGGGAGGGGTTGGAGCTCAGAGCTGAGGCCAGAGAAGCACAGCCTTCCTGTGTGACCAGGCAGCCAGACAACCTGCATCGAACAGAGACACACACACACACACACACACACACACACACACACACACACAAACAAACACATAGACACACACACACACACACACACACACACATACCGTTTATTCTTCCTTCACTTGGATGTGAAACAGAATCTTAAACAAATGCTCCTTCCTTATAGCTACAACTCAAATTAGATATTGTCAGGACAACTATGTTTGGTACGCTAAGACCATTTCGTCACAAGTTCTAACATTGTGTAGAACCAGGGAGTGTTTTGTCAGCAGGGAAAAGAGCAACAGAAATGCATTGGACATGAGCAGCACTTACACCAAAGTAATGTGATGTTAATAAAGGACATCCCTTACATATTAAACAACCCAAAGACACAGTTCGAAGAAGAGGCTGATAACTGACCTGAGAGTTTCCAGTGTACAGTGTGGACTCCCCAGTCCAGCAGAGAGCAGCTTCACTCCTGAATCCTGCACATCATTGGTCCTCAGGTCCAGTTCTCTCAGACTAGAGGGGTTGGAGCTGAGAACTGAGGCCAGAGCTTCACAGGATCTCTCTGACAGATGACAGCCATTCAGCCTTCACACAAAATAAACACACCATGTTAGGAAATAGGTTTAAAGAACTTACCCCTTTTACTTAAAAAATAATGAAGAAATTGTGTTTAAATATTTTATTAGATGTTTTATTAATTGAACTAATATATACTAGTAAATTCATCAGATCCTTAAATGATTATTTAATATTGGGTGTAAAATGTTGAATATTGAATAGTTGTTTTGTAGTGTTTGAAAATGGTTGTTTATTAATATTACTTTGTATTGTAGTTTTATGTATATTATGTATTGTACATCTACAGAGAAGTTTTGTATATTATTATAAGTTATATTCCAATATTATGTATATTGTGTGCGAGCACGAGAGCAAAGACATCATCGTTTCTTCCTCACAGGCTTTATTATTGCTCTCGCGATCAGAGAACTACTGAGCGCGAGTGCAGTTAGTGTTTACAATAATGATTTGTGTGCACGGACGTGCTAGTTGTGTGAGCACACAAAGTCATTTTTGCTCGCGGTTTTTGTCAGTGATATGCCGCCATAAACGTTGCAGGCCTGTACGGCTCGGTGTTGCAACACGATAGACTGTTCGCTCTTAACGTGAGCAAAACAAAGTCCCGGTACCGTTATAGGGAGAGGAGACGACGGATGAAGAAACTGGAATCCGGGATGATCTTCGTCAGGGGAACCGCGCGCGCTACCTGACCCCCTGCTGTGGACTATCCTCGTGCGCTACTCTGATGATTTATATCCCGTTCAGAGGATGCTAAGGCGGTTAGCAAACCAAGCTAGCTTTATACCAAACGACCAAAACATCCCGACACGAACAGAAACACGAATAAAACAATCCCCAAATCCACTCTCTCCCGTCCTCATTTAACCGTCAAACAACTAAGTAAATGTTTAAATATAATTTAGCTGGTCGATCTCTACAGAGAATAAAGTACTCTCCTCCTTTGTCCTCGTCTCTTCCCTCTCTCTCCTTTTTCCCGCTCACTCGTGACCTCTCACCCTTCCCCAAATGACCTGGAAGTTTCTATTTTAACCCTTCCTATTGGTTAAACCCAAATAGAGTCCATATAACCAAACGTACTGAACAAGGTTCAAATGTTTTAAAATAGTGAGTTAACTTTTGTTAATAATAAACTTAGAATTATTAATGTATCCTACATTTCAACAATAACATATTTATACTTATAGATATATATTTGAATACAGCTGAATTTAACTATTATAAACTATTATTATTATTTCTTGGCTTTCCTTATTTATTATTTCATAATAAATAGAGCTTTTATAAGTTTGTCTCATCACCCTTGTTACACAATATAACAATATTTTTTTGTAGCCTATTTATATTTGTGGATAAATGTTTAGCAGTTTGAATAGTGAATACTGAACATAGTTAGCTTTTAAAACACATTTTGTGTTACAATGGTAAGTTTCAAATAATTAAAATAAATAAATTCCAGAGACCCTCCAAAATGTTGCTGTTGAGGCTTTCAGGGGGTCTTAGGTGTCTAACTAGGGGTCTGAGACCCTGCCAAGACCCCCTGTATGTCACCCTGCTCTTAACAATCAATACGGTGGACGGTGGTGGGGCACCATTATTAAACATTGTTCATGTTTAAATTGATAATTGAAAAGTTGCAAGCATATGGATGTATTAGAGTATTCATCTAAACAACAAGGTGTAATATTTCCAATGATACCTACATCATGGATGTGGTCATCACAGGTACTGAGTTATAATCTGAGTCCTCTGATATTGAACCTTGTGGTGTAACTGTTTGCACATTGAGTCAAACTGACCTGAGAGTTTCCAGTGTACAGTGTGGACTCCCCAGTCCAGCAGAGAGCAGCTTCACTCCTGAATCCTGCACATCATTGGTACTCAGGTCCAGCTCTCTCAGACTAGAGGAGTTGGAGCTGAGAACTGAGGCCAGAGCTTCACAGCATCTCTCTGACAGATGACAGTCATTCAGCCTTCACACGAAATAAACATAACATGTTAGGAACTGTGATTAAAGAACTTAGCTCTTTTACTTTTAACATAATGAAGGACTTGTGTTGAAATCTTTTATTAATTTAACTAATATGTACTAGTCAATTCATCAGATCCTTAAATGTTTATTCAATATTGGGTCTACAATGTTTAATATTAAATAGTTGTTTTTTAGTATTTGAAAATGGTTTTGTTTATTAATATTACTTTTTATTGTATTTTTATGTATATTATGTATTGCATTGTAATACATGTAATTAGTATATCTACAGAGATGTTTTGTATATTATTAGAAGTTATATTCCATTATGTATATTGTGTGCGAGCACGAGAGCAAAGACAGCATTTGTGCGCACGGGGGCGTCAGTTGTGCGCTGCTTCACTTTACGTGCACGCTCAATGAATCGTTTCTTCCTCACAGGCTTTATTATTGCTCTCGCGATCAGAGAACTACTGAGCGCGAGTGCAGTTAGTGTTTAAAATAATTTGTGTGCACGAATGTGTTAGTTCTGCGCGCAGTCATTTTTGCTTGAGATTTTGTCAGTGATATGCAGCCATAAACGCTGCAGGCCTGTACGGCTCGGTGTTGCAACACGATAGACTGTTCGCTCTTAACGTGAGCAAAACAAAGTCCCGGTACCGTTATAGGGAGAGGAGACGACGGATGAAGAAACTGGAATCCCGGGATGATCTTTGTTAGGGGAACCACGCGCTACCTGACCCCCTGCTGTGGACTATCCTCGTGCGCTACTCTGATGATTTATATCCCGTTCAGAGGATGCTAAGGCGGTTAGCAAACCAAGCTAGCTTTACACCAAACGACCAAAACATCCCCGACACGAACAGAAACACGGATAAAACAATCCCCAAATCCACTCTCTCCCGTACTCATTTAACCGTACTCTCCTGTGTTGGGTGTATTGTAATACATGTTATTAGTGAACCTACAGACATGTTTTGTATATTATTATAACTCTCCCCGTACTCATTTAACCGTGTTATACAATTTCATACAAATTCTTGTATGACCAGGTAAAACACACTTTAAACTCCTATATGAAATACAGTACACAGTAACCTGTGTGTCCACAAACACGTCAAATGTCTTCTGATATTGAACCTTGTGGTGTAACTGTTTGCACATTGAGTCAAACTGACCTGAGAGTTTCCAGTGTACAGTGTGGACTCCCCAGTCCAGCAGAGAGCAGCTTCACTCCTGAATCCTGCACATCATTGGTACTCAGGTCCAGCTCTCTCAGACTAGAGGAGTTGGAGCTGAGAACTGAGGCCAGAGCTTCACAGCATCTCTCTGACAGATGACAGTCATTCAGCCTCCACACAAAATAAACACAACATGTTAGGAACTGTGATCTTTACTTATTATTGATTTAACTTATATATACGACTGAATACATTAGATCCTTATGTGTATTCAATATTGGGTGAAAAATGTATAATATTGAAGTTGTTTTGTAGTGTTTGTAATCATTTTGTATAATAATTTATTTTAATTGTATTAATAGGTATATTATGTATTGTATTGTAATACATGTTATTAGTACACCTACAGAGATGTTTTGTATATTATGAGAAATAATATTCCAATATTGTGTATATTGTGTGCGAGCACGAGAGCAAATACATCATTTGTGTGCACGGGGGCGTCAGTTGCGCGCTGCTTCGCTTTACGTGCGCACTCAATGAATCGTTTCTTCCTCACAGGCTTTATTATTGCAACACGATAGACTGTTCGCTCTTAACGTGAGCAAAACAAAGTCCCGGTACCGTTTTAGGGAGAGGAGACGACGGATGAAGAAACTGGAATACCGGGATGATCTTCGTCAGGGGAACCGCGCGCGCTACCTGACCCCCTGCTGTGGACTATCCTCGTGCGCTACTCTGATGGTTTATATCCCGTTCAGAGGATGCTAAGGCGGTTAGCAAACCAAGCTAGCGTTACACCAAACGACCAAAACATCCCCGACACGAACAGAAACACGAATAAAACAATCCCCAAATCCACTCTCTCCCGTACTCATTTAACCGTCAAACAACTAATAAGTAAATGTTTAAATATAATTTAGCTGGGCGATCTCTACAGAGAATAAAGTACTCTCCTCCTTTGTCCTCGTCTCTTCCCTCTCTCTCCTTTTTCCCGCTCGCTCGTGACCTCTCACCCTTCCCCAAATGACCTGGAAGTCTCTATATCAACCCTTCCTATTGGTTAAACCCAAATAGAGTCCATATAACCAAATGTACTGAACAAGGTTCAAATGTTTTAAAATAGTGAGTAAACTTTTATTAATAATGAATGTATAATTATTAATGTATCCTACATTTTAACAACAACTTATTTATTTACTTATTTAATACATTATGAGTTTGTTTGTTCAGCCTGGTTACACAATATAGCAATATTTTTCTGTAGCCTATTCATATTTGATTAGTAGTTTAACATATATTTACTAAAGCATTAGATCTATAAATGTTATGTATTGGGTGTAAAATGTTGAAAGGTGGTTCTCAATCGTACTTCTATATTCTAGTAGTATGTATATTGTGTTGTGTGTATTGTTATACATGTTATGAGTGAACCTAAAGAGATGTTTTGTATATTTTATTATAATTTATATTCTAGTATATTGAGTTGTGTGTATTGTAATATATGTTATTGGTGAACCTACAGAAATGTTTAGTATGTTATTATAACTTTTATATTCTAGTATAATGTATATTGTGTTGTGTGTATTGTAATACATGTTATTAGTGAACATACGTTTATGTTTTGTATGTTATTATAATTTTTTAATTATAGTATTAGGTATATTGTATTGGGTGTTTTGTAATCCATGTTATTAGTGAACCTACGGAGACGTTGTGCATGTTATTCTAAATCCTAGTATTATGGTATGTTGTATTGTGTGTATTGTAACACATGTTATTAGTACACCTACAGAGATGTTTTGGAGGCTTTGACCACTGGCAGCAGCCTCAGAAGACCCTTCTCTGAAGCAGAGTATTTCTTCAGGTCAAACACGTCCAGCTCCTCTTCTGATGACAGTAAGATGAAGACCAGAGCTGACCACTGAGCAGGGGAGAGAGATTCTCTGGAGAGTCTTCCTGATGTCAGGTACTGTTGGATCTCCTCCACTAGAGAACGGTCGTTCAACTCATTCAAACAGTGGAAAAGATTGATGCTTCTCTCTGGAGAGAGATCTCCACCCATCTTCTTCTTGATGTAAGACACTGTTTCCTCATTGGTCCATGAGCTATTTCCTGTCTGTCCCAGCAGTCCTCGTAGGATAATCTGATTGGTCTCCAGAGAGAAACCCAGGAGGAAGCGGAGAAACAAGTCCAGTTGTCCATTCTCACTCTGTAAGGCCTTGTCAACAGCACTCTGGTAGAATTTGACCTTTCTTTTTTTTGTTTGTTTGTTTATAACAAGATTAGACCACAGGGATTGTGGTTTTCCTGAGAGCAGATTGACACCAGTGTCTATGAAGGACAGAAAGACATAAAGGGCAGCCAGAAACTCCTGGAAGCTCAGATGGACAAAGCAGAACACATTGTCCTGGTACAGCCCACACTCCTCTTTAAAGATCTGGGTGAACACTCCTGAGTACACTGAGGCTGCTCTGATATCGATGCCACACTCTGCCAGGTCTGCCTCATAGAAGATCAGGTTGCCTTTCTCCAGCTGGTTAAAAGCCAGTTTTCCCAGAGAAACAATGATCTCTCTGCTCTCTGAACTCCAATGTTGATCTGTTTCAGCTCTCCCATGATACTTCCTGTCCCCCTGTATGGACTGAACCCGTAGGAAGTGGCTGTACATCTGAGTCATGGTCTTGGGCATCTCTTCTACTCTCTGGGATGTTTTGAAGAAGTCCTCCAGAACTGTAGCAGTGATCCAACAGAAGACTGGGATGTGACACATGATGTGGAGGCTTCGTGATTTCTTGACGTGGGAGATGATTGTACTGGCCAGCGTCTCCTCTCTGAATCTCTTCCTGAAGTACTCCTCCTTCTGTGGGTCGGTGAACCCTCTCACCTCTGTCACCATGTCAACACACTCAGCAGGGATCTGATTGGCTGCCGCAGGGCGTGTGGTTATCCAGATGCGAGCGGAGGGAAGCAGGTTGCCCCTGATGAGGTTTGTCAGCAGCACGTCCACCGAGGTGGACTTTGTGACATCAGTCCAGATCTGGTTGTTCTTGAAGTCCAGAGGAAGTCGACACTCATCCAGACCATCCAAGATGAAGACAACTTGGAACCGGTCGTATCTGCAGATTCCTGCTTCTTTGGTCTCAATAAAGAAGTGATGAAGAAGGTCCACCAAGCTAAACTCTTTCTCTTTCAGTAAATTCAGCTCTCTGAAAGTGAAGAGAAATGTGAAGTGTATGTCGTGGTTGGCTTTGTCTTCAGCCCAGTCCAGAGTGAACTTGTGTGTTAAGACGGTTTTACCAATGCCGGCCACTCCAGTTGTCATTATTGTTCTGATTGGTTTATCTTGTCCAGGTAAGGGTTTAAAGATGTCTTCACATCTGATTGGTGTTTCCTCCTTGGCTGGTTTCCTGGAAGCTGTTTCAATCAGTCTGACCTCATGTTCCTTGTTGACCTCTCCACTGCCTCTCTCTGTGATGAAGAGCTCTGTGTAGAAGTCATTCAGACCTGTTGGCTGTCCTGCTTTAGCGATTCCCTCAAACACACACCCGAACTTCGTCTTCAAATGAGACTTGATTTTATGTTGGCACTCGACAGCAGCAGATCCTAAATGAGAAAACAACAGAAGACACCAGTAGGTGGATGGTGACATCAGTGGAAACATGTCAATATTTCATGTTAAATGATCAACTTCATGATATTTAGTTGCTTCATTACTTGTGGTCTGAGAAGCTGGTCGTGTCTAGGGCTGCATGCTATAGATTCAAAATGTTCAGGATTATTTCAATATTTCCACAGCAATGTGATTGGTCTAATGATAGTATTAATGATAGTGAATCAGTGGAAAGTGACTTTCTATGCTGATATAACAAGATAGTGTTGCATCTCTTCCACTGAGTTATTCTGCTGTTCATCTGCAGTATATTGTTTAACATTCTTTAACCTGATATACCAGCAATAACCCTGCATATCTGGACCAAATCATTTAACCTGATATACCCACAATAACCCTACATATCTGGATCAAACCATTTCACACGATACCCCCACAATAATCCTACCTATCTGGATCAAACCATTTAACCTGATACCCCCACAATAACCCTATTGTGGGAATGTGTGTGGATGATGACAGCTGCCTCACCTGGCCCGAGTCAGACTGATTGGACTCTGGAGCTGGGTGAGGCTGCACACCTGTTGCACATTGAGCAATCAGTGTGCACAGGTTAAACCAGCCATCACCACACACACTCAGGGAGATCTCCTGCATGGCAACATGGAGCACCAAGACATGTATCATTATCTACAAACTTACAATATAGGGGTGCAAACTGGTGGTGGCCCAAAAAGACAGCATTTGTTTGCCAGAAAATAATGGCAATGCCCCAGGCCCCTTTCTATGATTTATTCTACATTTTCTAAACAATCTCTGTTAAAGTGACACATCAGCCTGTCAGTGATGTTCAGACCTACTATATGAAGCAGTGCTAACAATAAGAAAAACTCAGTCACATGTAATATAATTACAAATGAATTTCTATAAAATGTAAAATGTATTTCTTATGTGAAATGACAAATGAATAAAAATTAAGTGATATACAATAACCCCTCCCCCCTCCCAACTCCAGTCCACCCCACCAAAGCACATTACTTGTGCTTTGCACATTAAAGCACTGTACCAGTGCTTTTCCTCTTTTGAGCAGCTATGTGCCTCACTTTGGCTTGCCTGTCCTCCTACACTGCAGTGTTCCTGCTTTGCTAGCTGAAAAAAAAGATTAGAAATTATATTGAAATATAACTAAATATTGTTTCTAAAGCAGCAAGAGCAATGTTTACAACAGCAAATTAAGTAAACAATATCAATCCCATAATATCTCACTGACAACAAGAAATTCAATATAATATTAATACTCCTGATATCAAAATACTGAGTGAAGTTTAGAAAGAAGAACACAGACTTGTTTTACCTTGTTCATAACAATCAGCGGTTCCACTAATCAGCCCTACAGGCAACACGGGTCAGATACTAACTATTTATCTGCCCTCCAGGTCAATGGAGAAGCGCAATAGCCAACTAAAACCATTTTATTTTTTAAACGTGATAATTTGTCTTATATGATCGTCAACATAGTAATCTATGCCATTTGACGCCATTTGACGCCCCGTTCACTAAAGAACCGTTCCGCAGAGGTTATTTAGTGAGCGAGGGGTGTCTTAGAATTCCTTCTAAAAAACTGTTTGCAGTGAGTGTGCTTTCCACGCTGCCTGGAAGCTTAGCTGGCAATTTGCGTGAGCAAACGAGTGGCACGAGACGATCTATCAGCAGCAGCGGAGTTTAGCCGACAGAGCAGACAGAGGCGAAGTCATGACCCGCCCTACTCTGCCTCTTGCCTCTACTCTCATTGGCTAGTGCTCGTTGATAACTTGGATGAGACATAACACCTCCCCCCTAAATGGCTTCCAAGTATTTGTCTGACACATTGTATTAGCAAGCTTGCATACCCATTATTTACAAATTCTGTGAGATGAGAATTTCCTATGTTCAAAATAAGAGAAACTAAAATATAATCTCCTGAAGAGGAGCATATCCCCACATCAAAAAAATTCTCTAGAAAACATGTATGTGTCATTCTAAAAAGTATCAAACAATTCCCCCTGGAAAGAACAAAAATCGTAGAACTCTGTCTCTGAAAAACATCTGCCCTTCAAAATAATTGTGCCTGCTTCAACGAGTCTCTTACCGGCCCACAGTGTGTCGGCCAGTTCCTCCTGGTTCATCTCCATCAGGCAGAGCTTTGTGATGTCTACCACTCCCTCTACGGCGCGCCTCCTCTGCTCCTCCTTCTTACCATCCACTTCCTCCTCCTCCCTCTGACTCTCTGAGCATTGTGGGTAATCTGGGAAGAGAACCCTCCAGAGCTTCTTCAGCTCCTTGTCTAGAAAAGCGTGTGCGTTCTCCTCAGCCCTCTGGAACAGAACAAACATCAAGGAGAACTTTACTCTGAACTAACTGAGGACATCAGAAGCATCTGTCCTAGATTAACGTCCTGCTGGTCTAAAGAGGGAAGCCTGGAGACTATTAGCACCACAAGAGATGCTTTTTAATGTTCATGTAGAGCTACAGTCAAATGTCTTGTAGGACATTTACACACCTTGATCAGCTTTGTTTGATGCTGCTGTACAGACTGAGTACTGGTAACCTTTGACCTCTCCTGGTGTTGTCTGTTGAGAACAAACACACACACACTATTATATTTTGACACAATCCGCAACCAATTGCCCTCTGTCCCCCAGAACCCAACCAGCCAGAACCGGAACACCCCAAATCACAACCAGTCAGAGCCAGAACACCCAAGCCACACTTCCACCTCATTCACAGAAATCCCCAGTGCCGACCTGTCCTCCATAATACCAAGCATGAAGTACTCCACCTGCACCCTGGACCCCACCTCCTCCACCCTTATCAAAGCTTGTTTCCCAACGCTCTCACCACTCATCCTCAAAATAGTGACCTCCTCCCTGACCTCTGGCCTCTTCTCGTCTTCCCTTAAACTCACCCTGACATCTACCGACCCATCTCAAACCCCCCATTCTTGGCAACAATCCTGGACTGAGCCGCAGCTGCAGATGCTTCTCTTCCTCCTGCATGTCCTCAGTCCTACACGGTGTCCCTCAGGGTTCAGTGATGGTCCCCTCCTCTTCCTCCTGTATGTCCTCAGTCCTTCACGGTGTCCCTCAGGGTTCAGTGATGGTCCCCTCCTCTTCCTCCTGTATGTCCTCAGTCCCACACGGTGTCCCTCAGGGTTCAGTGATGGTGCCCTCCTCTTCCTCCTGTATGTCCTCAGTCCCACACGGTGTCCCTCAGGGTTCAGTGATGGTCTCCTCCTCTTCCTCCTGTGTGTCCTCAGTCCTACACGGTGTCCCTCAGGGTTCAGTGATGGTCCCCTCCTCTTCCTCCTATATGTCCTCAGTCCCACACGGTGTCCCTCAGGGTTCAGTGATGGTCCCCTCCTCTTCCTCCTGTATGTCCTCAGTCCTTCACGGTGTCCCTCAGGGTTCAGTGATGGTCCCCTCCTCTTCCTCCTGTATGTCCTCCCACTCTGGTTCCACCGTTACGCCGACCACACCCAACTCTACCTCTCCTCCAAGACCCTCACCACCGGCCTTACTCACATTAAATCATGGATGCTAAAGAACTTTCCCAGGACTTCCCTCACCCGCACCACCCAGGACTTCTCTCACCCAGGATCCCTCCTCTCATTCACACCATGTCAACCACATCACTAAAACAGCCTTATCCCTCCTCTCATTCACACCATGTCAACCACATCACTAAAACAGCCTTATGCCTCCTCTCATTCACACCATGTCAACCACATCACTAAAACAGCCTTATCCCTCCTCTCATTCACATCATGTCAACCACATCACTAAAACAGCCTTATCCCTCCTCTCATTCACACCATGTCAACCACATCACTAAAACAGCCTTGTCCCTCCTCTCATTCAGACTTATCTTTAAGATTTATGGACATTTTATATATTCTGTATATTTATAATTTCTGATAAATCCTCACCTCTTCTCAATAGACTGATATCCATCTTTAAACCTAAAAGGTAGACTCATAGAGTGGTCACTCTTCATGGAGACACAGCTGGGTCCAGGGGAGTCTGCTCTCTCCTGCTGGACTCTTCTAGAAAAACATGAACCAGGATTTATGGATGTTAGATATACGTACTGTATTTCAAAAATATAATAACACACACACACACACAGACACACAATCACACACACACACACACACAATCACACACACACACACACACACACACACACACACACACACACACACACACACACACATACACATACACCCTCCTGCCCCCAGAACCCAACCAGCCAGAACCAGAACACCCAAGCCAAACATCCACCTCTTTAACAGAAATCCCCAGTGCTGACCTGTCCTCCATAATAACATGCATGAAGTACTCCACCTGCACCTGGACCCCACCTCCTCCACCCTTGTCAAAGTCTGTTTTACTTTAGATCAGGAGGTAGAGCAGGTTGACTTGTAACAGGAAGGTTGCTAGTTTGATCCCCGGCTCCTCCTAGCTGAATGTCGAGGTGTCCCTGAGCAAGAAACCTCACCCTAACTGCTCCTGATGAGCTGGCTGTCTCCTTGCATGGCTGACTCCACCGTCAATGTGTGTATGAACCGTTGTAAAATGGCTTTGGATAAAAGCGTCTGCTAAACGCCCTAAATGTAAATGTTTCATCACAGTCTCCCCACTCATTATCAAAATAGTAACCTCCTCTCTGACCTCTGGCCTCATCTCGTCTTCCCTTAAACTCACCTTTAATCTCAGCATCAGCCTTATCCCTCCTCTCATTCACACCATGTCAACCACATCACTAAAACAGCCTTATCCCTCCTCTCATTCACACCATGTCAACCACATCACTAAAACAGCCTTATCCCTCCTCTCATTCACACCATGTCAACCACATCACTAAAACAGCCTTATCCCTCCTCTCATTCATACCATGTCAACCACATCACCAAAACCCTTATCCCTCCTCTCATTCACACCATGTCAACCACATCACTAAAACAGCCTTATCCCTCCTCTCATTCACACCATGTCAACCACATCACTAAAACAGCCTTATCCCTCCTCTCATTCAGACTTATCTTTAAGTTTTATGGACATTTTATATATTCTGTATATTTATAATCTCTGATAAATCCTCACCTCTTCTCAATAGACTGAGTTCCATCTTTAAACTTAACAGGTAGATGCATAGAGCGGTCACTCTTCATGGAGACACAGCTGGGTCCAGGGGAGTCTGCTCTCTCCTGCTGGACTCTTCTAGAAAAACAAGAACCAGGATTTATTGATGTTACATAAACGTATTGTATTAAAAATATAAACACACAAACACATACACTCTCCTGCCCCCAGAACCCAAACAGTTAGAACCAGAACACCCAAGCCAAACATCCACCTCTTTAACAGAAATCCCCAGTGCTGACCTGTCCTCCATAATAACAAGCATGAAGTACTCCACCTGCGCCCTGGATCCCACCTCCTCCACCCTTGTCAAAGTCTCTTTTGGTTTAGTTCAGGAGGTAGAGCAGGTTGACTTGTAACCCGAAGGTTGCTAGTTTGATCCCTGGCTACTCCTTGTTGAGTGTCAAGGTGTCCCTGAGCAAGACACCTCACCCTAACTGCTCCTGATGAGCTGGCTGTCTCCTTGCATGGTTGACTCCACCGTCAGTGTTTCAATGTGTCTATGAACCGTTGTAAATCACTTTGGATTAAAGCGTCTGCTAAATGCCCTAAATGTAAATGTTTCCTCACACTCTCCCCACTCATTATAAAAATAGATACCATCTCCCTGACCTCTAGCCTCATCTCGTCTTCCCTTAAACTCACCTTAAATCTCAGCATCAGCCTTATCCCTCCTCTCATTCACACCATGTCAACCACATCACTAAAACAGCCTTATCCCTCCTCTCATTCACACCATGTCAACCACATCACTAAAACAGCCTTATCCCTCCTCTCATTCACACCATGTCAACCACATCACTAAAACAGCCTTATCCCTCCTCTCATTCACACCATGTCAACCACATCACTAAAACAGCCTTATCCCTCCTCTCATTCACACCATGTCAACCACATCACTAAAACAGCCTTATCCCTCCTCTCATTCACACCCTGTCAACCACATCACTAAAACAGCCTTATCCCTCCTCTCATTCACACCATGTCAACCACATCACTAAAACAGCCTTATCCCTCCTCTCATTCACACCATGTCAACCACATCACTAAAACAGCCTTATCCCTCCTCTCATTCACACCATGTCAACCACATCACTAAAACAGCCTTATCCCTCCTCTCATTCACACCATGTCAACCACATCACTAAAACAGCCTTATCCCTCCTCTCATTCACACCATGTCAACCACATCACTAAAACAGCCTTATCCCTCCTCTCATTCACACCATGTCAACCACATCACTAAAACAGCCTTATCCCTCCTCTCATTCACACCATGTCAACCACATCACTAAAACAGCCTTATCCCTCCTCTCATTCACACCATGTCAACCACATCACTAAAACAGCCTTATACCTCCTCTCATTCACACCATGTCAACCACTTCACTAAAACAGCCTTGTCCCTCCTCTCATTCAGACTTATCTTTAAGATTTATGGACATTTAATATATTCTGTATATTTATAATCTCTGATAAATCCTCACCTCTTCTCAATAGACTGATATCCATCTTTAAACCTAAAAGGTAGACTCATAGAGTGGTCACTCTTCATGGAGACACAGCTGGGTCCAGGGGAGTCTGCTCTCTCCTGCTGGACCCTTCTAGAAAAATAAGAACCAGGATTTATGGATGTTTGATATTCGTACTGTATTTCAAAAATATAATCACACACACACACACACACACACACACACACACACACACACACACACACACACACACACACACACACACACACACACCCTCCTGCCCCCAGAACCCAACCATTCAGAACCAGAACACCCAAGCCAAACATCCACCTCTTTAACAGAAATCCCCAGTGCTGACCTGTCCTCCATAATAACATGCATGAAGTACTCCACCTGCGCCTGGACCCCACCTCCTCCACCCTTGTCAAAGTCTGTTTTAATTTAGATCAGGAGGTAGAGCAGGTTGACTTGTAACAGGAAGGTTGCTAGTTTGATCCCCGGCTCCTCCTAGCTGAATGTAGAGGTGTCCCTGAGCAAGACACCTCACCCTAACTGCTCCTGATGAGCTGGCTGTCTCCTTGCATGGTTGACTCCACCGTCGGTGTGTCATTGTGTCTATGAACCGTTGTAAATCACTTTCGATAAAAGCATCTGCTTAATGCCCTAAATGTAAATGTTTCCTCACAGTCTCCCCACTCATCCTCAAAATAGTAACCTCCTCCATGACATCTGGAGGATCCTCATGTTGTTTTCCCTTAAACTCACTGTCATCACTCCCTGACTAAAGAAACCCGGTCTGGACCCCAACACCCTGACACCTACCCATCTCAAACCCCCCTTCCACGCAACAACCCTGGACCGAGCCATTGCTGCACAAATCAGAACCACCTGGACTCCAGTAACTTCCTTATCCCTTGTCAGCGCTGAAGAAACCCTCATCTATGCCTATTTATATCCTCACCTCTTCTCAATTGACTGATTTCCATCTTTAAACCCAACAGGTAGACGCATAGAGTGGTCACTCTTCATGGAGACACAGCTGGTTCCAGGGGAGTCTGCTCTCTCCTGCTGGACTCTTCTAGAAAAACAAGGAACAGGATTTATGGATGTCTGACTGTTTGTATTTCTTATAATCTCTGACAGATTCTCACCTTGGTTCAAAGCGGTTGATTAATTCCTTAAACCGGTCACTCTTCATAGAGACACAGATGGGTCCAGGGGAGTCTGCTCTCTCCTGCTGCTCTGGGCTTCAACACAACACACACACAGCTTTTACTCAGACTAATGATGGAGTCATGATGTATCACTGCTGAGCTCTGAGATGGACAACAGTCACAGACAGTGAGAGATCCTCTTCTTACCTCTTAGCTTTGCTCTGGCGGCCATGTTCCCCAGACAGAGTGGTTTTAGAGGTAGGACCCCCCTCCTCTCTCTCCTCATCCATAGTAGAGTGGACACCTGGACACAAACACAACTACATATTTTTTTAAGCGTTTGTTTATTCTCTGCTTTTATATGAGCTGCTTATTGCCGGTCACAGGGGGCTGTTGTCTCTGTTTACTTTGGACGAGAGGCAGGGTGGTCTTTCCTAGACGCAGATTCATAGACCTTCTCATTCTCAATGAGGTGAAAGATGTGGAGATGCTGCCCAGAGTTTTCTAATAACTATTTAATTCATCATAATTCATCATTACTAATAACTATTTCATAACTATTCATCATTCCACACAGAAGGTCTCTATGGGCTTCACATGTGTCTGATCAAGATCAAGTTCACTATACATATTTCATACCTACTGTTCCCTGTGCTGGTTAAACCACATTTTTATCCCTTGTCCCGCGTCCAACATATTGAGATGATGTCCCGCATTTTGATTGGCTCTAGATTTCAAAAGTCAAACCACTGCAGGACGCTTTTCTCAAATCTGGATTTTAGCCAATGGCTGTGAAGAAGGCAGGGAAGGCTGTCATCACGGGGGTGTGTTTGATGTGGATCAAACTGAGCACACATGTGTGTCGAGTGCAGGTGAACCTGTCACAGTCTTTGCTGCCTGCTATGCCCCGCCCAACGCGGAACATGGAGTCACCACAAAGTCACAAGCTGTGCAGATATAGGCGGAATATGTTGGAAACTACCACAAAGAAAATGAAATGCACTTACAACAAACACTGTGAAACTCCTTAGAACTGGGTAAAGCCAGTAGAAGGCGATTCTCCGATTTCGTTTTTTTCAACAAAGAATTCGCCATTCACCACAAACCCCACTTTTAAGACACACCACTATAATGAAGCTGTAGCAACCTTGCGCATATTCACCGGAGTCTCTTAAGCAATTTGTTTTTTGTTATGTTATTTTGCATACCTTGGAGGATTATAATAATTTCCTTAATCATGGGAGTATTTACACGCACAGCTTTAGCCACACACACATCCTTTATATGACGATGTAGCATCGAACTGGGTAAAGCCGGTAGTAGCAATTCTCAGATTTCGTTTTTTTCAACGTCCCACGGGGGGATATGATGTGAAGCGACATGTGAGAATGTTTATTTCTTAAGATAGGAAGACACATTTGTAGACTAGCTCTCCACATTGGTAACACGTCCCACATTTCCCCACACAAACATACTCTTTGTCCCATTTTTGGTTTGTTGGGATCTGCTGAGTGATGAAGACTTTGTTCAAATATGAACGATAGACAGAGAGCTCTGATGTCTAGAAGCTCAGACAGAGAAAAACAAAGAGACATTTGATAGTTCAACCAGCATCGAAGTCACTGATGCAGCTCCTTCTTTACAGTAGAATGAACAGGAACACCAATGTCCAAAGTCTAACCTTTAGCATCGTACAGACCAATAATCCTATTGATTTTGACAAATAGCAATGCATCCATATATTTACTAATGTTTTTAACCGTGTGTTTTTACAGAAAACTAACCCTAACCCTAACCATCAACCAATGGATACAATTCAAAGTTATACATATTTATAATATATCACAGAGTTCAGTACAGTACCTTAGTCTTCTTCCTGCTGTAATGAAGTGAGCCACACCAAACCGTCTGACTTATAACAAGGAAATGATGTTACAGTGATACAGTGTCCTCAGAGTACAGAATACTTAGAGTGAGGTCAGGCATGTTTGTACTGGCATGTGATTCTATGATAAGCAGGGTTATTTTCTTCATTCAGTTATCTTAAATGAGCCATCTTGTTGGGTTGGATTCTTCTTGTGTTTTATCCTTCTTCATCTTGCTACACCCTTTACAGGCATGTATTCAGAAAAGGGCCAAGACAAGGTGCGCGCACACACACACACACACACACACACACACACACACACAAATCTTCACCCTTGCCACTTCTAACATCCTACCCTTTAAAAGTGCATCACAAACAGTCTATTCTGCTGCAGTCTGTGGTTCATTCAACTCAAGCTAGTTACGTGGGAAATTGAGCTATAGCTCTACATTAATCATTCAAACGTTGTGAGAATAGTAAACCAATTGATTTGACACAAGGTCCATTTTGAAACACTTGAATAGGTGCACCGTATCACCATCAGCTGCTTAGATGATAAAAACATGAACCCTTCGTACATGGACCGGTCATCACCATTTATTTATGTGTTGAGATGATCGCCGCAGTTTTAAATCACCTTGAAGGTCATTTCATGTCAGTCTCATACGAGTGATAGTCTCAAATATACAGTAAGCCTACACTACATAACACAATATCGGGATTGGCTCCACAATATTCAAGACAATATCCCATTAATCGTTAAAGTCCCTGGTTACCCAAATCCAAACCGGCAAATGTGTTCATAAATTAAAAGTTGATATTATTCTTCCATCAAAGATCGATAGAGAAAATATGCTATATAATATGATAAAATACAGTTTGAAAATGGGACAGGACTATAACCCATAGTTATAGTGTTATGAGTGACAGCTGTGTTTATCCTATGATGACACCAGTGAAGCGACAACTAGGCCAATGCTTGTGATTGGTCAGGCTTACCATTAGCGCCATTGGTCAATTAGGTGTGAGGTCATTTCTTATATTTTTATATTTGCCATCACATTGACTAGTAGCCTATGCTCTCTGGAAGCTAACAACACTAAAACAAAACCTAGCTTGAAGCACGTGACTCGGTGACCAGATAGTTTAGCGGTCCATATAATCAACTTAATATTTGAGGTTATGTTTTCTGAAAGTATAAAAAGGGACATATTTACGTGTTGCTTATTATCATGGTGAATGCAGTAGGCTACTGTAGGCCTAGTGGAGATTGGGCCCAAAGGTTTACTATGATGTGTTTTAAGCTGTGGTTAGTCAGCCAGAAACCAGCCAGAGTCGGCTCCTCCAATAGGGAATCGTTCTGTGTTGTATTGATAGCCTATCGTTAGTCTGCTAATGGTATAAAGTCCATAGAGAGACCCCCCGCGTAGCGAGGCCACGTCACAGCCTATCAGATAGACCCCAGACTAATTACCAACTGTCCAGCCATTAATATTCATGAGCAAGTTAGAACCTTTCAATCGATTCATATATCTTTGAAATCCTATTTTTCTTAAAACGGGGACTGTTCCTGGAAAACTGGTCTGTCTGGTCTTCAGTAGGCCGGTAGTATCAGCCTACTGAAGACCAGACCCGAGCACTCCACCACCACCACTAGCACCTCCACCACATCCACCACCACCATCACCACATCCACCACCACCTCCACCACCACCACATCCACCACCACATCCACCACCTCCACCACCACCACCACCTCCACCATCACCACATCCACCATCACCACCACCACCAGCACTACATCCACCACCACCACCATCACCACCACCACCACCACCACCACATCCACCACCACCACCACATCCACCACCTCCACCACCACCACCACCACCACATCCACCACCAGCACTACATCCACCACCACCACCACCACCACCTCCACCACCACCATCACTACATCCACCACCACCACCACCACATCCATCACATCCACCACCACATCCACCACCACCACATCCACCACCACCACCTCCACCACCACCACCACCACATCCACCATCACCACATCCACATCCACCACCAACACCACCAGCACCACCACATCCACCACCACCACCTCCACCACCTCCACCACATCCACCACCACCAGCACCACCACATCCACCATCACCACCACCACCACCAGCACTACATCCACCACCACATCCACCACCACCAAATCCACCACCATCACCACCACCACCACCACCAGCACCATCACCACCACCACCACTACCACATCCACCACCATCACCACCGCCACCACCACCACATCCACCACCACATCCACCACCACTACCACATCCACCACCATCACCATCACCACCACCACCATCACCACCACCACCACCACCACTTCCACCACCACCACCACCACCACAACCACCATCACCACATCCACCACCACCACCACCTCCACCATCACCACATCCACCATCACCACCACCACCAGCACTACATCCACCACCACCACCACCACATCCACCACCACCACCACATCCACCACCTCCACCACCACCACCACCACCACATCCACCACCAGCACTACATCCACCACCACCACCACCACCACCTCCACCACCACCATCACTACATCCACCACCACCACCACCACATCCATCACATCCACCACCACATCCACCACCACCACATCCACCACCACCACCTCCACCACCACCACCACCACATCCACCATCACCACATCCACATCCACCACCAACACCACCAGCACCACCACATCCACCACCACCACCTCCACCACCTCCACCACATCCACCACCACCAGCACCACCACATCCACCATCACCACCACCACCACCAGCACTACATCCACCACCACATCCACCACCACCAAATCCACCACCATCACCACCACCACCAGCACCATCACCACCACCACCACTACCACATCCACCACCATCACCACCGCCACCACCACCACATCCACCACCACATCCACCACCACTACCACATCCACCACCATCACCACCACCACCATCACCACCACCACCACCACCACTTCCACCACCACCACCACCACCACAACCACCATCACCACATCCACCACCACCACCACGTCCACCATCACCACCACCACCACATCCACCATCACCACCACCACCGGGGAGCAGCCCCGCTACCGCCCGCTAGGACTGGATGAAATGTTCTGAGGCGACAGTCTGACGGGCTTTCCTCACAGCGCTGTCGTGTTAGCATGCTACGCTCCATGTAGGAGCATAATGAGGTGCATGCTCCCTTCATGGAAACGATGTGTGTGTGTGAACGCAGTCAGCAGTAGCGGTTGTACTGTTCACGTTCAAATGTGGCATTAAAGAGATAAACGTGGCATTATGAAATAAATGTGGCATTATGAAATAAATGTGGCATTAAAGAGATAAATGTGGCATTAAAGAGATAAATGTGGCATTATGAAAAACGTCCTTTTGAAAATACAAACGTATTTATTTCAATATTTTGACTAATTTATATATTACCCGGTTGATCTGTGGCAGATGAACATAATGCGGTGCCCACTTGTGTAGCTCATTGGTACAGTCCATGATTCCATCATTTCAAGGAAGGAGAAAAGCTGGTGGTAGACATTAGTCCTCCCCACCCCCCCCCCCCCCCCCCACCCCCCCCCCCCCTCAAAGATCTCCGCAAAGCCTCTCTATCCGCTGGTCATGGACACTTCTGTCCCGGATGCCACTTTCTCTTTCTGATCCACGGTAAATGTTCACAGACGAGCAAACACCTTTGTTTTGTCCTCCGTGGTCACCCCCCCAGTGGCTTGAACAAACTGGTCCAACACTGTGCTACTTCTGTTGTGGCCTGCAGAAACACACCCAGTCTGCTGAATCCACAGATTCCACCATGGATCGCTATTCTCCACCCGCAAATGAAACAAAAGCTGTTATTCATCTTCAGTTTTAGGAAGATATTAAATGGGTTCTATGCTTATACTGTTATAATACAAAACAGACACACAGAAACGTCTCATAATTACACGTGACATTACAGAGGAAATTAGGAACCTCAATTTAATAAACCTCTTTACAGTTCCATAGTCTGAGAAAAACAAAACAAGCTGAACATTAAGTTGTGTCTTAACACACGCGCCTGTGCAGGATGGGTGGTGGTTTATCCTGATGTCATCTTAGTCAATCGGATCCACAACTCACTCACACCGGTGTGGATATTTTTGTTTCTCACATTTGCATGCAGGAACTTTTACTTGAGTGAAATGCTTGCACCGCAATGCTCTGTAAATGATCCAGTAAGTCGAGTGTTTACTCCCCACTGGAATGCATTCATCACCCTCATCTTCCTGATCAGCTTGTGATTCCCATCTATGTGCCACAGCGAGTTGGGACCTGCAACACTGTGGGTTCTCCGGTTCAGCCGGTGAGACTGTAGGAGAGGGAGAGAGAGGGAGAGACAGAGGAAGATATTATTAACAGAGTTATTCAGTACAATACAGATTGAGAATGTAGATATTCTACTGAATACGTATTGTAGAGAATGCTCCTTTTCCACTGAATATGTCCCATTCCACTTTTGTAAATTGAAATTGAAATCAAAAAAGTGTTCAAACATTTTATTACATTGTCATTCATAATTTAGAAGTATAAATTCATGTAAACATTTTGTTAAAAAAACTAGTGTTATCAAAATGAACACTTTACATTGTCAATATTTTCTACTTGCTGTAATCGTTTTGAATTGTAAAGGTTTAAAAAAGCAGGAACAAGATGGAGAGATATGAAATTGAACTGAACATTTAGATTGGAAGACACAGGCCCAATGCTGTTGACACAGAGACATCGATGACAGTCAGCGTCACTGTAGGAGAGAGGGAGGGAGAGAGAAAGAGAGGGAGAGAGAGGGAAGGTGGCAGAGAGAGAGGGAGAGAGACTGGAAGGGAGGGAAAGAGAGGTGAAGAGAGAGGAGAGAGACTGAGATGGAAGGAGAAAGGGAGGGGAGAGAGAGAGGGGAGGATAGAGAGAGAGGGAGGGAGAGAGAGTGAGGGGTTAGAGAGAGGGGATGATAGAGTAAGAGAGAGAAAGAGGGAGAGAGAGGGAGAGAGAGGGAGAGAGAGCGGTAGAGAGGGGGAGGGAGGGAAAGAGGGAGAGGTAAAGAGAGGAGAGACACTGGGAGGGAATGAGAGAGGGTGGGAGAGAGTGAGAGGAGGGAAAGAATGAGGGAAGGATGGAGAGAGAGCGAGGAAGAGTAAGAACAGGTGTTCTACTGAATACATATTGTACTGAGAATGTACCTATTCTACTGAATACATATTGTACTAAGAATGTACCTATTCTACTGAATACATATTATAGAGAATGTACCTATTCTACTGAATACATATTGTAGAAAAATGTACCTATTAAACATAAAGTGACCCCATTCTACATTTTGTAAATTTTTATTTAAATAAAAAAATGTACAAACATTTGATTATGTTCTCATTCATATCTCAGAAGTATAAACTAATAATTGTTTTGTTTAAGAAACTAGAGACTTTTAACATGCACTTACACATGTTTACAATTTCAATTGTTAAATGTATAAATAAATCTGCAGTAATCAGATATTGATCAATATAGTATATGTCATCGAATCATGTATCATGGGTTGTATTTTAAAATAGTCAGGGTTCTTTTCTGAATGAATTCCTTCATGTTAAATGACAGCAGTACAACATTAATGCAGTTTTCTCAGATCTCACAAGGTAGAGATTATAATTCATCAAACAACATTAGTTGTTTTGGTTGTTTAATTATTTTATTATCAAACAAAGGTCCTAGTCTGTTTGATTGACAGGTGAGATGATCAGGGGGGCAGAGTTTTTACCATCCTCATGTAACCATGGGCAGAGGAATGGATAGAGAGGCTCACTAAAGGTGCAGCCAGTAGCAGAGTAGATATGAACCCTGGCTTCCACATCAAAGAAGGAGACCAGACCCTCATCATAATCAACAAACACCCCCACCTTCTGGAGCTTAGCTCTCAGAGGGAGATGGACAGCAGGGTTATCACTAAATACCAACCCATCCTTGTTGAAGTAAAGAGTCCAGTAACCCATCTCAGGGGTCAACATGATCTTATCTTTTCTGTTGATGGACTCTCTGGCCACTCCTAAACGCCATGCAGTCTTGTCTTTAACCTGGACCTCAAAGTAAAATCTCCCTGAGGAGAAGCTCTGCCTTGTGAGAATATATATTTTCTTTGTAAATCTCTTAGGGTTGTCTGGGAGTTTCTTCACTACATCTCCATCATGTACTTGTTTCCCATCTTCAGACGGGATGAGACAGGGATGAGCTGTATCAGGATCCAGAGTCACATCTACTTCATACTGCTGGACCCTCTTCAGTTCAGCAGCATCACGCAGCTTCTTCATCTCCATGTTCAGTGTCTCCTCCAGCTGATCCAGGGATCTCCTCAAGGTCCCTACGTATGACGGAGGACTGACCTCCACCGTCGTCCAGTCCCTGGTGGGTGGAAGACTCTTCAGGGATCTGAAGGTCTGGAGGAAATGGAGGTGGTCTTCAGGGTGTGAGAGCTGCTTCACCTCTGAGATTATACTGGTCAGATCTTCTATTTCCTGCTCCAGCTCTTTGATAAGGTCTTCAGCTTCTTTCTCTGTGGATTTCAGTTTCTCTTTAACCGTTCGGTTGAAATCATCCTGCCACTTTTCAATGTAGCGCTTCAGAGCAGTGAAGACCTGCACACCATCGGCTATCTCTCTGTCTGCATCTGCTTTGCTGCGGTCCACTGTTTCTTTGATCTCCTTAACCTTTAGTTTTCTGTCCTGGATCATCTGCTGAACTTCCGACTTCAACTTCCCCAGCTGGGCTGTCTTCACTTCATATTCCTCCTTTAGAGGTACAACAGGATGGGACTTGTGGTCTGTCTCTGTGCAGAACAGACACACACACACATGTTCAGTCTTGCAGAAGAGCTCCAGTAGTTGATTGTGTTTCTTACACATCCTGTCTTCCAGACGGTCCATAGGCTCGACCAGCCGATGTTTCTTCAGGCCTGCGACTCTCTGATGTGGCTCCAGGTGGGTTTGGCAGTAAGAGGTAAAACACACTAGGCAGGACTTCACAGCCTTCAGCTGGGTGCCAGTACAGACGTCACAGGGAACTTGTCCTGGTTTAACACAAGGCTGCTCTTTGACTCGTACAGAACTTCTAAACTGATCAACCATCTCTGATATTAAGGTATTAACCTGTAAATCAGGTCTTGTCTGGAACAGCTTGTTGCAAACAGGACATTTATACTGGACTTGGTCATCCCAGAACTTTGTAATACAGGTTCTGCAGAAGTTGTGTCCACATGGTGTGGTGACTGGGCTGTTGAACACATCAAGACAGATGGGACATGAAAAGTTCTCTTCAGACCAGGAAGTAGCAGAGGCCATTCCTAGACACAGACGACAAGGTTTATGTATTGAGCCATTCCATTATTTTTCGAATTCCAAAAAGGGAAGAGAGGTTCTAAAGTTGTGTTGTTTTACTCACCTATTTGTGGTTACTGTCTGTCAGACTATTTGTCCCAAAATGTGTTTTATATTTCTCCTGAAAGAGAGAATTGCTTCCACGTCGGGTTTCTGTGAACCTTAAGTTTCGTTTCCTGAACAACACGTCCTCTCCTCTCCTCCCCTAACTCTTGGCCCCGCCCCAAAGTCCTGGCTCCGCCCCCACGGACACAGTTCACCACCGTTCAACTTCCCACTCAGTCTGTGGGGCGTTCCCGCACCGTGAAGGCTCCTTCAAATGCGTTGATGTGTGTTCTCCTCTTCTCTGTGGAGTTAGAAGAGAGCCGGTGCAAACCGAGAGACACTGTGGTGATGTAGTGGTTATTTGCGACTGTAACTGGGATTCATTGACGTTGATCGACCCTGGTTTCCGGGGCTTCCCCGCATACTATTTATCCAGCCCCGATCCAATGTTCAACACAACAATAAATGAAAGATCTGTTTATTGCCGCTACGCTCGCTGCAGGAACGCGCCCCGGTGTGCACGCGCACAGTGCACACACGAGCAGCAGAGCTATGAGAGCAGCAGACAGCGGATTCAGTCAGAGTAGCAAGTAGAGGCGCAAGCAGCGCTGTGTGTGTGTGTGTGTGTGTGTGTGTGTGTGTGTGTGTGTATGTGTGTGTGTGCGTGTGTGTGTGTGTGTGTGTGTGTGTGTGTGTGTGTGTGGGGGGGGGGGGGGGGGGTTGTAGTAGGTTAGGTTTCTATAATTAGACAGGGTTATTTTCTTCCTTCATTTCTCTTCACTGAGTCATCTGGTTGGGTTATCGTGTTTCTTCCTCTTGTAACACCTTTTACATGCAGGTATTCAGAAAGGCACACACACACACAAACTATATTAATAAGCAATGTTAGAGACTGTTTTAACGAGCAGTAGCCTATAAATATACAAGAATACTGCAATTGGCTTTAAAATTACTAAAATAAAGTTGTTTTTACCTCTCTTGTCATATTTTGTGCAGAAATTTGATTTGAGTTTGATACAGATCAGCATATTTACCATATGATTGTTGTTGTTGGGCTGGATTCTTCTTGTATTTGATTCTCACTCACACACACACACACACACACACACACACACACACACACACCCCCACACACACACACACACACACACACACACACACACACACACATTATAGCAAAGTGTGTGAACTGGTAAAACTTTGAGTGATGTGGTTATTGTTTGTGTGTTACAATGCACATGTACTGTATTGTCTGCCATTGATGTGTGAGCTGCACTCACAACCAAGGTTCAACCAGGAGTCCTACTGAACATGGATAGAACATTGGTAGAAGGGTTTCTCCTTTTCCTCATCAGTGCAATTATTAGTTTGGCTGGCTTCTGTCATGGTCAACCTGATACGTGATCAACCAAAGTTGCACGTATTTAATTTAAAATATTAGCTTTTCTCCCTCTTCCTCATCCACCTCTTACACATAAACCTCCTCCTCCTCCTCCCCCCTACCCTCCACTTCCTCCCTCCTCCTCTCTTATCCAATTCCTCCCCCCCCTCCTCCTCCTCCTCCTCCTCCTCCTCCTCCTCCTCCTCCTCCTCCCTTCTCTTTTTCCAACTCCTTCCCCCTTCTCCTCCTCCTCTACCTCCTCCTCCCTTCTCCACCTCCTCCCCGCTTCTCCTCATCCTCCACCTCGTCCCCCCTTCTGCTCCTGCACCTCCTCCTCCTCTACTTCCTCCCTTCTCTTCCTGCACCTCCTTCTCCTCCACCTCCTCCTTTCCCCTCTTCTACATTCTCCTCCTCTTTTTTCAGAAATAGTCTTTGTTGTTGACACATGAGCTTCAAGTTTTTACTATTCATGCATAATTTCAGTTTTAACTAACAAAGAGGGTGAGTAGGTGTTCAATGTATTTAGAAAAGAAAATAATGTGGTGGTTGACAGGAAAATAACATTTCCTGAATTATATGTGGAAAATAATGGGAAACATATTGAAATGTGTGAATTGAAAACAAAATACTTTTATAATAATCTGGTGAATAAAGAATTCAAAACGACTGCTTCTGAGAAGCTGTGGGAAGGGTTTTTTTGTGGGCATTAATGTAAAAAAACATATGGAAGAATTTAAAAGTAAAATACAATAATCTGGAATGAGAAAACTGATTACAAATTAAGACACGATAGAATATTCACAAGAGTTGTTTTGCACCAAATAAATAAGGGGATTAAAAGGGAATGTGTGAAACAGAACCAGAAAACTTCATGCATTTATTAATTGAGTGTAAGTTCTTACAGAAGCTCTATAACAAAATAAAAATCACGGTAAAAACTCACTGGAAACTGGATGCAATGAGGGGATGAAGTGCAAAGAAAACATGTTATTCGGACTGTGTAAAAAAGAGGGAAATGTAAATATTAATTTGTTGAATTATATGTTGAGCTATGCAAGATATGCAGTGTGGATAAGGAGGAACATAGCATATTATGAAGGAAGAAAAGTGGATGTATGGGTTTTGTTCGAAGCAAAGATTAGGAAAGAGGTGGAAATGTTAAAAAAACACCTAGGAAGAGACACTTTTAAATAATGGTTTATTGATGGTTCCAGCTTTATTAGTGAGACAGATGATAGGAAAATGCAGATATATTTTTAAAGAATGTTTCATTATGTGTATTTATGTTTATTTTTTATTTTATTTTTTAATGTTTATGTTGTTTTGTTTTGTGGAGGATATTTGTTTTTATAGCTTATAAATTATGTTGTGTATGATGTGTATGGTGAGCAGGATTATTTTGGGTGTGTATGTGATTGTTGCATGTTATTATTTATACCAGAATGATAATGTAAATATAAATTGATATTTATGATAATAAAAATAAAAGAACGGAGAAAACGATGACGGACAAACGGAGTGAAGGAACGGAGAGAAGCATCGAGACGGACAGACAAACTAGTGAACGAGATCGGAACGAACGACGACGGCGGCGTAACACACACGCACGGTGAGAGTAGAGGAAACGGTGAGGCATGAAGTAACTCAGTACATGAGTAGTCTTTTCACTAGATACTTTCTTACTCTTCCTCAAGTCATTATCTGATGACTACTTTTACATGAGTTATTATTACTTTAAATATATACTTGTTATATATAAAAGTAGGCTGTTATAAATAGGAGGTTATTGACAGTGCTCATTATTCTAAATAATTATATTACCAACAATTCTTATCATTACCAATATAAACACTTATCTTGTTCCGTCTTAGTATGTCTTCTATGATCTTAAACTTCGTAACATTTGCTATTTAGTCAACGTTACTAGAATAATCACATAATGCAGAAAGAAAACCCTGGTTGTGGTTTAGAGCGAGAATTTGTCTCTCAAACTAGGAATATAGACCTATAAAAATACAATAATCTGTGCGTTCTGTGTATGAGACGCATCGCCATGCACCAAGAGTATGGCTAGAGTTCTCAACAGCTTTATTCTTTATTATTCGTTGGTTCCTATGACTATATAAGCCTAATTATAAAGGGCAATGAAGGTTTAATAGAAGAGTTCTCAACAGCTTTATTCTTTATTATTTGTTGGTTCCTATAAATAAGCCTAATTATAAAGGGTAATGAAGGTTTAATAGAAGAGTTCTCAACAGCTTTATTCTTTATTATTCATTGGTTCCTATAACTATATAAGCCTAATTATAAAGGGTAATGAAGGTTTAATAGAAGAGTTCTCAACAGCTTTATTCTTTATAATTCGTTGGTTCCTATAAGTATATAAGCCTAATTATAAAGGGTAATGAATGTTTAATAGAAGTGTTCTCAACAGCTTTATTCTTTATTATTCGTTGGTTCCTATAACTATATAAGCCTAATTATAAAGGGTAATGAAGGTTTAATAGAAGAGTTCTCAACAGCTCTATTCTTTATTATTCGTTGGTTCCTATAACTATATAAGCCTACGTCCGTGACTACTGCTCTCCATGCAGAGACTGACTGACTGACCCGCCCATCCACAAACCAATTGAACTGGTGGGCGGGGCTACACATAGTCCCGCCCGCGCGCGAGCCGCATCTAGTGGGAGGGAACGCCTCTTTGTAAAGTCCCAAGCAGCAAGGACGGCTTATTGTCAACGTGTGATCTATGTCGATGTGAAGGAAACCGCTGCAGCTTATTGGCCTTAGTGACAAGGGCGTGTTGTCACCAGATCGCTGTTTGGAATGGACGTCTGGGACTACTGCTCTCCGTGCTCTCACACATGCCCGGCCACGTTGTGGGAATCATGGGAGACTTGTTTTCCAGCCAATCACTTTCATTTCACCCGCGTTGTACTCGTGAACCAATGTGCGCGGAAGGGGAACACGGGATGGGTTTGAATCCCGACACAAGCTGTACAACCGTCTCCTCCGTTTGGCTCGAGCCAGAGACCGCCCCACCTGTCACTCACTGGATCGTGTGGTCCAATCAAACGACCCCACGGTGAGCACTGTCAACAACCTCCTATTTATAACAGCCTACTTTTATATTTAACATATATTTAAAGTAATAATAACTCAAGTAGAAGTAAAAGTATTCATCAGATAATAGCTTGAGGAAGAGTAAGAAAGTATGTAGTGGAAAGATTACTGTACTGAGTACAGTACTGAGTTACTTCAAACCAAATGATTTATTGTTGTAATAAGCAGAGCAAGATGACCGTAAATAGACATTATAGACATATTACATTGTATATGCTTGTCTAATAGACATTAACAACATATGAAATAGCATGTATCCCTTCAAATAAAACAACACACAATAACATATTAAACGTTCACAAAATAACATGAATGAAGACAAATACAGACACAAGAAAGCTCTATCTCTCGCTCTCTCTCTCTCTGTCTGTGTGTTTGCATGTGTGTGTGTGTGTGTGTGTGTGTGTGTGTGTGTGTGTGTGTGTGTGTGCGTGCATGTGTGTGTGTGTGTGTATATGTGCGCAGGTGCGCGCGTGCGCGTGTGTGTGTGTATATATGTGCATGTGTGTGTGTGTGTGTGTGTGTGTGTGGTAGGAGGAATTGGCGGTGGGGGTTTGAGAATGTTTAAATCATGATGTATAAATTATGACATGAATGATGGGCAACAGGTGCGGCCTTTTAAAAATATACATGTGTCCAGACACTCAAAAACGTGTCCGGACAAAACACCCATGATGGGCCAAACACCCCCCCCCCCCCCCCTCCCCCAACTCAAGACATTAAATCAAGGGAAAGCTCCCCCAGTCTAGGGGGGTACCTCTGACGTCCCTTTCTTTGATTTCAAAGTGCAAGCAGCACTCAGAAGCTTCAGAAGCTTCAGAAGCTTCAGCAGCGATGGGGTCTTACTCATCGTGAGAGGCACGTGTCAGACCAGACAGCGACGTGCTCTCCGCGCCCGACAGCGTCTCCTGGAACAGCGGGCCGTCGGCTGATGATGCGCGGGCACTTCCTGTAGAAGACGCCGCGCACGGCGATGAGCGACACGCCGCCCGCCGCCGTAGTCCTGGAAGGCAGAAGCCGCTGCGCGACACGGGGGCCGAGCTCCGCACCTCCGTGGTGATCTCCGTGACGCGGCCGCCCAGGTCCGCCTGGGAGAAGCTCTCGGCGGCGGCCATGGTGTCCACCTTGGTCCAGGGGTTCTCCATCCAGGGTGGGTGGGGGGGGGGGGGGTCGGGGTGCCGTGTCCGAGTCGGACTCGTAGTACTTGTTGTGGTGTGTGTGTGTTGAGCGCCAAAGGCTCTTCAACCATCCCAAACACATCCACCACTCACACACACACACACACACACACACACACACACACACACACACACACACACACACACACCTGTGTCTCCTTCACCCTAATCATGTTGGCCAGAAGGTGAACTGCACCGAGGTGGATTCACCGCCCCCTAGTGGCTCCACATGCAATTACAGAGTACTAAAACATGGCTTTGATAAACAGATTAATATCTTACTATTTAGTCTTTTATCAGACACAGTGATAAAAAGCTACTTACAGTGAATACAGATACACATAAGCGCTGGAAGATTGGTGCTGAAGGTGCTGCAGCGCCCCCTATTGGCCGAGAGGGAAATATTGTTGGAAATAATATTGTAGTTTTTAAATAATTTCTGATTGATGTATTATTCTTAAGCCACATCTGTTAGCATTATTTAGCATTAAAAACAAAAAGAATCATCTTCTGAACACACATCAACATTCAGTTGGATCCACTGAGTTGTTTATTACCGTTATGCTTTTTTAACAAATACAATAGAAAAATAATCCCTTACATGTACACAATAAACAGAGTGACTAAAATAATAGAAGTAGCAGACATTATAAATCATAAACAGCTGTGCACATATCTTTAATAACTGAACATGTTCTGCTGCTGTGTTGTTCCCAACAGAACACAAGGAATCAATATTCAGTTTAAAGTCATTCACAACATGATCAATAGCTTTTCATAGACCGCTTGCATTATGAATAAAATATTAAATCTGCTTTGAATCAGGTTCCATGTTAGGCTTATCAATGTAAAAAAAAAACGTATTTAACAAAACTGTTAATGTCTGAAAATATATAAAATATTGTAGTATAAACATGTTTTGATTTACCATCAATCAATATTTAAAATAAATTTTACATATATAGTCTTTGTAAAACCCTATGGAAGATCTTAAAAGTCTCTTCCTTTCATGGTTTATCAAGATCAACTTTTTAGAATCCCAATAAAATATTATTATTAGTATAGTTGAGATAATGTATTTACATTGACAAAACACAGTGTGTGTGTGTATTCATTTGTGTGTGTGTGTGTGTGTGTTACAACCGACACAGAGACACAGAGGCACCATACGACCCCCATAACCCAAACGCAGGGAGGATGTCCTCCTGGGTGAAGGTGGACTGGAAGGTGTGGATGTGTGTCAGTGTGTCTGAGGACCCTCCTACATCTGGGGACACTCTGTAGAAGGACAGAGTGCCAGCAGGCCGATCCGGATACACTCCTACTCTGTTAGAGCCAGCGGGGGGGGAGACGTTTGTCTGTTCTACTACCGTTGTACCAGGCAGAGTAACCATCATCATCACAATAAAGACTCCAGGACTTGTTGTTCACTCCAAGGCTGCTGTCGTCACCCCCTCCTCTCCTTGTGAGTCCTCTGTATGTCACTCCTATAACAACAGCTCCTTCCCACTCTACCTCCCAGTAACAGCGGCCAGTCAGACCCTCTCTGCACAACACCTGGTACCAGTAGTCAAATCCCTCTAGAATATAGTAAGTAGCATAGTGAACATGTCTAGGAGTCCACTACGGAATTCTATTCATATTTATATAGCTTAACTCAGCACACAACGAGAACAGCAGAATTAGTGTGTTTTGCTGACGTTGTCTATGTGTGTGTGTGTGTGTGTGTGTGTGTGTGTGTGTGTCTGCGGTCTAAAAGGCAGTTATATTTAAAGCTTTAAATCATGCTTATCATTTGTGTGAAGACTATCTGTTCTACTAACGTCATCACAGACAGCGGCTCAGGGTTACATATATAAAGAATACATAGATATGTCATGTTGTTTTACTTTTATTCATTCTAACATACATAATTAACATCCACACAAACCAGTTTTATGTTGAAACTCATTCAGTCATGTTTCTATTATTTTGACCTCAGTTATGTTTCTTTCATTGGTTCTCCACTACCTGTTTTATTATTTATAGTAAATAAATAAAACACCTTTTTGTGAAAAGCCAGGGCAACACGTCTGTATTTGGCGGGATGACTCTGTTGGGGAAACTCCCGGGCCGTCCGAGCAGCCATGCAACACCATATCCCATCAGGTCAATCAGTTTAGAACGCCCTTGACCACAGATCTGAAGGACTTCACAGGCCGCGATATAGAGATGAGGAGAGAGAGAGAGCTGAGGAAGGAGAGGGGGAGAGAGAACTGAGGAAAGAGAGAGAGGGGGAGAGGGAGAGAGAGACAGAGAACTGAGGAAAGAGAGAGGGGGAGACGGAGACAGAGACAGAGAAAGACAGCGAGAGAGCTGAGGAAAGAGGGAGGGGGAGAGGGAGAGAGAGACAGAGAAAGACAGCGAGAGAGATGAGGAAAGAGAGAGGGGGGAGAGGGAGAGAGAGACAGAGAGCTGAGGAAAGAGAGAGACAGAGAGATAGAGACAGCGAGAGTGCTGAGGAAAGAGAGAGGGTGAGGGAGAGAGAGAAAGAGAGAAAGAGAGACAGAGAGAGACAGCCAGAGAGCTGAGGAAAGAGAGAGAGAGAGAGAGAGAGAGAGAGACAGACAGACAGACAGACAGACAGACAGACAGACAGAGAGAGAGACAGACAGACTGACAGAGAGAGAGAGACAGTGAGAGAGCTGAGGAAAGAGAGAGAGAGCTGAGGAAAGAGCGAGATGGGGAGAGGAAGAGAGACAGAGAGAAAGAGAGACAGAGAGAGAGACAGAGACAGGGACAGACAGAGAGAGAGAGAGACAAAGAGAGACAGCTGAGGAAGTAGAGGGGAGAGAGAGCTGAGGAAGGAGACAGGAGAGTAAGACAGAGAGAGCTTAGGAAGGCCAGAGAGGGAGAGAAGGAGAGAGAGAGAGAGAGAGCAAGAGCGTGAGAGAGATGAGGAAAGAGAGAGGGGCAGAGAGAGACTGAGAGAGCTGAGGAAGGAGAGAGACTATAACTGACAAAGAGACACTGAAGCACCACCCCATAACACAAATCCCAGGGTGGAGGTCTTCCTGGGTGAAGGTGGACTGGAAGGTGTGGATGTGTGTCAGTGTGTCTGAGGACCCTCCTACATCTGGGGACACTCTGTAGAAGGACAGAGTGCCAGCAGGCCGGTCCAGATACACTCCTACTCTGTTAGAGCCACAACAATAAAGGTTTAGCAGCCTAATCATGCAACCAACTCTTTGTCAGTTAAAGTCTCTGTCTCTCTCTTTTTTCTCAGCTCTCTGTCTCTCTCTCTTGGTCTCTCTCTCTTTCTCTCTCTTACCTCATCTGTTTCTGTCTCTCTCTCTGTCTGACTCCCTCTCTCTCTCTTTCCTCAGCTATTTCTCCCCCTCTCTCATTCCTCAGCTCTCTCGCTCTCTTTCGACAGCTCTCTCTCGCTCTCTTTCGACAGCTCTCTCACTGTCTCTCCCTCTCCCTCTCCCCCCCCTCTCTCTCTTTCCTCAGCTCTCTCTCTCTTTCATTAGCTCTCACCCCCAATCTTTCCTCAGTTATCTCTCTGTCTCCCTCCCCTCTCTCTCTTTCCTCAGATCTCTCTCCCCCTCTCCTTCCTCAGCTCTCTCTCTTTATTCAGCTCTCTTGCTGTCTCTCTCTCTGTCTTTCTCTCCTTAGCTATCTCTGTCTCTCTCTCCCTCTCCCCCTCTCTGTTTTTCCTCAGTTCTCTCTCCCCCTCTCCTTCCTCAGCTCTCTCTCTTTTCTCATCTCTATAACGCCCTCCAAATACAGACGTGTATTTACTTATAAATATTGTACTTTAAATGAAAGTGGTCTGACTAAACTGAGAATAATGTTGTTGTAAAGCCACTGCAACCGGTGTACTGAACCAGGTGTGCTGAACCAGATGTTTTGAACCAGATGTTCTGAACCAGATGTTCTGAACCAGGTAAAGGGCCACCAGCTCTGAGGCGGGCTTCTCAGAACATTAAGCACAAATAGATTCAATAATTATTCTGATGACCGAGAAAAACCAAACACGTGATTACGCCCACACACGCCAGATAACAAGGCTTACGGTGTAGCATCCTGTGGCTAAACATATCTGGAGACGCAGCGGTGCAGATGATGAAATGCATGATCAGAAGATAAATCAAGCTTCTGGGTGTGAGGAATCCTGTGAGATACACACGATACACTTGAAGGGCTAGAGTCTGTCTAGGCTCTCTAAGTCATCGTTTGTAACTCACTCTGTTGGTCTAGAGAGATGTAAACATAAAATATAATTAAAGAGTACATAAAGGGATGAATCAGATTCTGAATTGCATGTGCTGCCATGATTCTTGCACTTTTTGGGTTGTATCTTCATTGAATGCACATCTTGTAAGTCGCTTTGGACAAAAGCGTCCGCTAAATGAATGTTGTAGCAATGTGCGTGCTACACACCACCTAGGTGGCTTTATTGGGCTCCTCCCACGACCAGGACACAGGTTGATGTTGAGCAAAGCGGTTTGTTGTAGAGTTGTAACAGTCAGAGCAGGTGTTCAGTACCAGCATGTCCGAGCTCACTGAGTGTGTGTGTGCGTGTGTGCGTGTGTGCGTGTGTGCGTGTGTGCGTGTGTGCGTGCGTGCGTGCGTGCGTGCGTGTGATGTGATGTGAAATCCACGATAATGTTCATTATGTTTGTGAGGGACTGAACGCAGGAAACAGTAATACAGAGTTGTGACAAAAAGGGCTTTTATTTATTTATTGTAAATATTAAAACATGTAGTGGAGAACCAATGAAAGAAACAAAATAATATAAACATGAGTGAATGAGGTTCAACATAAAACTGGTTTGTGTGGATGTTAATTATGTATGTTAGAATGAATAAAAGTAAAACAACATGACATATCTATGTAGTTTTTATACTGTATATGTAACCCTGAGCCGCTCTCTATGATGACGTTAGTATAACAGATAGTCTTCACACAAATGATAAGCATCATTTAAAGTTTTAAATATAACTGCCTTTTAGAATCACAGACACACACACACACATACACACACACACACACACACACACACACACACACACATAGACAACGTCAGCAAAAAACAATAATTCTGCTGTTCTCATTGTGTGCTGAGTTAAATTATATAAATATGAATAGAACTCCGTATTGACTCCTAGACATGTCCACTACGCTATTTACTATATTCTAGAGAGATTTGACTACTGGTACCAGGTGTTGTGTAGAGAGGGTCTGACTGGCCGCTGTTACTGGGAGGTAGAGTGGGAAGGAGGTGTTGATATAGGAGTGACATACAGAGGAATCACAAGGAGAGGAGAGGGTGATGACAGCTGGCTTGGAGTGAACAACAAGTCCTGGAGTCTTGTTTGTGATGATGATGGTTACACTCCCTGGTACAACGGTAGAGAAACAGACATATGTCTCCCCCCCGCTGGCTCTAACAGAGTAGGACTGTATCTGGACCGGCCTGCTGGCACTCTGTACTTCTACAGAGTGTCCCCAGATGTAGGAGGGTCCTCAGACACACTGACACACATCCTCACCTTCCAGTCCACCTTCACCCAGGAGGACCTCCTCCCTGCGTTTGGGTTATGGAGATATGGTGCCTCAGTGTCCCTATCAGTTATAGTCTCTCTCTCTCTCTTTCCTCAGCTCTCTCTCTGTCTCTCTCTCTCTCTTTGCTCAGATCTCTCTTTCTGTCTCTCTCTCCTCCTCAGCTCTCTCTGCCTCTCTCTCTCTCCTCAGCTCTCTTCCTCTCTCTCTCAGATCTCTGTCTCTCTGTCTCCCTGTCTCCCTCTACTCCTCTCTCTTTCCTCAGCTCTCTCTTTCCTCAGCTCTCGCCCCCTCTTCTTCCTCAGCTCTCTCCTCCTCTCCTTTCTCAGCCCTCTCGCTGTATCTCTCTCTGTCTCTCTCTCTTTCCTCAGCTCTCCTTCTGTCTCTCTCTATCTCTCTTTCTTTCCTTAGCTCTCTTTCTGTCTCTCTAAGTCTCTCTTTCCTCAGCTCTCTGTCTCTCTTTCCTCACAGCTCTCTCTCCCTCCCCTTCCTCAGCTCTCTCCCCCTCTCCTTCCTCGCTTGTCTCTCTCTGTCTGTCTCTCTCTATCTCTCTTACCTCAGCGCTCTCGCTGTCTTTCTGTCTCTCTCTCTTTCCTCAACTCTCTCGCTGTCTCTCTCTGTCTCTATCTCCCTCTCTCCCTCACCCTCTCTCTTTCCTCAGCACTTTCGCTGTCTCTCTCTCTGTCTCTCTCTTTCCTCAGCTCTCTGTCTCTCCCTCCCTCTCCCCCTCTCTCTTTCCTCAGCTCTCTCGCTGTCTTTCTCTGTCTCTCTCTCCTTCTCCCCCCCTCTCTCTTTCCTCAGTTCTCTCTCCCCCTCTCCTTCCTCAGCTCTCTCTCTTTCCTCATCTCTATAACGCGGCCTGTGAAGTCTTTGAGATCTGTGGTCAAGCTCACTGTCTCTCTCTCTCTCCTCATCTCTATAACGGGGCCTGTGAAGCCCTTCAGATCTGTGGTCAAGCTCACTGTCTCTCTCTCTCTCCTCATCTCTATAACGCGGCCTGTGAAGCCCTTCAGATCTGTGGTCAAGGGCGTTCTAAAATGATTGACCTGATGGGACGTGTTGCCCTGGCCGAGAACATATTGCACAAATACATTCAATAATTATTCTGATGACATGGAAAAAAACACAAGACTACGCACACACACACGCCACACAACCACAGATCCCAGATAAGACTCACGGTGTAGCGTCCTGTAGCTGTACATATCTGGAGACGCAGCGGTGCAGAATGAAATGCATGATCAGAAGATAAATAAGTTACTGGGTGTGAGGAGACATTCTGTGAGATCTATACCAGTTTACCCAACAGAGCCATACAGCCAAATACAAACATGTTGCCCTGGCTTATGAATATCTTACTTTTAATAAAAGTGGTCTGACAGCAACAGTTTATTAATATTGTTAACCATCAAATTAATCATACTTGTATAACATCTAATAGGTATTATTGTTATATTTTTATTTAGGAATTATGATAATTAGTATTATTGTTTGACATAATCATGTCATAATAATGATACAAACATTATTAATAATAGTTATGTGTGTATTTCATATTCTATTAGAAAGTATTTTGTTTATAGCCTTATTAGTAGGGCTATTATTTTAAATAATCTTCCATAGTTATTTATATTTTACTATAAATTATTTATTATTGTTATTTTTTTATTATTATTTGATTCAGTTTATTATATTAGACATAACAACCAAATAATCATGACTATAATGATACATGTATTTCATATTACATTTTAAATACAATATTAATAATACTGTTTAATGTTTATCATTAACAACAACAGTAAAGATTTAGCAGCCTAATCATGTCTTGTTCTCCCGTCAGATGCCTGTGAACTCACACTGGACCTCTCTCTCCTTAGCTCTCTCTGTTTCTCTCTTCCTCTCCCCCTCGCTCTCTTTCCTCAGTTCTCTCTCCTCTCAGCTCTCTGTCTCTCTCTCCCCCTCTCTCTCTCTTTCCTCAGTTCTCTGTCTCTCCCTCCCTCTCCCCCTCTCTCTTTCCTCAGCTCTCTCGCTGTCTTTCTCTGTCTCTCTCTCCTTCTCCCCCCTCTCTCTTTCCTCAGTTCTCTCTCCCCCTCTCCTTCCTCAGCTCTCTCTCTTTCCTTATCTCTATAACGCGGCCTGTGAAGTCTTTGAGATCTGTGGTCAAGCTCACTGTCTCTCTCTCTCTCCTCATCTCTATAACGCGGCCTGTGAAGCCCTTCAGATCTGTGGTCAAGCTCACTGTCTCTCTCTCTCCTCATCTCTATAACGCGGCCTGTGAAGCCCTTCAGATCTGTGGTCAAGGGCGTTCTAAAATGATTGACCTGATGGGACGTGTTGCCCTGGCCGAGAACATATTGCACAAATACATTCAATAAATATTCTGATGACATGGAAAAAAACACAAGACTACACACACACACACGCCACACAACCACAGATCCCAGATAAGACTGACGGTGTAGCGTCCTGTAGCTGTACATATCTGGAGACGCAGCGGTGCAGAATGAAATGCATGATGAGAAGATAAATAAGTTACTGGGTGTGAGGAAACATCCTGTGAGATCTATACCAGTTTACCCAACAGAGCCATACAGCCAAATACAAACATGATGCCCTGGCTTATCAATATCTTACTTTTAATAAAAGTGGTCTGACAGCAATAGTTTATAAATATTGTTAACCATCAAATTAATCATACTTGTATAACATCTAATAGGTATTATTGTTATATTTTTATTTAGGAATTATGATAATTAGTATTATTGTTTGACATAATCATGTCATAATAATGATACAAACATTATTAATAATAGTTATGTGTGTATTTCATATTCTATTAGAAAGTATTTTGTTTATAGCCTTATTAGTAGGGCTATTATTTTAAATAATCTTCCATATTTATTTATATTTTATTATAAATTATTTATTATTGTTATTTTTTTTATTATTATTTGATTCAGTTTATTATATTAGACATAACAACCAAATAATCATGACTATAATGATACATGTATTTCATATTACATTTTAAATACAATACTAATAATACTGTTTAATGTTTATCATTAACAACAACAGTAACGATTTAGCAGCCTAATCATGTCTTGTTCTCCCGTCAGATGCCTGTGAACTCACACTGGACCTCTCTCTCCTTAGCTCTCTCTGTTTCTCTCTTCCTCTCCCCCTCTCTCTCTTTCCTCAGTTCTCTCTCCTCTCAGCTCTCTGTCTCTCTCCCCCTCTCTCTCTCTTTCCTCAGTTCTCTCTCCCCATCTCCTTCCTCAGCTCTCTCTCTCTCCTTATCTCTATAACGCAGCCTGTGAAGCCCTTCAGATCTGTGGTCAAGCTCACTGTCTCTCTCTCTCTCCTCATCTCTATAACGCGGCCTGTGAAGCCCTTCAGATCTGTGGTCAAGCTTACTGTCTCTCTCTCTCTCTCCTCATCTCTATAACGCGGCCTGTGAAGCCCTTCAGATCTGTGGTCAAGCTCACTGTCTCTCTCTCTCCCCCTCTCCTTCCTCAGCTCTCTCTCTCTCCTCATCTCTATAACGCGGCCTGTGAAGCCCTTCAGATCTGTGGTCAAGCTCACTGTCTCTCTCTCTCTCCTCATCTCTATAACGCGGCCTGTGAAGCCCTTCAGATCTGTGGTCAAGCTCACAGTCTCTCTCTCTCTCCTCATCTCTATAACGCGGCCTGTGAAGCCCTTCAGATCTGTGGTCAAGCTCACTGTCTCTCTCTCTCTCTCCTCATCTCTATAACGCGGCCTGTGAAGCCCTTCAGATCTGTGGTCAAGCTCACTGTCTCTCTCTCTCTCTCTCCTAATCTCTATAACGCGGCCTGTGAAGCCCTTCAGATCTGTGGTCAAGCTCACTGTCTCTCTCTCTCTCCTCATCTCTATAACGCGGCCTGTGAAGCCCTTCAGATCTGTGGTCAAGCTCACTGTCTCTCTCTCTCTCCTCGTCTCTATATCGCGGCCTGTGAAGCCCTTCAGATCTGTGGTCAAGGGCGTTCTAAACTGATTGACCTGATGGGACGTGTTGCCCTGGCCGAGAACATTTTGCACAAATACATTCAATAATTATGCTGATGACATGGACAAATAAACACAAGACTACGCACACACACGCCGCACAACCACAGATCACAGATAAGACTCACGGTGTAGCATCCTGTAGCTATACATATCTGGAGACGCAGCGGTGCAGAATGAAATGCATGATCAGAAGATACATAAGTTACTGGGTGTGAGGAAACATCCTGTGAGATCTATACCAGTTTACCCAACAGAGCCATACAGCCAAATACAAACATGTTGCCCTGGCTTATGAATATCTTGCTTTTAATGAAAGTGGTCTGACAGCAACACAGAGTTTATTAATATTGTTTACCATCATAATTAATCATACTTTTGTAACATGTAATGTTATTCTCTTATCATTGAGTAATTATGATAATTAGTATTAGTATTGTTTGACATAATCATATCACAATAATACAGACATTCTTAATAGTTATTATGTGTGTATTTCATATTCCATTAGAAAAAGTAGTTTCTTTATTATAGCCTCATTATTAGGCCTATTACTTTAAATATTTTCCATAGTTATTTATATTTGAAATGAAGATTATAGAACTATTAGTCTTACTATTTAATAGTATCATTATATGAGACATAAGAACATACTAGTGATGCTAATACTGACATTATTAATCATAGTAATTATACATGCATTTCATATTCAGAACATGATATAAAATAATTGTTATTTTATTATTAATGATAACGTTTTTTTAATTTTATTCTGTTTACTATATAAGACATAACAACCTAATAATCATAATAACTGTAATGATGCATGTATTTCACATTAAATTTTAACTACAATACTATTAATACTGTTTATTGTTTGTCATTAACAACAACAACAACAATAAAGATTGAGCAGGCTAATCATGTCTTGTTCTCCCGTCAGATGCCTGTGAATTCACACTGGACCCAAACACAGCCCACAGACACCTCTCTCTGTCTGAGGACAACAGAAAGGTGACGCTGGTTAGAGAGGAGCAGTCGTATCCTTATCACCCAGAGAGATTTCACTACTGGACCCAGGTGTTGTGTAGAGAGGGTCTGACTGGCCACTGTCTCTCTCTCTCTCTCTCTCTCTCTCTCTCTCTCTCTCTCTCTCTCTCTCTCTCTCTCTCTCTCTCTCTCTCTCTCTCTCCGGACGGCCGGGGAGTTTCCCCAACAGAGCCATCCCTCCAAATACAGACGTGTTGCCCTGGCTTATAAATATTTTACTTTAAATGAACGCAGAAAACAGGAACACAGAGTTTTCACAAAAATATGTTTTATTTATTTATTATAAATACTAAAACAGGTAGTGGAGAACCAATGAAAGAAACAAAATAGTATAAACATGAATGAATGAGGTTCAACATAAAACTGGTTTGTGTGGATGTTAATTATGTATGTTAGAATGAATAAAAGTAAAACAACATGACATATCTATGTATTCTTTATATATGTAACCCTGAGCCGCTGTCTATGATGACGTTAGTAGAACAGATAGTCTTCACACAAATGATAAGCATCATTTAAAGCTTTAAATAGAACTGGCTTTTAGACCACAGACACACACACACAGACACACACACACACACACACACACACACACACACACACACACAAAGACAACGTCAGCAAAACACAATAATTCTGCCGTTCCCATAGTGTGCTGAGTTGAGTTGTATAAATATGAATATAAATCCGTAGTGGACTCCTAGACATGTCCACTACACCATCTACTATATTATCCCTCTAAATGTATTTTTATTAAATGAGAAATAATGTTGTTTGTGTGTGTGGTTGCATGCGAGCGTGAGTGATGGCATCTGATAAGAGTGTAAGAAAAACATTTCCTGACAGTGATGGTTCAGATGACAAGCTGATGATTGGTCAGAATTCAAACATGTGACGTTTTTCCATCTGATATAGCAGAGCTGAAGTCTGAGAGCAGAAGCAGTGGAAGCTGACTGAGAGGAACCATGGACCACATCTATGAACTGGACCCTGGACCCACTGAGGAACCTGAGGACACGTCTTTGGACCCTGGACCCACTGAGGAACCTGAGGACACGTCTTTGGACCCTGGACTCACTGAAGAACCTGATGACACGTCTTTTGACCAGGAGGAGATCAGGAAGAGAAGATTTGGTAGGGACCCTTTTTAGAGAATTTAAAATAAATAATCCAGTAAAAAAAGATGTTTTTTCAACTACATACATTTAAGATTTACATTTAGCAAACGTTTTTAGCCAAAGTGACCAACCTGATGAACCAGCCACCGCATAGACATATTTATTCTCCTAAAT
>JACYXH010000460.1:195000-299633 GCA_026745465.1 Lota lota
CAACACATAAGATATTCTGAAAAAAATCACGTAGGAAAGGCTATAATGGCGTTAAAAAATATGCAATACCAATATTTGTGTTCTCCTCCGCAAGCTCCGCCCCCGACTCATTTATCTTTGAGCTGGAGTGTCTTCCCCTCCCTGGGAAATCTTTGTAGATACTGCTGTGATATTCAATCATGTATGAAAAGGCAGGCGAGAAAACTGGGTCTGAATCTTCTGGGTCGCCCTCTAGTGGACAGGTATTAGAGAGAGTGAAGGGAGTGTTTTGATGGTGCATCTCTAGATACGTGTTGTACAACGTTCACTCATCTCGTCCTGCTTTCTTCCGGTTCAGTGATGCCCCCGAAGGAGGAGGCCCCCAGCATCACAGAGTTCCACTCCTCTACCAAGGTGTTGCCCGTGGGCCACAACGCCCAATTCTCCTGCGATGCCGGCGGCACGCCGGAGCCCACCGTCGAGTGGCTACACAACGGCAGGCCCCTGGAGAGGGACAGCACAGACAACCAATCAGAGCCTGCGGCCTGGGTGGAGAGGGGGTTCCTCTTCGTCAGAGGTGTGAAGTCTGGTGTGAACACCGTCTGCTGCATGGCGACCAACAGCGCTGGCTCGGCCAATCACACCGCAGAGCTGCTCGTTGTTGGTAAGATCTGGATCCAATGAGAGATGTTTGTTTTTGATGTGTTCATAACATTGTTGTTTATGTATTCATAACATTGTTGTTTATGTATTCATAACATTGTTGTTGATGTATTCATAACATTGTTGTTGATGTATTCATAACATTGTTGTTGATATATTCATAACATTGTTGTTGATGTATTCATAACATTGTTGTTGATGTATTCATAACATTGTTGTTGATGTATTCATAACATTGTTGTTGATATATTCATAACATTGTTGTTTATGTATTCATAACATTGTTGTTGATATATTCATAAAATTGTTGTTGATGTATTCATAACATTGTTGTTGATATATTCATAACATTGTTGATGTATTCATAACATTGTTGATGATTTATACATAACATTTTTGTTGATTTATTCGTAACATTTTTGTTGATATATACTTATGTATATGTATGTGTATGTATGTGTATGTATGAGTACATGTCTATGTATATATAGTATGTACGTGTATGTATGAGTACATGTCTATGTATATATAGTATGAACGTGTATGCATGAGTACATGTCTATGTATATATAGTATGTATGAACCAGTTATATGGCTCCAACAGTTAATTTCCAGCCTGTATGTGAGCTCAGCTTGTTCAGTCTGTTGTTCACACAGGTGTCCCTTTGAAGGTTGAGTGCAATGTATGTGTATTGGGAAATCCATAAGTTTAATATCTTGAAAGGTATTGGAAGTATTGCTTAGACATTTCATATAAGTAATTAGCTCATCATGCTGAACATTGCTATGTATAATATGTGTATGTAGTGTAAATATTGAGGGAGTAAATGCAGTTTATACATTTTCCTTGGTTTCAATGTTTTGATTGGGACTGCCACTCACACAGGATTTCTAATTAACTTTAACTTAAATATCGTTAAAACTACATGTATCATTGCTTAGAAATTCTATATATATTATACAATATTATTTGTATAGTCTTTCTATGTTAGTTTGTAGAGTAGAGGGCACGTGAAAAAGGACAGGAATAAGAAGTATGCAAGAGAACAGTACTAGTGATGATGATGATGATGAAGAATGGTTCAGCAGCTAATCATGTCTTGTTCTCCCGTCAGATGCCTGTGAACTCACACTGGACCCAAACACAGCGAACAGACGACTCTCTCTGTCTGAGGACAACAGAAAGGTGACGGTGGTTATATAGGAGCAGTCGTATCCTGATCGCCCAGAGAGATTTGACTCCTGGTACCAGGTGTTGTGTAGAGAGGGTCTGACTGGCCGCTGTTACTGGGAGGTGGAGTGGAAAGGACGTGTTGCTATAGGAGTGACATACAGAGGAATCACAAGGAGAGGAGGGGGTGATGACAGCAGGCTTGGAGTGAACAACAAGTCCTGGAGTCTTTATTGTGATGATGATGGTTACACTGCCTGGTACAACGGTAGTGTAACAGCCATACGTCTCCTCCACGCTGGCTCTAACAGAGTAGGAGTGTATCTGGACCGGCCTGCTGGCACTCTGTCCTTCTACAGAGTGTCCCCAGATGTAGGAGGGTCCTCAGACACACTGACACACATCCACACCTTCCAGTCCACCTTCACCCAGGAGGACCTCCTCCCTGGGTTTAGGTTAGGGTGGGGTGGTTCTGGTGGTGCCTCAGTGTCTCTGTGTCGGTTGTAGAAAGAAAAACGCACGCGCTCCGGCGGGCAGGACCCTCTCACACACACACGCACACACACACACACACACACACACACACACACATATAGTACACACACAGACACACACATACACTATAGTACACACACACATAGCACACACACACACATAGAACACACACACACATAGTGCACACACACACACATAGTGCACACACACACATTGTACAAATACACACATACACACACACAAACGCATAGCACACACGCATAGTACACACACACAGTACACACCCACACAAACGAATAGTACACACACACACATAGTACACACACACACACGCATAGTACATATACACGCATAGTACGCACGCGCACAACACGCATAGTACACACACACAGTACACATACAGTACACGCACACAGTACACACACAGACTAAAACAAATTTGTTACAAGCATATAAATACACGCAGAGGTTATATTTACTCTTTCATGTACTTCAGTAACTTTTTGAATAGATTACTTTTAAGAGTAGTTTTATTGAAACATACTTTTCACTCTTACCCAAGTCAGAGAGAGAGAGATTTGTTGTGTCTGTATTTGCCTTCATTCATGTTATTTTTTAAAGATTGAATGTGTTATTGTGTGTTTCATTTGAAGGGATACATGCTATTTTATGTGTTGTTAATGTCTATTAAACAAGCATATACAATGTAATATTTGTCTATTTACATTGATCTTGCTCTGCTTATTACAACAATAAATCCTTTGGTTTGAAATAACTCAGTACTTGAGTAGTCTTTTCACTAGATACTTTCTTACTCTTCCTCAAGCTATTATCTGATGAATACTTTTACTCGTGATATTGTTTTGAACATTGTGGAGCCAATCTCAATATTGTGTTATGTAGTGTAGGCCTATTCTATACTTGAGAGGATCACTCGTATGAGAGGGACATGAAATGACCGTCAAGTTGATTTAAAACTGCCAGGACCGTCTCAACACAAATCGATGGTGATGACGTAGTTTCATGTTTTTCAGGTCAGCCTGTTGCACTGACATCATCTAACCAGCAGATGGTGCTACGGTGCACCTTTTTCTAGTGTTTCAAAACGGACCTTACATCAAATCAATTGGTTTAATACTCTAAATACGTTTAAATGATTCATGTAGGCCTATAGCTTCATTCTCCACGTTACTAGCTAGAGTTGAATGAAACAGACATAACTGCATAATACAGCAGTGTTGGCATTTAACAAACTGTAGGCCTGGAAACAACTATGTTCATGTATTTAGTCATCAGTATTTTTTTATATTGTTGTGATTATCGTTTTGCTGATCTAATGCACACACACACACACACGCACACACACGCACACACACACGCACAAACACACACACACACACACACAAACACATACCCACACACACACACATACACACACACACACACACACACACACATACAGGTATATAGTGTTTACGAGGACAGACCAGCAGAATCATGGTTTACGGGGACACCCCTTTCCCAATGTCCTATCAATGAAATAAATACATCAAAAAATCTGATTTGATCTCAATAAGATACATCTCACTTCAAAATGCATTATTATTGATGGGATCATGATCAAATGACACACCTGACATGGTACAGTTTTACAGGGACACCTCACGATTAGTGTTTAGGGGGACATATAGGGTTACAGGGACTATACACATACACACAACCAGATCCTGTATAATGAGGACACATGGGTTTACAGGGACTATACACATACACACAACCAATTCCTGTTATGAGGACACGTGTTTTAAAAGACCAATTCCACATCACACATGAATGACACTGTATTATCGGTGCATATTTATTTAATTAAATAAAACCAATGCACTAACAATAACATGCTTATTCTTAACCATATAACAAAATAACATGCTTATTATTAACAATATAACAACATAACATGCTTATTCTTAACCGTATAACAACATAACATGCTTATTCTTAACCATATACCAACATATAACAAATAACACAATCCTTCCTCTCTTGTCTCCTTTTCTCCTCTCCTTGGGTTTCTCTGCTCTCCTTCCTCTCTATTTCCATTATCTTCTCTCCTTCCTATCTACTTCCTCTCTCCTTCCTCTCTGCTCATTCCTATCTACTTCCTCTCTCTGCTCCTTCCTATCTACTTCCTCTCTCTGCTCCTTCCTATCTACTTCCTCTCTCTGCTCCTTCTTATTTACTTCCTCTGCTCCTTCCTATCTATTCCTCTCTCTGCTCCTTATCTACTTCCTCTCTCTGCTCCTTCCTATCTATTCCTCTCTCTGCTCCTTCCTATCTACTTCCTCTCTCTGCTCCTTCTTATTTACTTCCTCTCTGCTCCTTCCTATCTATTCCTCTCTCTGCTCCTTCCTATCTACTTCCTCTCTCTGCTCCTTATCTACTTCCTCTCTCTGCTCCTTCCTATCTATTCCTCTCTCTGCTCCTTCCGATCTACTTCCTCTCTCTGCTCCTTCCTATCTACTTCCTCTCTCTGCTCCTTCCTATCTACTTCCTCTCCTTCCTCTCTCCTTCCTATGTACTTCCTTTCTCCTTCCTCTCTCTTCTCCTTCATCTCTCCTCTCTTTCATCTCTCCTCTCTATTTCCTCTCTCTGCTCTACTTTCATTCTCCTGTCTCCTTCCTCTCTGCTCTCCTTCCTCTTTTATTTAAATTACATGACATTCCATCTAATGAGCTGTTTTCCGTTTCATTGCCATTCCTTTGTTCCGGACAAAGTCTCTTATATTTTGAATTGTCCGTCTCTTTAAAATTGGTTGCTCTGCCTTTCTGCAGGCCTCACACTCTGATTTAGTAGCCAAATGTCCACGCTTGATGTGGTGTTTGAAGTGTTTCATGACAGCGGTGACCTCCGCAGCAGTCCATGCCTTTTTCACATAGGCCTTCTTTGTGACTCTGACAGGCTCTAAAGGAAACATGATATCAAAATGTGTTAATAAGGTGATTAAATCCAACAAAGAATGAAAAAAAAACAATCGCCAAACACACGGCTAACTTTTGCATTGTTGTTGTTTTGTTGTCCTATAGTGCTTATTTACAATCCTAATCCATGCAATGGATGATTAAAAAAATACGTTCAAAGATACAGATTTTGTGGATGATAACTTGGGGAATGTAAATAGTTATTTCTAGCTGTCTTTTTGCAAAAGACTGTAGTCTGAGGTAACTCAGATGATTTCACTTTTACCTCCAAAAAAGTTGCAACTAAATACAACATTTGAGGCACCATCACCTGTGCAACAAGTTCACTGCACACTAAGGTAAGAATGATGCCATATCAATATATTAGATAAGAACCATCTTACATGGCCATCACATCAGACATCAGCAAACTAGGCTGAATAAGGTTAGCCTCATTGCATTCACAACCTGCTGTATTGTGGGTTGTGGCAAGATAGACAGTTACAATAATTATCTTGCACTTTCGGCTTCATATAGCTGTTGACCGATCTGCTAAATCTATGAACCATAAGGACAATCAAACCACAACCAAGTTGATTTTTTTGTAGAGCAGTAGCTGACGTTAGCCTGCTGGGTGATCTGTTATGCTTTACAAGTTATTCTCGGGCCACCCGTGCTCAGGTGCCCTACTATGTTAGTAGAATAGTAGAATATTAATGAATGCCTGTATGTTGCTATTTGCGATGTAGCCCAGATCAATGCGCTAGGACCATTATCTGTACCTCCTAATGTTAACTATTCTGAGAATCTTCACCGCTGTAGCTGTCAGATAGACCGTACCATTCTCGAGACGTAGCTCAAAATGGCTGCGCCCTAATTATAAAACAACAAACTATTCTCAGTTTTCTCCCAAATCGCTACTTTGGCAGTTTTGACTATGGGCACAAGACTATGATGGATAAAACATCTGTAATAGCACCTTCACTTCCGATTTTGCTTCATTTCCTCTTTAAAGTCTAAATGGCTGACCGATTCAGTTAACATTTTAACAATTTAGAAATTGCTATAGCTGTACACTATCCCCAGATGAGATACAACCACACATCTTGTTGTTAGTGTGGTGTGGAGAAGCTAAACATCTCTAGTTAAGGTGATAAGATGAGGTGACCTAAAGGGAGCACTCTTAGACAAGAAGCATATTGGATTACATCTTCATTTGTTTGCATGTTTATGTAACTTTAGTAGTTCAGTAGGCATTATTGAAGACTACTCATTATGACAAATAAATGGGGATAGATGGACATTTAAATGGAAGTGTCCCTTTCAGTCTAGAATTGCTTGGTATCTCATAAAATAATATCCTCATAAATATTTTTTGATAAAACAAGTACCCCGCTTTTTTTTTAATCAATGAAGTAAACAATCAAACCATACCGTTGTCTCCAGTGATAAATCCACCAGTTGATGAAGCAGCTTTGTTGCAGGCTGCACCAGTGGTTTGACCTATAATGTATACAATGCAATTGTTAAAGAATTATCTTCATATCACAGAGATCTCCCTATAAAAGGACAAAAGGTATTCAATTAAATCTGGATTTTATCCAATGAACAACCCTCTGCAACATAAAGTAGAATTGAGGTTGCACTCTGGCGAGTTTTCGTCTTGTTAGGTGTTCTTTGTGAGCAATATTCTTAGAAACACACCAACATCACATGTGGTGGTAATTTACTAATACACCTTCATGAGCGCAAAGGCTAATTTATTTTAAATTTAAATTAATTAATTTTTACATGTGTGTGCTTCTGTATACTTTTCTTATGCCGTTAATATTCAATACATACCATTACTCTCTGAGGCAGCACCCAGAGATCTGGTGGCTCCAAAGTTGTCTTCAAGGTCATGGTCATGTTCATTATTGCTGTCATCATCGTCATCATCATCGCTGTCATCATCGCCATCATCTGTGTGAACAAAAGGAACAAAATACAAAAAAACACATCTGTAGTTGGTCCATTTAACAAATATTGACAGTACTTACAACTGGATGGCTAGAGATTTTAATTTAATATCAAAATTTATATTTAGTGTATGGGTTCTACTCCATTATATTTTGTTAACATACTGATATACTTTAAATACCTTCCAAATCATCAAGACCTTTTCCTCGAAGCTCCAGCAATTTTCCGCTTTCCAGTGCAAGAAGCAGTTTTGATATCTTGGCTACCTGAACAGTGGCCTCTGGGAGCCGGTAGTATTCTCGGTGGACTCTTATGTCATGGCCTAAGAAGTCTGCCAGTTGATCCATTTCATTGTTTTTTAGATTGAGAATCTGTGACGTAGTAGCCACTTGTTTCCTCAGCTGTGTGGACCTTAAGTACTCAGGTTTCCTTGCCCCACACTCAGAAGCAAACTTTTTGAGGCAGTCATGTCCTCTGTAATGGGTCATACATCGTGGCCTTGCAAACAGGTACTGGTTCTCATCCAACACACCACATTCCTTCCTATTTTCTATCAGGAGATCCAAGGCTTTCTTGGTTTCTGGCGTCAGCAACACCGCAACCCTCCTTTCTCTCTTCCCCTTCAGTTCAACCCTGGTGAAGTGGTTGCACAAGCTCTTTTCATATGCTGACAGGCCCAACTCTTGGTGAGCATATGAGTCATCCTTTTCAAGAAAGTTTTTCAGAGTCATTTTTGAGACTTCTCCCACACGTCTTCGGTTGAAAAGGATAATCTGGGTCAGTGTTAGCCTTGCCAGATGATGGTAATTCTGCTCTGACGCTTCCTTCTTGAGGGCTGGGAAGGCAGATTCTGTGTGCTGCTGTAAATGCTTGGTAAGTGCCTGGATATCTTCTGTCAGTGGTAATTTGGTTGGTTTGTTGTATTTGGACTCGCTAATTGTGCATAGAGCAGTGTGGGATATGTACTCAGCCCACTTTGTTTGATATAACTTCCGGAATGCCTTAGTACATTGTGCAAGTTCAGTGTCTTCTGTCATGAGGGCGTGACAATGAAATATTTCACCCACTTTTAAAAGGGAGTGTCCTATCTTTAAGGCAAGGCTTGGTGTCCTGTATGTGTGTTGATCTTTGTTGAAGCCTGCTGTTTCTTTTACAGCCTTAATAACATCCATGAAATGTATTGGCTTTACTGCATCCTCCAGTGACATATCTGGACGTGTCTTGCGTAGAGTGATTAAAAATCTTCCTAGCTCACGGATTTTTTGCCGTATGTATTCGTGCTTTGACTTGTCCTGTCCATGTTTGTTGTAAAGAGAATTGGCAAACTGTAGGAGGCCAAAGTCATTGCGGACCACACGAGCAATATTATCATCATTCATGTGACTCAACATCTTTAACATGCCCTCCTCAATGACTCCAGAAACAGAAGACTTTCCCAGTGCTGCAATGGTCAGAACTCTTTTTCTGCCCTTCTGATCCTCATCTTCTTTCTGTGATTTCAAGAAGCATCTTCTCATATGCCTCCAGAGCTCTTGTCGCATAAACATCCCATGGCAATGGATACAATACTCATATTTTCCGTTTTCAGATTTACCTCTTCTTTTAACTTTCAAAACACCCTTTCCTTTTTTCATGACATTATTATTGTGTTTAAAGTTACCCCTATTTCTAAGGATCTCCAGCAGTTCCTTTCTTTGGTTTGACCTTGCAGGATAGCTCAGTGCTTTCGCAATGTCTGCATCTTCATTTACATGAACATTAAAGTGTCTGGCTATCTTTGATTGAGCCTTTCCACAGACGAAGCAGAAATTCTGTCCACTTCCTGCTATGGTGGTTGAATCTGCCTGCTTACAGGTGAAATCTGTCTGATTTTGGAGATTTTCATTCCGTTCACAAGTCACAGACAGGTCCACAGGTCCACTTTCTGCTATGGTAGCTGAATCTGCTTGGTCACAGGTGTCATCTGTCTGCTTTTGGTGGTTATCTCTCTGTTCACATGTCACTGCTGGGTCCACAGGAGTCTCTATTTGAGGTTCCAGGTAGCTAGTTGCTTTTTCTTTTAATGCAGGTGCTTTGGGTTTTACTGGACTCGTAACTGGACGTTCAAATTCATTCTCAGATTCAGATTCAGAATTAGATGTAGAGCAGGGGATGTATTCTTCCCCCGACGACATTATCTCTTCTTCCTCTTGACTGTTATCAGATTTTCTCTGAAAAACAAAAATTGTTAGAGCCCTTCTATCAGAGCATATAAACTAAAACTTTTCAATTTCTGTCACAATTGGTTTGATGGAATTTTGTCTTAAAAAAGAAAAACTTACACATGTTCTCCGTCTCTTGAAACAGTATGAATGCCACACAGAGGAGCAAACTGGAAAATAATATATTATTGTTTAACAACAGTTCAATTTAATTTGATTTTGATTTCATAACAGACATTGTATGTTACCATTTGAAGTACAAAGAACTTTCCATAGTGCATGAATACACATTTTAGATGAATGACGGATTTTTACAGTATAAAATGTAATCTGTTAATCCTAGAAATAAAAGTAATAAGGACACTGAAATGAATAAATATGGAACTTAATGAATAGGAATCTTGAATTGTGAACAATTATGCACTGATACTTTCCAGTGTCGACATTCAGATTAATTATATTGCACTGGTGTGTTATATTACACTGGGTGGATCTTTGTTTTTTTTAATCATAGAAAAAACAATGATCTTGACATTAACCTTTGCATCTCAGCCCATGCCACTTCAGCGAGCAGAATGGCCCACCGCAAACCAAGCATTTCTCAAAGGAAGATATTTGCTCTTGAAAAACAAAATGCCTCTTACAGTCTACATAGAAAAAAGTAAAAGACAAATTATATTCATTTTATCATGTCTTCTCTCTGGTACAAGGGGAAAATAGGTAATTTGATCTACAAAGTTTTACCATAGAACAGTGATAGATAGTATAATCCCCTTTATAATCTGAAATCTTTTGGAGTAACTTTTTTTAGAAACATTACATCACTGTCATCACTTAGTAGCCCCTTAAGCAGTTTCAAACTATTAATATAATACGGGCCCAAGTCAGGAATTTGTAGAACTATGGATTATATTTACACAACACTTACCAGTATCTTTAGTGTAGTAGCTCACATGCTTTGCGGGACCATCAGCTACATGATGTGATCCATTCTGCACTTCCTATTGGTAAAAATGCATCTTTGTGTAAGAAATGTTTTCCCTATTAACAAGTGAGATCATGATTCAATGCTTCTCAACTACAACACAACATTTTATTTGGTTTGATGTAGTTAAATTGCATTTGAATCTTCTGAATTAGATACATCCCTGAAATATTTAATTCAGATAGATAATACTTGCGGTTGTAATTTAAATAAATGTTTTGTTTAAACATTACTATCAGGTACAAATATGCTTAGAAATGCACAAAAGGGTATGAATGTACAATTTACTTTTGCTTGTAAAATTGTTTACAAACATGGTTTTAATGGTTGCTATTCTGTCCTGTCCGCATAAATGAATCCTCCAAAATCTTGAAACAATTTCATAATATCAGGAAGGGAAAGAAGAATTCGTTTACAAACAGAATGTCTTGTATGTAATTATTTAACAAACACATTTTAAGCATTTCTTGTGCATTTCTTGAGCAGTAACAAACTGATTTTAAGAAATGTTTGTGCTTTCACAAAACAATACGCCCTAATGAATGTATACTGATTTATAGGTTTTGCACACTGTTTACACACAAATAAACTGTGACAAAGCTTTGAAATGGTAAAACTGAGAAATCTGAGGGGCTGTCTATTTGATGTGGAGTAAGTAGATAAACTCCTAAACTCCAGCAAACCCTTCAGACATCATGTTCTGAAGGGAAAAAGAGATTGTCTGAGCATACACAAACCATTTACATTTTGACTTAAAAAATACAGTAGAAATGTTTCAGAAATCATATGATCTTCTATTGTAATATCTATTCTACAATGAGAAAAGCTAACATATGGAATACAGACAAGACAATAATATAGTACATTACTAAAACGACATTCAATGAGTTTCTGATTAGGGTATCCTCTCAAATATATCAGCCAATCCTAGTTCACAAAACCATGTCTTCTAAAATAGCAGTATTGCATCATGGAAGTCAGACAGTATTCACATGACCATTGTAACAACACTACACAAGCATAGTTAACTAATTATTTCCCTCTTTTTCTGGTTAAGAGTGAGCTAATAGGTGAAATCAGCTGGTGTATACTTTTGTTGGAATGATAACATGAATGTACTCAGACCTCCATGGCACACATATGGATACCACTGCTCTAAACCCATAACTGTATACATTAAAGATGATATAGGTAGTCATGTACTGTAAATTACACATAGGCAATAATGTACAGTATGTATAGTACATTAAGTCCTAGTCAACTAACCAATGTCCTCTTAAACCATAATCTGCTTTACACAAGCATAAGTCTGACATACGGCCATAGTGTTAACTACATGAAGTCCTCCTAATCCCAACCATGTCCTAATAAACCATAATCAAATATACACAAACACGATGCAGTCTGACACACAGGCCATAGTGTTAACTACATGAACTCCTCCTAAATCAAACCATGGTAAAACAGAGATCTGAGGGTCCATCTATTTGATGTGGATTAAGTATGTAAAATCCTTAACTCCAGTACACAAAGCAGTCTATACAGCCTACCTCACAGTCTTTCATGGGGGTGTCACTCACACCAGAGGTCCCTTTGATATGATCTTCAGATCCAGACATTATGCTCTGAAAGGAAAAATATATATTCTGAGCATACACATTGCATATACATGTAGACATTACAATTACAAACAGTTTTCTCACAAAAATATAGATTATATAGAAACCATATGCAGTTCTACTGTAATATCTATTCTACAATGAGAACAGCTTACATATAGAATACAGACAAGACAATAATACAGTCAATTACTAAAACAACATTCAATGAGAGTCACATTAGTGCATCCTCTCAAATATATTAGCCAATCCTAGTTCACAAAACCATGTCTTCTTAAATAGAAGTATGCAATCATGTGCCATGGAAGTCAGACAGTATTCACATTACCATTGTAACACAACACTACACCAGCAGTTACCTAATTATTGCCCTCTCTTTTAGTCCTAGTCAACTAACCAATGTCCTCTTAAACCATAATCTGCTTTACACAAGCATAAATCTGACATACGGCCATAGTGTTAACTACATGAAGTCCTCCTAATCCCAACCATGTCCTTCTAAACCATAATCAAATATACACAAACATGATGCAGTCTGACACACAGGCCATCGTGTTAACTACATGAAGTCCTCCTAAACCATAATCAAAAATACACAAACATGATGCAGACTGACAAACACATTGGCCATAGTGGTATATACCGTTTTGTATCATGCAACTTTACTGAATAATGGATTATTGACATACAAAAAAACTATGACATAGCCTTCGTATGGTATAGATCTGAGGGGCCGTCTATTTGATGTGGAGTAAGTAGATAAACTCCTAAACTCCAGCACACCTATATGTCTATACAGCCTACCTCACAGTCTTTCATGGGGGTGTCACTCACACCAGAGGTCCCTTTGATATGATCTTCAGATCCAGACATTATGCTCTGAAAGGAAAAATATATATTCTGAGCATACACATTGCATATACATGTAGACATTACAATTACAAACAGTTTTCTCACAAAAATATAGATTATATAGAAACCATATGCAGTTCTACTGTAATATCTATTCTACAATGAGAACAGCTTACATATAGAATACAGACAAGACAATAATACAGTCAATTACTAAAACAACATTAAATGAGAGTCACATTAGTGCATCCTCTCAAATATATTAGCCAATCCTAGTTCACAAAACCATGTCTTCTTAAATAGAAGTATGCAATCATGTGCCATGGAAGTCAGACAGTATTCACATTACCATTGTAACACAACACTACACCAGCAGTTACCTAATTATTGCCCTCTCTTTTAGTCCTAGTCAACTAACCAATGTCCTCTTAAACCATAATCTGCTTTACACAAGCATAAATCTGACATATGGCCATAGTGTTAACTACATGAAGTCCTCCTAATCCCAACCATGTCCTTCTAAACCATAATCAAATATACACAAACATGATGCAGTCTGACACACAGGCCATCGTGTTAACTACATGAAGTCCTCCTAAACCATAATCAAAAATACACAAACATGATGCAGACTGACAAACACATTGGCCATAGTGGTATATACCGTTTTGTATCATGCAACTTTACTGAATAATGGATTATTGACCTACAAAAAAACTATGACATAGCCTTCGTATGGTATAGATCTGAGGGGCCGTCTATTTGATGTGGAGTAAGTAGATAAACTCCTAAACTCCAGCACACCTATATGTCTATACAGCCTACCTCACAGTCTTTCATGGGGGTGTCACTCACACCAGAGGTCCCCTCAGTATGCTGTTGAGATCCAGACCTCATTTTCTGAAGGGAAAAAGAGATTGTCTGAGCGTACAAAATGCATACTTTAGGGATCAACAATGTAATGGTGACCACATTGGTATCGGCCAATAATTATTAATATAATCTACAATGTAACAATCTTACATAAAGGCTACGGAAGAGACCACAAACAGAAATAAAGTAAATTACTAAAAATACATTAAGTGAAATTGACAATAGTATCTACGCAACATACCTTCTTCTGTGTCTGTTTGTTGTGTAAACGCCATGACAGGTTGACTCCTCCATAGTCATATGTTACTTCCTGTCCCTTAGCTATATCCATAATTGAAAATAAGCAAAGGCGGGGGATGTCATCAACAACAATCTTCCTCATCCTGGCGTTTGGTTTTGGGTCATCATTGACCAGCCTCCCAAGTGAGCCATTGTCACTTGGAGCATCAATGCTAAAGAATATAAAATGACAGAGGTTGAGTATAACATTTCACATCCATCTTTAGTCCATCTTTTTTTAAATTTTGAACAAACTAAAATACTAATTAGATAACAGTTATGATTTATTTTGGTGCAGCTAAGAATGAAAAGGGGCTATGAACTTTTGCATTGTCCTGCGACAGTTTTTCAGGGAAAAACATATGAAATTTTACTCACCAATAATCTACTCCATTATGCCTGAAGTTGTATGCATACTCATTTATGGATGTATTGCATTTCACAAACTCCTTGCTTGTATTTAGGATTCCTCTATACTCAAGGATGAATGCGCCTTTGCTAATACATTCTTTTGTAAATACACCACGTCCTATTGGGAAAAATTTAAATGGTTACTTTACCTCTGATCATTATACAGGTCATGATAATATACACTTCTTTATACATGCAAACGTCAGTAGTAGATCACAATGTCATGTCAAGAATTAGTCAATAAAGCATAAATAGTAATTTGCTCCTATGAGTTCAACTTGTAGCCAGCATTTTGCTGACTGTATTGTTGAGCTGCAATGGCTTGGCTTTTGGTGATGTCACTGGTTTAATTTGAATCTGATTGGATAATAAGATGTTAGCCCTGGGGCATCATGTAAAATGTAGGACACAAATCAGGAGGTGCCTGTGTACAGTTCAAGAGCTCTTGATACTACTGCAGATCATGTTATAGACACACACTTACCTTTGGTGTCATTGATCCATTTAGAATAAATGTTTTCCTTGTCTCTCCCTAACTTTATATGGAATACCGCATCCTGGATAGGAGTCAGTCCCTGACCCCTGGTCCGAATTGTTCTATTCACTAAAGTAAAGAAATATTACACAGTTACAAAGAAAAATCAACAAAATCAACAAGCCAACATACTATTTTGATCTAATAGCAGACAGGGAGCAGTGTGCACAGATAATCTATAAGTCTTAAAAAAACATCCACAAAACATTAATATCCTGGCTCATGTGGCGTGCTACTGCAGCTATCTGTATCTATAAACACCGGGTACAAGAGGCTGTAATAGACTGTTTTTGTTTCACATGCAAATGATAGCTTGTGCTGTTCATTCCATTAGCTGTTGTTGCTGTAGGATTATGAATCTGGCCATTGCGTGAGTCTATTGCTTAAAGCTCCCGTTTATAGGAAAAATAACTGTATTAAGAAAGCCCCGACTGACCAAGTTTGTTGAAATATTTGACTAAACGAATGATGTAATGGGTGAACTGTCGGCAATTGATCATCTAGGCACTGTAAGGCCACTAATGGAAAACGATCAGATGAAACCATTTAGTACAGGTTCAACCTGTTGGCTGGGTATGAGGGCTGATGCTTTGGTCCACTAAGACAGAGTGCCATTAAAAGTAATACAAAGTAATAAAAACAAAACATTGCATTTGATTAGGTACCTTTTTCGTGTTGGAAATAATTGTGGAGCCTTTTTACTTTGATTATTAGGATATTAGGTTCGTGATGATGATAGACCGCCTTTAAGAAGCTTGACCATACAACATGGTCTGAATCTATAACGTAGCGATCTTTTTTCACTGTTCAATGCATACGCATTTTAAGACCGCCGGTATTATACAACCAAGTAAATCGGTCAAATAGCGTAATCATTCATTTATAAAAGTCAACTTGCTATCGTTTTCCAGCCTAGACTGCTGTGTAATTGCTAACGTTAGTTTTCGCATCTAACGAACACATAACTAGCTATGTAATGCGCCGACGACTTAACCTTCAATGCACAGTAACATGCATTTGCTGATTTTAATACAAATAATACAGTTCTATGAATACCACTGAGATATAGTTATGTACTTAAAGACACTGTATTGTGCAGCCAAGCAAATCGCAACATATATCGCAAATCGAACATTGCTAATGTAAGATTCAACCAAAAATAATATAATACAAATAATACAGAGATATAATCATGTACTCATGCAGTAAATCAACATTAAAGATGGACTTGCAGTACATTAAGGACTTACTTTTGAATTGCTTGAGCTGTTCGCTCCACACCAAATGCGAGACGTGAAGCTCCGGGTAACGCCTTCTTTGCAAGCAAAAAAAAAAAACTCGCGCGAAATGGTGTATAATCTCCCGCCATGTGTATAAATCCTGCACTACCAAAAGGTGCCGTAGGGGGCGTATCATTATGATACACATACACATCATGGTTTAAAAGGTCAATTTCTTAAACGTCTATAACTTCATGAGGGGTGTTCTATCAGTTTTCATATATACATGAGTGCGACCCTATCTTCATATATTTCTGAATTCAACCTTCTTTTCATTACATTTTGTGTTCTACAGTCAAATAACATGCTTTGTTCACCAAGGTTTACGAGGACAAGGCAATTGTCCTCGTAATCCGAAAGTCCTCCTAATGCTGGTGGGTAACCTTGTCTTTTGACCTCGTATACCATGTATACAAACACACACACACACACACACACACACACACACACACACACACATACACACACGGAGCGCTACTTCCTCTACTTCCTACTCTGACTGAATCAGCTGTCTGCTGCTCTCATAGCTCTGCTGCTCGTGTGTGCACTGTGCGCGTGCACGCCGGGGCGCGTTCCTGCAGCGAGCGTAGCGGCAATAAACAGATCTGTTCTCACTTCTTCTTCTTTTGTTGAATGTTGGATCGGGGCTGGAGCTTCATTCTTTATCATTCGTTGGTTCCTATAACTAAATAAGCCTAGTTATAAAGGCCAATGAAGGTTTAATAGAAGAGTTCTCAACAGTACAGATGCATTTTAAAAACAGACACACTCTATATATTCCGTATTTTTTATATAGTGTCAGGGGACTACATTTATTTATTTAATGCCACTTTTATTTATTTCAGGGGACTTTTTTAAATGATACCACGTTTATTTATTAAATGCCACATTTATTTCATAATGCCCCATTTATTTAATGCCACATTGATTTATTTAATGCCATATTGATTTCATAATGTCACATTTAGTTACTTCATAATGCCACATTTATTTATTTAATGTCACATTTAGTTCATAATGCCACATTTATTTCATAATGCCACATTTATTTATTTCATAATGTCACATTTATTTAATGCCACATTTATTTCAAAATGTCACATTTATTTAATGCCACATTTATTTTCTTCAAAATGCCACATTTATTTATGTAATGCCATATTTATGTTATCATGCCACATTTATTACTTCAATGCCACATTTATTTAGGAAATGCAACACTTATTTCATAATGCCACATTTATTTAGTGCCACATTGATTTATTTATTGATCTCAACCATCACTTCTCCACCATGAAGGCTTCATCGAAATCGGTCCAATCCCACTTATTCCTTTCATTTCATTTAGTGACGTCATTGAAGATCAAACACAGCGCTGAAATTGACTCCCTAGCTGTTACCAAGGCAACCAGAGGGCGCTGACCCTGCATTGAGTTGGAGTAATTAGCTCACATGCCGAAGCTCGCGCGCTGCGTGCTTTTCTTAATTGGTTAATTGGTTGCATGTGGTTGGCTTCAGTTCAGAGGAAGCGGACAGCACGTTGGTGTCCACCACGGTTTGGCAGTGTGATGGCTCCCAGACGCCGTGATGTTATTGTGTTCATGAAACCACAACCTGTGTGCACTTTTCTGGTCAACTGTGTTGTGACTAATTGGTCATCTCTTCCTCTGCTTCACAGGTTACAAAGAGTTTTCAAAGTAAAACGAAGCATCTCATCTGGACCTGATGTGAGTAGAAATGTGCCTACTAATTCAAATGTCATATTTATGTTGGTTGTTTTTAGCCTATCATAAAGTAAAAAACGTGACTGTATCTTTATTTACAGAAGCAATATAAGCCTATTAAAGTATAAAGTGCTGCGCGCATGTAGCCCACATTTAAATAAAGCAGTTTGTAGGCCAACACCCCAGTCTGACCTGCCGTGAAACCCCGTCGGCCAGAAAGCATCTCTTGTAGCCTTTCAGATGGAAGTCAGGCATTGCTGTACATTTAACACGGGAGCTTGACACTGAATTCAAACTTTAAAACGTCAATGCAAGGATGGAATAGTAGACATCACAGCTCCACAATGCCTGAGTGTCTTGAGGCAGCACAATTGCATTGACTTGTATGTGGAATATAAAGTGCTGATAATGTTTGATGGAAATCAGGGATTGTGGTGGTTTAACTATCATTTTAAATTGAAATATTAATTCTATGTGAAAGTATAACATTTTAGAGCCCATACAGTTGAACTGGTTAAAGTAGAAGTAACTCAGTCTGGCCTAATGGCGATCAAAGAAAAAGTATGTTTAGAACTGGATTAGATGTTAATTATCTTAAACATTATATAAAAGTTGAAAAATAAATCCCTGAATTTAATGTATTTAATTTATACGATTTAACGGAGTTGGTAGCTGTTGAACTGTGTGTGTGTGTGTGTGTGTGTGTGTGTGTGTGTGTTAAATTGGTTTGTAGATGGGTGGGGTTCCTCCGTGTCTGTCAGTTATTCTCTCGCTCTCGCTCTCGCTCTCTCTCTCTCGCTCTCTCTCTCTCTCGGTCAGAATCTTATAATCTACGTTCAATAATCTAACTCGCCTATAATTCCCTAAATCAAACTTACTTCCCTTCTTACACAGTATTGTTATCAGCCCTTGTACCATTCTCTCCTGCACTATCCCTGTTCTCTCCATCTCCCTAAATCCCTCCACTAAAATGGGTGCCTTCTGTGCCGTTTTATGTGTTTCTTGATATGGTCCCCACAGTGTGTGTGTGTGGGGGGGGGGGGGGGGGGGGGGGGGGGGAGAATGCATGTGCATGAATGCACGTGTCTGAAACCTTTGATTTCCCAGAAAAGACGTTACGCAAGTTGGCTGAGAGAGGGTGATTCCTGTGAGTTATCTGAGGCTGTGGTTGGCTGTCTAGACTTTCCAATGCGTCATAGACCTGTATCTTCCTCATTGTTCAAGTCTGCTTCCTCATTTGCCCTTCTGTCTTTCTCAATGAGGAGCCCTTAACTCAAGCTTTCTCTAGATCGTCGTTTAATCACTTTTCCCTGATTTACTTGTTTTAGGAACACTTTAACCTCTGTTTCTTCCCTTGCATTTATACTTTTATAACTTTATACTGTATGGGAACACATTTTAATCACGGAATAGATAAGGTAAGCCTACAGTTTACTACAGTTTATTTTGTCTTTAGGTTATTGGTATATTAAATTATTTAATCTTGGGAAACGGTTCCGTGTAACGCTTATCAATTACATTTTACAGACATATTTTACGTTAGAGAAATACAATGTTAGTTTATTGTTTCAATATATTGTGCTTTTCTGAGCCATGTGGTAACTTCAACATTGCGTTCAATATTCAAGTGAGTCATGTGTCTTGATGCTACTCAAAATGAAAGGAAGGACGTGACATAAATCCTTTGAATGTCCTTATATTTAAATCACAAGTTAAATATTTGTGCGTAGCGCCATTCTCGTAGTCTAGCCATGTTGGTGCCCTAGGTGAGATTAAGATTTGGTGCTGAAGACCCCACCAGTACCACCTCAACACCACCCACTTATTCTACAGTAAAAATAGGGACAAGACAAAAATAGATTAGATCACGATCTCTCCTATCACTCTCTTCATTCAATTGGGTAAAACCTTGGTCCGAATCTTATAATCTACATTCAATAAACTGATTGGCCTATAATTCCCTAAATCAAACTTACTTCCCTTCTTACACAGTATTGTTATCAGCCCTTGTACCATTCTCTCCTGCACTATCCCTGTTCTGTCCATCTCCTTAAATCCCTCCACTAAAATGGGTGCCTTCTGTGCCGTTTGATGTGTTTCTTGATATGGTCGTCGCAGTGTGTGTGTGTCTGTGTGTCTGTTTGTGAGTGTGTGTGTGTGTGTGGGTGAGTGGGTGGGGGTGCATGCGGGTGTGTCTGAAACCTTGAATTCCCCAGATAAATTGTGATGCGGCTGAGAGACCGCTATTTCTGTGAGTTATCTGAGGCTGTGATTGGCTGTCTGGACATCCCAATGCTTCACAGTCCTGTATGTTCCTCATTGTTCAAGTCTGCTTCCTCATTTGAACTTCTGTCTTTCTCAATGAGAAGCCCTTAACTCAAGCTTTCTCTAGATCGTCTTTTAATCACTTTTACCTGATTTACTTGTTTTAGGAACACTTTAACCTCTGTTTCTTCCCTTGCATTTATACTTTTATAACTTTATACTGTCTGGAAACACATTTTAATCACGGAATAGATAAGGTAAGCCTACAGTTTACTACAGTTTATATTGTCTGTAGGTTATTGGTATATTAAATGATTTAATCTTGGGAAATGTGTCCGTGTAACGCATATCAATTACATTTTACTGACTCATTTTACTATAGAGAAATACAACGTTAGTTTAATGTTTAATATATTGTGCTTTTCTGAGACATTGCGTTCAATATTCAAGTGATTCATTTGTCTTGATGCCACTCAAAATGAAAAGAAGGACGTGACAGAAGTCCTTTGAATGTCCTTCTTATATTTAAATCACAAGTTAAATATGTGTGCGTAGCGTAGACGACTGGTGACCTGCGCTGCCAACTCTTTCACCCCCCCCCCCCCCCCCCCCACCCCCCCCTGAGAGGAGGTCACTTGGTAAGGAGGGAACACTATTTGACCTCCGTCTGAGAACCTGTCTCCTCATGGACTGAATATAGACCAGGACTTCTCATTTCTCTCCATTTATTGGATATTTAGATTTGGAAGTTGTTTATGATGTCCATTTAGAGCTGAGGTCAAACGTTTGCTGTTTATCTATCAGAGATCTACTCAACAAATTTATATGTGTATTTTTTAATATTAGAAGTGTCATATAATATTTGAACGTGATATGATACGTTATGGTTATTTTCACGTTACGTAGTGGTTGGCTGTATTTCCTCCTCTGTTGGTTTAAGGGTTTTGATTCGCTGAAGGCCCCTTGACAGTTTTTCTCATCCTAATGGTAGAACATGATAGTCTAATCACCAACGAGGGTGTGGCCGGTATGACATGCAGTGCCTGTATCTTATTGTAGAGCCTATATAACATGCAGTGCCTGCATTTTACTGTAGGGCCTATATAAAATGCAGTGTCTGTATCTTATTGTAGGGCCTATATAACATGCAGTGCCTATCTTATTGTAGGCCCTGTAAAACATGCAGTGTATCTTATTGTAGGGCCTATATAACATGCAGTGTATCTTACTGTAGGACCTATATAACATGCAGTGCTTGTATCTTATTGTATAGCCTATATAACATGCAGTGTATCTTATTGTAGGGCCTATATAACATGCAGTGTATCTTATTGTAGGGCCTATATAACATGCAGTGTATCTTACTGTAGGGCTTATATAACATGCAGTGTATCTTATTGTAGGGCCTATATAACATGCAGTGTATCTTACTGTAGGGCCTATATAACATGCAGTGCTTGTATCTTATTGTATAGCCTATATAACATGCAGTGCCTCTATCTTCTTTTTGATCTTGCAGCAATAACATGCAGCAATTGTTATGTTATGAAGCACAACATTACACAGCAATAATATGTTATCTTTTGTCTCAATACTATTTCTGCACAAAATCCGATGGTAGCAGGTGACCCTGCCACATGCCACCCAGGTGGCTTTACTGCGCTCCTCCCACACTAGGACACTGGTAGTTGATGAAAACCAGTTTCTTGCATGCAGAGCAGGAGGTGAATACTGACATGTCAGCGCTCTCTCTTCGTGTGTGTGTGTGTGTGTGTGTGTGTGTGTGTGTGTGTGTGTGTGTGTGTGTGTGTGTGTGTGTGTGTGTGTGTGTGTGTGTGTGTGTGTGTGTGTGTGTGTGTGTGTGGTGACGGCTGGTTTAACCTATGAGTCTTGATTGGTCAATGCACCACAGGTGTGCAGCCTTACCCAGCCCCAGAGTCCAGTCAGTCTGACCCGGGCCGGGTGAGGCTGCTTCACCCATCAACACACACACACTCCACAACGACACAGCCGTACAACTGTCAACTGGTGTACATTCGTGGTGTAATGGCTGTTCCATATTAAGCATTTCTTCAAAATAAACATAACTCAAAAAACAACATAACTCGTTTATACTTTTATAACTTTATACCGTATGGGGCAGAACACATTTTAATCACGGAATAGATAAGGTAGGCCTACAGTTTACTACAGTTTATATTGTCTTTAGGTTACTGGTATATAATAATTATCTCATCTTGGTAAATGTGTCAGTGTAACGCTTATCAACTAAAGACAGTTTACTTTAGAGAAATACAACGTTAGTTAATGTTTCACTGTTGTGCTTTTCTGACCCGTGTGGTAAATTGAACCTTGCGTTCAATATTCAAGTGATTCGTTTGTCTTGATGCTACTCAAAATGAAAAGAAGGACATGACAGAAATCCTCTGAATGTCTTTATATTTAAAACACAAGTTAAATATGTGTGCGTCGCGCAGACGACTAGGGATATTCCAGGTTTATAAATCCTCCTAGTAACGTGTTTCTGGACTATACCACTTCCACAGGGGGGTTCCTGCAGGTATAGACTCTGTTCCTGTGGTTTGAACCACAGCTGGAGCCATAGAGAAAGAGACTCTTTGGCCAGCGCCTCCTCGTAATGCTGAAATAAACTATTATATCACGATAATAAGAGGATACCATATCGATGTATTGAGCTTCACCAGTTGATTTATATGGAATCTGTGGTTCAGTAAAGTGACAGAATTCAGACTTTGTTCCAGTGGGAAAATGATTCAAACATTCTTTACTTTTAATTGTACTATGATGAGTCTTTCAAGTCAATTGTGTTTTTTTTGTATTGTAGTTTAAGCACAGCTAGTCACCAAGGTGTTTAATCTTCTCATCTGCTGTACACATCTGTACTGTAGTGAGGTCAGTGTGGTTATGTTGTGGGGTTACTATTGATGGTTTTATGACGTCTATAACAGTTTAATGGGACAATGATCTACTCTTTCAAAGAGTAATTTCAGTGTTGTCTCAACATCTAAAGTTAAAAAGGACATTGAAGTGATCAATGAGTTGTGTTTGTGTCCAGGTCTCCAGTCTACTATGAATGAGGAGAGAGAGGAGGGGGGTCCTACCTCTAAAACCACTCTGTCTGGGGAACATGGCCCCCAGAGCAAAGCTAAGAGGTAAGAAGAGGATCTCTCACTGTCTGTGACTGTTGTCCATCTCAGAGCTCAGCAGTGATATATCATGACTCCATCATTAGTCTGAGTAAAAGCTGTGTGTGTGTTGTGTTGAAGCCCAGAGCCGCAGGAGAGAGCAGACTCCCCTGGATCCAGCTGTGTCTCCATGAAGAGTGACAGCTCTATGGAAGAACTTTGTAACTTTAAAGATGGAAATCAGTCTAATGAGAAAAGGTGAGGATTTATCAGAGATTATAAAAATACACCACCTCAAACGTCCATAAATCCTGGTTCTTGTTTTTCTAGAAGAGTCCAGCAGGAGAGAGCAGACTCCCCTGGACCCAGCTGTGTCTCCATGAAGAGTGACAGCTCTATGAAACGTCATCCTGACCTTAAAGATGGAAATCAGCAACCTTCTAAGAAAAGGTGAGGATTCAGCCAATAAATCAGGGCTATTCAACTGGCGGCCTGCAGATCATCTTGATCCGGCCCGCCGATCATTTATCAGAACATAAACAATCAGGATCAATTACCCCCAGGAGAAAGCTGTTTCTGAGCAAGAAATAGAGCCAGTTCAATTTCCTCCAATAGGAACCTGTTTTATCCACTTAGTCCCGCCCCTAAGACCCGCCCTCTCTGTGCGTGGGCCAACGTCTGTCTCTGCTGTGGCAAAGCGTTTCCAGAGCTAAAAAGGGGTTGAACACGTTGGAAATGCGAAAGGTAGACAACGAAACTGGACATTTAAAGGAGGAGTGGACTGTGAAATATCAGTTTAGTAATGAGGGACCAAAGCCCTTATGTTGATCTGCAACACGGCTATCACAGTAACAGAAGAACACAATGTGAGACGGCACCTCATCACGCATCAGTCCAGCTTCAATGGAACACACCTGATGGTTCTGATGCTGGTTGAATCAAAGTGCAGACCCTCTCTGAACGACCACCAGAGGGTGCTATAACGGCCCGGTCCTGTTGGGAACCAGAGAGCAGTACCATAGCCTCCCTCCGTGTGGCTTCTTGGTCCAAATAAGAAACCCTTCACAGGACCGCAAGCTAGCTGTCCTTGGAGATGTAGAGACTGATGATAAGGTGAAGAACAGTCTATCCAAACAGTACCAATGTCCTGTTGTAGTTTGAATGAAATTAATCATAAGACATCTTGTAGCAGATTTGTATAGGTTTCAGGTTAAACTGTCTTTCGATCTGCCTTATTCATTTAATCAGTTTGAATTTATCTTTTGAGGTGAAGTGATTTATTGAAGAACAGAATACATGAAGAATAGCACAGGTCTGTGTAGGAATGTTTAAACTGACTGCCCTAATTTCTATGTTAGCTAAACACATTGTGAATTAACACTCTTTATGCATAGAATGAAGGGTATTCAGTATGCTTTTATATCAACATGTAAATGCTTGAATGCAATAATGACTTAATTTTTCTGCCCCCCCCCCCCCCCTTTATCTTTCTATTTCAATAATCTGGCCCTCATAATAAGTAGTTAAATAGTCCTGCAATAAATGATAAAATGAAACGACATCCACAAATCCTTACTTATAGATGGTGTTTGTTTTTCTAGAAGGATGCAGGAGAGAGCAGACTCCCCTGGACCCAGCTGTGTCTCCATGAAGAGTGACAGGTCTATGGGTCATCCTACTAACTTTAAAGATGGAAATCACCAACCTTCAAAGAAAAGGTGAGGATTAAGCTGATAAATCAGGGCTTTTCAACCGGCAGCACGCAGATCATTTTGATCTGGCCCACGGAGCCAATAGGAAACAGTTTTGTCCACTTAGTTCCGCCCCTACGACCCGCCCTCTCTGTGCGTGGGCCAACGTCTGTCTCTGCTGTGGCAAAGCGTTTAGAGAGTTAAAAAGTTGTCCACATTGAAAAGGCGAAAGGTAGAAAATTAAAAGTCACATTTCTACGAGGAGTGTACTGTGAAATATGAGTTTAGTAATGAGGGACCAAAGCCCATATGTTGATCTGCAACACGGCTATCACAGTAACAGAAGAACACAATGTGAGACGGCACCTCATCACGCATCAGTCCAGCTTCAATGGAACACACCCGATTGTTCTGATGCTGGTTGAATCAAAGTGCAGAACCTCTCTGAACGACCACCAGAGGGTACTATAACGGCCCGGTCCTGTTCAGAACCAGAGAGCAGTACCATAGCCTCCCTCCGTGTTGCATGGCTTCTTGGTCTAATAAACCCTTCACAGGACCGCATGCTAGCTGTCCTTGGAGATGTAGAGACTGATGATAAGGTGAAGAACAGTCTATCCAAACAGTACCAATGTCCTGTTGTAGTTTGATTGAAATGAATCATAAGACATCTTGTAGCAGATTTGTATAGGTTTCATGTTAAACTGTCTTTCGATCTGCCTTATTCATTTAATCAGTTTGAAATGATCTTTTGAGGTGAAGTGGTTTATTGAAGAACAGAATACATGAAGAACAACACAGATCTGTGTCGAAATTTATAAACTGATTGCCCTATTTTCTATGTTAGATAAACACATTGTGAATCAACACTCTATGCACAGTATGAAGAGTATTTAGTGTTGTTTTTTTATGTTCATATGTCAGTGCTTCAATGCGATAATAACAATAACCTGACCCTAATAAGAAAAAAATGATCAGATGAAACGACATCCACAAATCCTAACTTCCAGATGGTGTTTGTTTTTCTAGAAGGAGGCAGGAGAGATCAGACTCCCCTGGACCCAGCTGTGTCTCCATGAAGAGTGACCGCTCTATGGTACATCCTCCTACATTTAAAGATGGACGCCCATCCAGAGAGGAGAGGTAGGAGTTTCAAACAGATGATGAAAACAGACCAGTTGGTTGTTATCAGACTCTACTGATACTGATGTTTACAAGTCAAAGGAAATACAATAGATTGTGTGTTTTCTCCACAGACAACAACAACAGAGGTCAAAGGTTACCAGTGCTCAGTCTGTACAGCAGCATCAAACAGAGCTGATCAAGGTGTGTAAATGTCCAACAAGACATTTCACTTTAGCTCTACATGAACATTAAAAAGCATCTCTTGTGGTGCTAATGGTCTCCAGGCTTCCCTCTTTAGACCAGCGGGACGTGAATCTAGGACAGATGCTTCTGATGTCCTCAGTTAGTTCAGAGTAAAGTTCTCCTTGATGTTTGTTCTGTTCCAGAGGGCTGAGGAGAACGCACACGCTTTTCTAGACAAGGAGCTGAAGAAGCTCTGGAGGGTTCTCTTCCCAGATTACCCACAATGCTCAGAGAGTCAGAGGGAGGAAGAGGAGGTGGATGGTAAGGACGAGGAGCAGAGGAGGCGCGCCATAGAGGGAGTGGTTGACATCACAAAGCTCTGCCTGATGGAGATGAACCAGGAGGAACTGGCCGACACACTGTGGGGCGGTAAGATACTCTTATTTTGAAGAGAGAAGAGACAATTATTTGGAAGGGCAGAAGAAACTCTTATCTTAAAAACTGAGATTAAATACTTATTTTGAAGAGCAGTATGAAACTCCTTTTTTTTTCACAGTTCAGACTAAATTACATAATGTGAGATTTCTACATTTGTAACTCTTTAATGTGGAGATATCTTTCCTCTTGGTTAAATGGTTTGATCCAGATATGTAGGGTTTTTCTGGGGGTCTCAGGTTAAATAGGGTAACTGTGGGGGTATCATGTTAAATAGTTTGATCCAGATATGTTGGGTTATTGTTGGTCTATCAGGTTGAATGATTTGATCAAGATATGTTGGGTTATTGTTGGTCTATCAGGTTGAATGGTTTGATCCAGATATGTAGGGTTACTCTGGGAGAATCAGGTTAAATGGTTTGATCCAGATATGTAGGGTTATTGTGGGTCTATCAGGTTAAATGGTTTGATCCTGATATGTAGGGTTATTGTTGGTCTATCAGCTTAAATGGTTTGATCCAGATATATAGGGTTATTGTGGGTCTGACAGGTTAAATGGTTTGATTCAGATATGTAGGATTACTCTGGGAGAATCAAGTTAAATTGTTTGATCCAGATATGTTGGGTTTTTGTGGGGGTATCGGGTTAAATGGTTTAATCCAGATATGAAGGGTTATTGTGGGGTATCAGGTTAAAGAATATTAAACATTACACTGCAGATCAACAGCAGAATAACTCAGTGGAAGAGATGCAACACTGTCTTGTTATTTCAGCATAGCAAGTCACTTTCCACTGATTCACTATCATTATTACTATCATTAGGCCAATCATATTGCTGTTGAAATAACGAAATAATCCTTAACATTTTGAATCCGTAACATGCAGTCCTTGACACAACCAGCTTCTACAACCACAAATAATGAAGCAACTAAATATCATGAAGTTCCTCATTTACAGGAAATATTAACATGTTTCCACTGATGTCACCATCCACTAACTGATGTCTCCTGTTGTTTTGTCATTTAGGACCTGCTGCTGTTGAGTGCCAACATAAAATCAAGTCTCATTTGAAGGAGAAGTTCAGGTGTGTGTTTGAGGGAATCCCTAAACCAGGACAGTCAACAGGTCTGAATGACTTCTACACAGAGCTCTTCATCACAGAGAGAGGCAGTGGAGAGGTCAACAAGGAACATGAGGTCAGACTGATTGAAACAGCTTCCAGGAAACCAGCCAAGGAGGAAACACCAATCAGATGTGAAGACATCTTTAAACCCTTACCTGGACAAAATCGACCAATCAGAACAATAATGACAACTGGAGTGGCCGGCATTGGTAAAACCGTCTTAACACACAAGTTCACTCTGGACTGGGCTGAAGGCAAAGCCAACCACGACATACACTTCACATTTCTCTTCACTTTCAGAGAGCTGAATTTACTGAAAGGGAAAGAGTTTAGCTTGGTGGAACTTCTTCATCACTTCTTTATTGAGACCAAAGAAGCAGAAATATGCAGATACGACCGGTTCCAAGTTGTCTTCATCTTGGATGGTCTGGATGAGTGTCGACTTCCTCTGGACTTCCAGAACAACCAGATCTGGACTGATATCACAAAGTCCACCTCGTTGGACGTGCTGCTGACAAACCTCATCAGGGGCTGCCTGCTTCCCACCGCTCGCATCTGGATAACCACACGCCCTGCGGCAGCCAATCAGATCCCTGCTGAGTGTGTTGACATGGTGACAGAGGTAAGAGGGTTCACCGACCCACAGAAGGAGGAGTACTTCAGGAAGAGATTCAGAGAGGAAACGGTGGCCAGCACAATCATCTCCCACATCAAGACATCACGAAGCCTCCACATCATGTGTCACATCCCAATCTTCTGTTGGATCACTGCTACAGTTCTGGAGGACTTCTTCAAAACATCCCAGACAGGAGAAGAGATGCCCAATACCATGACTCAGATGTACATCTACTTCCTGAGGGTCCAGTCCGTACAGGGGGACAGGAAGTATCATGGGAGAGCGGAAACAGATCCACACTGGAGTTCAGAGAGCAGGGAGATCATAATTTCTCTTGGAAAACTGGCTTTTAACCAGCTGGAGAAAGGCAACCTGATCTTCTACGAGGCAGACGTGGCAGAGTGTGGCATCGATATCAGAGCAGCCTCAGTGTATTCAGGAGTGTTCACCCTGATCTTTAAAGAGGAGTGTGGGCTGTTCCAGGACAAGGTGTTCTGCTTTGTCCATCTGAGCATCCAGGAGTTTCTGGCTGCCCTTTATGTCTTTCTGTCCTTCATCGACACTGGTGTCAATCTGCTCTCAGAAGAACAACCAACCTCCAGGGAAGATAAACTCCTCCTCCTCCACCAGAGTGCTGTGGACAAGGCCTTACAGAGTGAGAACGGACACCTGGACTTGTTCCTCCGCTTCCTCCTGGGCCTCTCTCTGAAGACCAATCAGGTTCTCCTACGAGGTCTGCTTCGACAGACAGGAAGCAGCTTACAGATCAATAAGAAAACAGTGTCTTACATCAAGAAGAAGATAGGTGAAGATCTCTCTCCAGAGAGAAGCATCAATCTGTTCCACTGTCTGAATGAGCTGAACGACCGTTCTCTAGTGGAGGAGATCCAACAGTACCTGACATCAGGAAGACTCTCCAGAAAATCTCTCTACCCTGCTCAGTGGTCAGCTCTGGTCTTCATCTTACTGTCATCAGAAGAGGAGCTGGACGTGTTTGACCTGAAGAAATACTCTTGTTCAGAGGAGGGTCTTCTGAGGCTGCTGCCAGTGGTCAAAACCTCCAAAACATCTCTGTAGGTTCACAATACACACAACACAATATACATAATACTAGAATATAAAAGTTATATTAACATACAAAACATATTTGTTGTTGTACTAATAACATGTTTTACAATACACAACACAGTATACATACTACTACAATATAGAAGTAAAATTCTAACACAACCAAACAACTATTTACCATTTTACACCCAAAGCAAAATTAACATTTATAGATCTAGTGATTTAGTTAATATTTATTAAACTAATAATACAATTATAATAAAAGATTTCAACACAGTTCCTTCCTTATGAAAAAAATAATGTTTGTTTGTTTTGTGTGAAGTCTGAATGGCTGTCATCTGTCAGAGAGATGCTGTGAAGCTCTGGCCTCAGTTCTCAGCTCCAACTCCTCTAGTCTGAGAGAGCTGGACCTGAGTACCAATGATGTGCAGGATTCAGGAGTGAAGCTGCTCTCTGCTGGACTGGGGAGTCCACACTGTAAACTGGAAACTCTCAGGTCAGTTTGACTCAATGTGCAAACAGTTACACCACAAGTTCCATATCAGAGGACAGTTATATAACTCATCTTATAACTCAGTACCTGTGATGACCACATTCATGACTTTGGTATCATATAAATGTTACACCTTGTTGTTTAGGTTGATATTCTAATACATCCATATAGGTGCAATTTTTCAATTATAAATATAAACATGAACAAATATTTAATATTAGTGCCCCCCCACCATCCCCCATATACGGGACGGTGATAGTTAAAAGCAGGGTCAAATACAGGGTTCTTGGGAGGGTCTGAGAACCTTATTTGGACACTTAAGACCTCCTGAAAGCCTCAATAGCAACATTATGGGAAAAGATTATATTTTTTAAAAGCTTACTTTGTCCAGTATTCATTATTCAATTTGCTAAACATTAATTCACAAATTTGAATTGGCTACAGAAAAATATTGTTATATTGTGTAACCAGGGTGAAGAGACAAACTCATAAAAGCTATATTTGTTCTGGAATAATACATATGGAAAGCCAAATATTTAAAATAATTATTTCTTAATAGTTAAATACAGCTGTATTCAAATCATGGGAACATAAATATACGTTAATTATTAATAAAAGGTGACCCACTATTTTTATACATTTTAACCTTTTTCAGGACGTTTGGTTGTATGGACTCTATTTGGGTTTAACCAATAGGATGGGTTGATTAGAGACTTCCAGGTCATTTGGGGGAAGGGTCAGAGGTCGAGAGGTCGAGAGGTCGAGAGGTCGAGAGAGAGAGAGAGAGAGAGAGAGAGAGAGAGAGAGAGAGAGAGAGAGAGAGAGAGAGAGAGAGAGAGAGAGAGAGAGAGAGAGAGAGAGAGAGAGAGAGAGAGATTCTCTGTAGAGATCGACCAGCTAAATGATATTTAAACATTTACTTATTAGTTGTTTGACGGTTAAATGAGTACGGGAGAGACTGGATTTGGGGATTGTTTTGTTCGTGTTTCTGTTCGTGTCGGGGATGTTTTGGACGTTTCGTGTGAAAGCTAGCTTGGTTTGCTAACCGCCTTAGCATCCTCTGAAGGGGATATAAATCATCAGAGTAGCGCACGAGGATAGTCCACAGCAGGGGGTCAGATAGCCTATAACACAATATGCATAATATTGGAATATAACTTCTATTAATATACAAAACATTTCTGTAGATGTAATAAAAACATTTCTTACAATACACAACATACATAATTCTACATAAAAATAACATTAATATACAAAACGATTTTCAAACACTACAAAACAACTATTCAATATTATACATTTTACACAACAATATTAAATAAACATTTCAGGAACTAATGTATTGACTAGTATATATTAGTTACATTAATAAAACATTTCTAATTAAAGATTTCAACACAAGTCCTTCATTATGGTAAAGTAAAATATGTAAATTATTTTAAACCCAGTTCCTAACAAGTTGTGTTTATATTGTGTGAAGGCTGAATGGCTGTCATCTGTCAGAGAGATGCTGTGAAGCTCTGACCTCAGTTCTCAGCTCCAACTCCTCTAGTCTGAGAGAGCTGGACCTGAGTACCAATGATCTGCAGGATTCAGGAGTGAAGCTGCTCTCTGCTGGACTGGGGAGTCCACACTGTACACTGGAAACTCTCAGGTCAGTTTGACTCAATAAACAGTTACACCACAAGTTCCATTTCAGAAGACATTTAACAGACTTACATCCAGAAGGTTAATAGGCATGTGTATATTATTTTCACAAGAATAACTCAACATATTTTATGTGGATTGCTATGACAGTATTGGCATACATTTTATTCTTAGTTTGTTTTTGACGTTTTAATGTGTATGTTGTATCACATTCTTATTCTGATTATCATGTAGTCAGACAGTATGGTGGGGTTTAGAGTTGTTTAGTAAAGTTGAATAACTGCCTATTCATAAAACTGTATTTTTAAGTGAAGTATAATGGTAACCTTTGTTTAATAGATGTCACAAATATGTTAAATTATTTCTTAATATTTAAAGATCTAGGTTATTAATATTGTTTCAATTTTTTCATGTATGTAAAAGTATTTGGGTTAAACATTAAACATTAAACATTTAATCCCAGTTCCTAACATGTTGTGTTTATTTTGTGTGAAGGCTGATTGGCTGTCATCTGTCAGAGAGATGCTGTGAAGCTCTGGCCTCAGTTCTCAGCTCCAACTCCTCTAGTCTGAGAGAGCTGGACCTGAGCACCAATGATCTGCAGGATTCAGGAGTGAAGCTGCTCTCTGATGGACTGGGGAGTCCACACTGTACACTGGAAACTCTCAGGTCAGTTTTACTCAATGTAAAAACACTTACACCACAAGTTTCATATCAGAGGACAGTTAACATATTTACATCCAGAAAGTTAAGAGGTCTAAATAAATAAGTTAAATATGTCCTCTCAGGACTCAAGACACATTTTCTACTTGTGGCACTGGTGCCACTAACCTTTTCATTTTGTGACACCCTAACAAATCAGTTTGCACCCCTTTATTAGAAGTGAAGATGTCCTTGGTCACGTACCATCCATCTGTGTCCATTCATTTGAACAGATTCTCTCACTTTAAAAATTTTTTCAAATGGTTTGATTGCATAGGGGGTCGTTTTCTGTTTTTACTGCCAGCGCCAGACATCTCTTTCCTCCCTAACCAACTGTTCCTCCTCCTCCTCCTAAATCAATACCTACTAATAATAACCGGCTGCTCATTGGCTAATATACTCCAATTAGGATTTATTTTATTTTCTGGGTCCTCTAGAATAGTGCATTTCTTCACATGCTCTTGAATAGCACTAGTGCTGCGGTGCAATTTCATTGAAACTTTGCACAATGTAGAAACCACTTTTTTAGTGTTCTTCAGTGGAACTTAAGTGGGTCGTGTTTCCAAATAGAGCGCTCACACCGGCCCACAATACAGCCGCTCTTTAACTTCCAGCACTGAACTAAACCTTGGCAGTTTGCGTGCATCGCATCGCCATCACCATTCATTTGATTAAACACAAGACCTCAATCCAATTCTAGTTGTGTTGCCATGACAGTAAAAGGTGTATGTTATATTCAGTTTGTTAATGATGGTACAAGGTGTATGTTTTATTACAGTCCTATTGTACTCATAATTATGTAGTCAGACAGTAAGGTGAACTTTAGAGTTGTTTAAAAAAGTTTAGTAACAGCTTCTTCTTAGAACTGGCTCTTTTTAGGGACATTTTCAGGAGTTTTGTTGAATATTTAGTATCTGACCTCTAAGTAAGTCATATTTTGAAGATCTACTGTATTGACATTAAGTTAAACTAGTTAAACATGTCTAATAACACATTTCAAATAAAACTTTAATCACAATGTTGTTTATTTTGTGTGAAGGCTGAATGGCTGTCATCTGTCAAAGAGATGCTGTGAAGCTCTGGCCTCAGTTCTCAGCTCCAACTCCTCTAGTCTGAGAGAGCTGGACCTGAGCACCAATGATCTGCAGGATTCAGGAGTGAAGCTGCTCTCTGCTGGACTGGGGAGTCCACACTGTACACTGGAAACTCTCAGGTCAGTTTTATTTAATGTGCAAACAGTTACACCACAAGTTCCATATCAGAGGACATTCAACCGACTTACATCCAGAAAAGTAATAATTCACATCTGTGTGTGTGTGTGTGTGTGTGTGTGTGTGTGTGTGTGTGTGTGTGTGTGTGTGTGTGTGTGTGTGTGTGTGTGTGTGTGTGTGTGTGTGTGTGTGTGTGTGTGTAGCTTGTCTGGCTGCCTGGTCACACAGGAAGGCTGTGCTTCTCTGGCCTCAGCTCTGAGCTCCAACCCCTCCCATCTGAGAAAGCTGGACCTGAGCTACAATCACCCAGGAGACTCAGGAGTTATGCTGCTCTCTGCTGGACTGGAGGATCCACGCTGGAGACTGGACACTCTCAGGTATGGAGAGGACAGCTCACCACTCAGGGACAATGTCTCCTACAAGGATTCAACCAGCTGCTAGATGAAGTGGTTTGAAAACGCAGCTGGAACTCATGTTGTGTAGAAAGTGATGAGACATCAGATGATGAAGGTGAATGTTTCAACATGCTGCTCTCACTTTGTTTCCCCCCCAGTGTGGAGCACGGTGGAGTGGGGAGGCTGAAACCAGGTGTAAAGAAGTGTAAGTGTTTAGTTAGATTCATCACAACACACACTAACGATTGAGATGGAAAGTCCATCCACACAGCAGGAGGTGAAGTCCGTTCATTCAGATGTGTACTTGTGTATACGTATGTGTAGCTATGTTTCCCTGTGTTTATGTATGTCTAGTATGTATGTGTATGTATGAGTACATGTCTATGTATATATAGTATGTGCGTGTATGTATGAGTACATGTCTATGTATATATAGTATGTGCGTGTATGTATGAGTACATGTCTATGTATATATAGTATGTATGAGTACATGTCTATGTATATATAGTATGTATGTGTATGTATGAGTACATGTCTATGTATATATAGTATGTATGAACCAGTTCTATGGCTCCAACAGTTAATTTCCAGTCTGTATGTGAGCTCAGCTTGTTCAGTCTGTTGTTCACACAGGTGTCCCTTTGAAGGTTGAGTGCAATGTATGTGTATTGGGAAATCCAAAAGTTTAATATATTGAAAGGTATTACACGTATTGCTTAGATATTTCAAATCAGTAATTAGCTCATCAAGCTGGACATTTTGATGTATAATATGTGTATGTAGTGTACATATTGAGGGAGTAAATGGAGTTTATACATTTTCCTTGGTTCAATGTTTTGATTGGGACAGCCACTCACACACACATATGATTTCCAATTAACTTTAACTTTAATTATCTTAAAAACTACATGTACTATTGCTAAGAAAATCTTTAGCATATGATTCCACTATAGTACTTAGCATAATACTTTTTTTTGTCTTTCTATGTTAATGTTTGAAAAGTAGATAGTGACCAAAAAGCTTCTGAAAGAGAATAAAAATAAGTATGCAAGAGAACAGTGATACTAGTGATGATGATGATGATGAAGAATGGTTCAGCAGCTAATCATGTCTTGTTTTCCCGTCAGATGCCTGTGAACTCACACTGGACCCAAACACAGCCCACAGACGACTCTCTCTGTCTGAGGACAACAGAAAGGTGACGAAGGTTGGAGAGGACCAGTCGTATCCTGATCACCCAGAGAGATTTGACTCCTTTCCCCAGGTGTTGTGTAGAGAGACTCTGACTGGCCGCTGTTACTGGGAGGTAGAGAGGAAAAGACTTGTTTCTATAGGAGTGACATACAGAGGAATCAGAAGGAGAGGATGGGGTGATGACGGCTGGCTTGGAATGAACAACAAGTCCTGGAGTCTTGTTTGTGATGATGATGGTTACTCTGCCCAGTACAACGGTAGTAGAACATTCATACGTCTCCCCCCCGCTGGCTCTAACAGAGTAGGAGTGTATCTGGACCGGCCTGCTGGCACTCTGTCCTTCTACAGAGTGTCCCCAGATGTAGGAGGGTCCTCAGACACACTGACACACATCCACACCTTCCAGTCCACCTTCACCCAGGAGGACCTCCACCCTGGGTTTGGGTTACGGAGGCGTGGTACCTCAGTGTCTCTGTGTGGGTTGTAGAAAGAAAGAAAAGCGGCGGGCGGTCAGGCGGGCCGTGTGCGTGTTTCTTTTTTCACACACATAGTACACACACACACATAGTACACACACATACACACACACACATAGTACACACTCACATAGTACACACACACATAGCGCACACACACACAGTACACGCACACACATAGCACACGCACATAGTACACGCACAAATAGTACACACACACATAGTACACGCACACATAGTATACACACACATAGCACGTGCACATAGTACACACACATAGTACACACACACACGTAGTACACACACAAACACACATAGTACACACACACATAGTACACACACATAAATACACAAAGAAGTTATATTTTCTCTTTAATTTACTTCAATAATCTTTTAAAAAAAATTATGTAACATACTGTTACATACAAATCTGTTTGTGAAGATAAAATGGAGGCGAGAGAGAGATTTATTGTGGCTGTATTTTCCGTATTTTCTTATTTGGTAAAGATTGAATGTGTGTGTTGTTTTATTTGAAGGGTTACATGCTATTTTATGTGTTGTTAATGTATATTAAACAAGCATATACAATGTAATATTTGTCTATTTACATTAATCTTGCTCTGCTTATTACAACAATAAATCATTTGGTATGAAATAACTCAGTACTTGAGTAGTCTTTTCACTACATACTTTCTTACTCTTCCTCAAGTCATTATCTGATGACTACTTGAGTTATTATTACTTTAAATATATACTTGTTAAATATAAAAGTAGGCTGTTATAAATAGGAGGTTATTAACAGTGCTCATTATTCTATATAATTATATTATCTACAATTCTTATCATTACCAATATAAACACTTATCTTGTTCCGTCTTAGTATGTCTTCTATGATCTTAAACTTAGTAACCTATGCTCTTTAGTCAACGTTACTAGAATAATCACATAATGCAGAAAGAAACCCGTTCCACGCTGCTCTGAACTCCGGTCCGGTTCTTTCCAGGATGTCTACGGGCCCTTTCGGAGGCCCCGTGACGTCACAACGTCAGCTCCATCTGGGGAGCGGTTATTGTTGGGGTCCGAGAAGGTTCATGAAGCTTCTGGGACACTTGTAGGATAAGGCCACGGTGTGTGGTGCGTTTCATATCCAACATCGCTCATGATGACGCTCCCACTCAGCGACTGTAAAAAAAGAGCATCACAAAGTGGACGTGGGTCGTAACCATGGTGATAAGCACCCCCCCCCCCCCCCCCCACCCCCCCTCCCCCCCCCCCGCTGAGTGTCCTCAGCCCAAATCGTACTGTGGTGAACAGAGTCTACTTCCGGGTCGGACGAGGTGAACGACTAATGCGACACACCTGGTTCATACGGCGAGAGGGGGCGTGGCCCGTGGGGGCGGGGAGACAGTTCACTCAGCGTCAACACGACGCTCCGCGCAGTGCGGAGGCTGACGGAGCGGAAGGCTCCAGACTCTTCACGAGGGAACATGGACAGCGAGCGGTGCGAGCGGAAGTGCCGTGTGTCCGGACCCGTACAGCTCACGGCTCCTCCCTCCTCGAGCTACACTCCCCGGTGAAGGGCTCTCCTGCCCATACAGACCCGTGTGTGTGTGTGTGTGTGTGTGTGTGTGTGTATGTGTGTGTGTGTGTGTGTATGTGTGTGTGTGTGTGTGTGTGTTTGTTGCATCAATATAGACATGATTAAGCTGCATGTGTGTGTGTGTGTGTGTGTGTGTGTGTGTGTGTGTGTGTGTGTGTGTGTGTGTGTGTGTGTGTGTGTGTGTGTGTGTGTGTGTCTTTCTGAATACCTTCCTGTAACGTGTGTAAGAAAATCACCCTGCCTTTTGTAGAAACATAACCCATTATAAATGATTACATTACATATACTGTACTGTTCACTGTCTGTTTTCTCCTCAACACCTTTCATAACCTTTAATGCTAGAACATCAACAGTTGCAGTCATGTAGAAATGTTTAAAGGATTTAAGTTTATGCTAACGAATACTGAATAACAATGTATGATCACTTTACTGATTTGAATAAAGACAGCGTGTGTGTGTGTGTGTGTGTGTGTGTGTGTGTGTGTGTGTGTGTGTGTGTGTGTGTGTGTGTGTGTGTGTGTGTGTGTGTGTATTGCATCAATAGAAACAAAAAACAATGATCACCACGATATAAATAACTAATGAACTAATGAACTAAATGAACATAATTGTTTCCAGGCCTACAGTTAGTTAAATGCAAACACTGCTATATTATGCAGTTATGTCTGTTTCATTCAACTCTAGCTAGTAACGTGGAGAATGAAGCTATAAGCCTACATGAATCATTTAAACTTCTTGAGAATATTAAACCAATTGATTTGATGTCCGTTTTGAAACACTAGAAAAAGGTGCACTGTAGCACCATCTGCTGGTTAGATGCCGTCAGTGCAACTGGCTGACCTGAAAAACATGAACCCTACGTCATCACCATTGATTTATGTGTTGAGACGATTTCATGTCCCTCTCATACGAGTGATCCTCTCAAATATAGAGTAGGCCTACACTACTTAACGCAATATTGAGATTGGCTCCACAATATTCAAAACAATACCACCTGAGTAAAATAAGTCATCAGATAATGACTTGAGGAAGAGTAAGAAAATATCTAGTGAAAATACTACCCAAGTACTGAGATACTTCATACCAAATGATATATTGTTGTAATAAGCAGAGACAAATATTACATTATATATGCTTGTCCAATAGACAGTAACAACATATAAAACAGCATGTATCCCTTCAAATAAAACCACACAATAACCCATTAAGTCTTTACAAAACAACATGAATAAAGGCAAATACAGCCTCTCTCTCTCTCTCTCTCTCTCTCTCCGTTGGTTCACAGTGGAAAACAATTGAATAGTTGCACAATAACTTCTCTAAAATGGTGAGATGTAGTGGTTATTTGCGACTGGAACTGGGATCCATCAGCGTGGATCGACCCTGGTTTCCGGGGCTTCCCCAAACTGTCCCCGAAGGATCCCTGAAGCTCAAACTTTCTCTAGATCCACTTTTAATCACTTTTACCTGATTTACTTGATTTAGGAACACATTAACCCCATTTTCTTCCCTTGCGTTTATACTTTTATAACTTTATACTGTATGGGGCAGAACACATTTAAATCACTAGACTAGATAAGGTAAGCCTACATGTTAGAGACCTGAATGATTGTATGAGGGATGCTTTTTTATATTAGGTTGATTGATTGATCCACAGCGGGACTCTTGTAAAGAGTAGACGGAGGCAAAGATAGGCTGGATGTCCTTTATGTTGTTTTGGGCATACAGGATTAAGTATGTGATATGTGGTGTTTCTAAAGGAAACAGAAATGGAAACGAATAGAAGTACATTAAATGAGTGGCTACAACCATGGGATAAATTATTTACCTTACATCACGCTACATGTGAGCGACAGTAATGACTGAAATGAACGTAAATGCACATGCGTCTATACTGAATAGAAATGAGAAGCGCACAATGAGCGCATGTGAAAGGGCCGTGATGCTAACGCACCGAGCGCTGTAAAGATGGCTAACACATCAAAACAACAGTTAAAGTGAAACTTATTAATACAGCATTGATTTATAAATGAACTGTACTGTTCTCATTCATAAATGGCAATATGAACATGACTCACTTCTTCAAGAACGCACACAGTTGCTCCATGTCACGTGCTGGAACGAACTAGATTATTGCGCAACTTGCGACAATGTTTACAAAGGAGAAAGGACCCCGGCTAAAGGTAAGGGCGCACTATTATCTGCCTGACAGAATTAACAGTCACATATAGCGGGATGCAGAACGAACACACACACACTCCCACACACCCACAATATTTTTGGATTGATTTATCATTCTTAAGCCACATCTGTTAGCATCATTTAGTATTAAAACAAGAATCAACAGCTGAACACACGAGAATATTCAGTTGAATCCATTGAGTTGTTTATTACCATTATGCTTTAATATCAAATACAACAGAAAAATAGTCAGAAAAGTTTAAACTTACGTGTACATGATAAACACATGAAAAAAATAATAGAAGTAGCAGACATTACAAATCATAAGCAGGTGCGCACATTTCTTTAATAACTGAACATATTCTGCTGCTGTGTTGTTCCAAGCTGAACACAAGTAATAAATATTCCGTTTAATGTCTATTACAACATGCAACATTATCCCATAAAACACTTGATCTCCTGAATAAAATATAAAATCTGCTTTAAATCAGGTTCCATGTTCGGATTATCAAAATAAAAACTGATATCAGAGCCCTTTAGTATGAAACTACAAATATGTATAAAAACATGTGATTTACCATCAATAAGTATTTATAATACACTTCAAATTAGAAATCAAGTCTTTTTAAAACCTGCTTAGCTAACCCTATGGTAGATCTTAAAACCCTCTTACTTTAATGGTTTAAAGATTTAAATGGCTAAACGTTTCAGATGTAATTAAATCCACCAAAATACAAAAGTATTGTATTTTGGGCATTTTGAGCACGAGAGCGAGATAGAGCCTATAACTGACAAAGAGACACTGAGTAATCAGTCCACCTCTGCTTCTTCATCAAATGCCACACAGACGCAAACCTAAATCTAAAAGCAGGGAGGAGGTCCTCCTGGGTGAAGGTGGCCTGGAAGGTGTGGATGTGTGTCAGTGTGTCTGAGGACCCTACTACATCTGGGGACACTCTGTAGAAGGACAGAGTGCCAGCAGGCCGGTCCAGATACACTCCTACTCTGTTAGAGCCAGCGGGGGGAAGACATATGACTGTTCCAATACCGTTGTACTGGGCAGAGTAACCACCATCATAACAATGAAGACTCCAGGACTTGTTGTTCACTCCAAGCCAGCCGTCATGACCCCATCCTCTCCTTGTGATTCCTCTGTATGTCACTCCTATAACAACATCTACTTCCCACTCTACCTCCCAGTAACAGCGGCCGGTCAGACCCTCTCTACACAACACCTGGTCCCAGTAGTCAAATCTCTCTGGGTGATCAGGATACGACTGCTCCTCTCTAACCCACGTCACCTTTCTGTTGTCCTCAGACAGAGAGAGTCGTCTGTTCGCTGTGTTTGGGTCCAGTGTGAGTTCACAGGCATCTGATGGGAGAACAAGACATGATTAGCTGCTTAACCATTCTTCATTATCATTACTAGTACAGTTCAGCTATTTAACTTTTATATTAGAATATATTATGTTTGTTAATATTGGAATATTGAATGTACATTTGACAGCACTAAACTAAACAGACACTTACACTTCTTCAGAGATGATCTCAGGTCAGGCAGCTTCTTCATCTCCATGTTCAGTGTCTTCTTCAGCTGAATCAGGGATCTCATCAAGGTCCCTACATATGACAGAGGCCGGACCTCCACCGTTGTCCAGTCCCTGGTGGGTTGAGGATTCTTCAGGGATCTGAAGGTCTGGAGGAAGTGGAGGTGGTCTTCAGTGTGTGAGAGCTGCTTCACCTCTGAGCTTCTATTGGTCAGATCTTTTATTTCCTGCTCCAGCTCTTCGATGAGGCCGTCAGCTTGTTTCTCTGTGGATTTCAGTTTCTCTTTAACCGTTTTGTTGAGATCATCCTGCCACTTTTCAATCGAGCGCTTCAGAGCAGTGAGGACCTGCACACCATCAGCTATCTCTCTGTCTGCGTCTGCTTTGCTGAGATCTACTGTGTCTTTGATCTCCTGTATCTTTCGTTGTCTCTCCTGGATCATCTGCTGAACTTCAGAATCTATCTTCCTCAGCTGTGCCATCTTCACCTCATATTCCTCCTTTAGAGGTACAACAGGATGGGACTGGTGGACCGTCTCTGTGCAGAACTGACACACACACACCTGCTCAGTATGGCAGAAGAGCTCCAGAAGTCGGTCGTGTTTCTTACACATCCTGTCTTCCAGACGGTTCATAGGGTCGACCAGCAGATGTTTCTTCAGCCGTGTGACTCTCTGATGAGGCTCCAGGTGGGTTTGGCAGTAGGAGGTAAAACACACTAGGCAGGACTTCACTGCCTTCAGCTGGGTCCCAGTACAGACATCACAGGGAACTTCTCCTGGTTCAACCAATGGCTGCACTTTGACACATACAGAACTTCTAAACCGATCAACCATCCCTGATATAAAGGTATTGACCTGGAAATCAGGTCTTATGTGGAACAGCTTGTTGCAAACAGGACATTTGCACTGGACTTTGTCATCCCAGAACGTTGTAATACAGGTTCTACAGAAGTTGTGTCCACATGGTGTGGAAACTGGGCTGTTGAACACATCCCAACAGATGGAACATGAAAATTCCTCTTCAGACCAGGAAGTGTTGGACGCCATTCCTAGAAGAGATTATTTAAAAAAGATTATGTTAAAAACATACATGCGTTGTTATAACATTAGTACATCCAACAGGTCGGTACAACATCAACCCCAACATGTGCCTCCTGCTCCGTATGAACACACGTCGCTATGGACTCTCACACCGCTACCAACGCGGACGAAAGAGCCCGCTGCCCTCACGCATGCGTCCTCCTCATGAAGACTGATACTGTAATAGCTGCGCATGCGTCCTCCTCATGAAGATCGATACTTTAATAGAAGTGAAACCAACGTTACAATTCCATTGTTGTCCCGCCACGTCGGATTCAACCAACACATCCAGAGCTGCGCTCCAAACAGCACGTCACCCACCAAGGATGTGTTGGTATAACCCGACGAGGCGACACAACAAGTGGATTTAAAGGCTTGTTTCGCTGCGCATCCACAAAGTCTTAGCACGTTTTTCCATGAGGACACATACGTTAGCTCAGTGATCTCTTTTAAATCACCGATTCCGCATTGCAAAGTGGTTCAAAGACTAAAAGAGTAGTTTGGAAACAGAGTAAGTCCATAGCCACGTGTGTTGATACGAAGCGCAGGAGTACAGCACGCTACAGTACAACATGGCGCCCTGCAGACAGGACGGCTTCAACGAGGATTATGGCTCAACATGTTGGACTCACCTTCTAATGTTTCCGTCTGAATATTCCCTTTAAAAAGGCTTCTTTGTCTCCGGAGCGTGAGAATGACCGACACGTGGAGTTTCTTCGCTTTGCTTTCAATGAACCACCGTCTCCTGAACAAGAGAGAACTTGTATATAGAGCTACGGCTCGGCCACGCCCCTCCGTCGGACCATTTCCGGTCCTGAGCTTGGACAAGGAAGTGACGTCTGAAATTGTGAACGCCAGAAGGGACGATATGATCGGCCCATACACGTCCATCTACTGTAGGTTTCATCAGGTCATTTTACATCAAGCACGGAACGAATAAATGGCCCGAATTTCCAGTAGGAATCGCACAGTGAAATAATTCAACCCTCAACCTAATTTATGCTTTGTCATTTCACGTAAATATCCTATGTATTTAGAGGATTCAATTAGAATGGAGTTTCCCTTTTTAACCCAAGTGTAAAATAGTAAAACAATCACCCCAATAGTAATAATAGTAGTTTAAATTAGTTTAAATTTAATATGAAATACATGTATCATTATAATCATGATTATTATGTTGTTATGTCTTATATAATAACCTGAATTAATTCAGAATAATAAATAATTTCCCTTTTAACCAAAGTGTAAAATAGTGTAGAGAATGGCAGCTTCTGGATGAATGGATTATGATAAGTGAGTAAGTGATAAGTCCATGTTTTGGAAAAGTACAACTTTGAGCTTTTTTCCCTGTTTGATAACTGAAAGTAGGCTATCACACACAAAAGCAACCTATATTCAGGTACGGCAGTGCAAGGAAACATTGGCTTGTAGCACAGACTACTATGGAGAGGATTGATCAATATTTAATATTTACAGGTCTATGCATGTAGTTTACCATTATGGATCCAGTAAGAGCACTGTGTGTGAGAAACGTAAATAGGCTGTTACCTCCCCCATTTCCTACATGTATCATAATCATGTTATGATTAGTATGTTATGTCTTATATAATAACCTGAGTTAAATCAGAATAATAACACAAATAGTATTCTTTTATATCATGTTCTGAATATAAAATACAAAATTACTATTATTTGTCAAAGTTCATATACTGATTAATATGATTATGTCTAAAAAGAATAGTAACAATATTACTATAAATCATAATGAATAAATAATATAACAATAATAATACCTATTGGATGGTTAACAGTATTTATATATGTAAGAAACATGACGTCAACCATCATCTTCATTCCCAGCAGGAGCAATACAGTCAGTCATAGTTTGATTATATTATAATATCAACAGTCAGTCAGTAAGATTACATTATAATACCAACATTTACCAAGCTAAACTCCCATTTACAATTGTGTTGTAACGCAAGACGCAGTATAGTGACAACAAGTACGTCTCCAATTCTCTAACTTAGTCACTGTGGTGAAAGGATGAATGCGGTTGAAAAAACCTACATTGCATGAACATTGCACAGAGTAACATCAAGCCACAGTCAAACTTCAGCAGCAGCTTGCAAGTGTATTGAAAGTTGTGAAAAGGAAAGACTAAAATTGGGAGAGTGTGCAAGTGTAAATCAAGTACAACATCTAACCTCTTCAAATCCCAGCATGCCAACCATCTACCAAGCCAAAAACCAACCAATTAACCAAACCTCAACATGCCCCCAGTCAGTCAGTAGGCTAGTTAGTCTGACAGATTTCCAATAAACACAAAGGTTCCAGTGGGGTTATCGATGGAGCAAAAACAGAACACGTCCTTCTTTGTGATGTCTTTAGAGATGTCCTTAACTTCGCACCATTGACCTTGTTTCGGCTTGACAGACCTCCATCATGGATATTTCAGACACGTGGCAAGTTCAAGTTCTTTGTGGATTCCTGAGGGAGGTAGAGCATCTGGAGAAGGTGCTGTTGAACTGTCAATGCAGCGTTGCACAGGGTGTCATTTCACCTAGTGGAGGTCCTGTAGGCCAGTTTAGTCAAACAAAAAAGCAATTGGCGAAAAGAGTCGCCAATTGGTCTACTTACTTCTTAACCTACGACTGTTTGCTTTCAACAGTTCCAGTTTCACCCAAACGTTGTTCTTTAACCCTAGTTGCAGCTGTTCCTCCAGTTTCTGTCCAGTTTCCAGAGCACACACTTCCCCGTGTTCACAGAGGTTGTGGGTGCAGCAGTGGTAAAGTCAGTCGATTAGTTATCCCCAGTTAGGCCCAGTACAAACACGTGTAAACACTGCACTCAATACACAAGCTACAATCCTGCACTTCAACTACAATGAGCCAAATCCAGGATGACTGGGAGGCAGTGGCGGCTGGCCGATAGAGGGCGCTAGGGCGCCGCCCCCTTAAATAAAATTATTAAAAAAAATAAAATAATAAATAAATAAAAATAATAATAATAATAATAATAAAAACATCAGTATGTCAATATTTGTGTGTTTGAAATATGGAATGCACACAGTAATATGTGTAAGATATGATAGAAAATCATATTCGCAACCTTTCCTCTGCCTGTCAAACGCCTCGTCAGCTCTGGGCGATACAGAAAGTGCCCCGAGGAGGCGGGTCTACGTAGCAGTTAAGCCAATTGCTAATTTAAGATATGAATGTATGACATAAAATGTAGCCAATCAGCGATCTTAAATCGAATCCAAGGAGGGCGATTATTTTATCGCCCCAAGCTCGCCCCTGATAAAATAAGGACCGGGCTCCAGTGGCGCCATTTTTACTAGACGACAATGGCGAGCGCAAACGTTACTCCTCCAAGACCCAACCCTAACTCGGTGAAATCTCTCCTCCAAGATCCGTTTGAGAGGAGAACTTTGTCAGAGAAAGTTCAGGTGAAAGAGCTGGGCCCAGATCAACCTGACCTCTCAATCAGACAGCAGGCTAGCGAGAAAGGGAAGCAGTATATGCGCGGCTTCTCCCGTAGCTGGTACACCAGGAAGGCTTGGCTAGCTGGGTGCACTGATGCTAATGCTTTATTTTGCTTTCCGTGCTTGCTTTTTAAAACGACGGGGTCAGATTCAGCATGGACAGGTACCGGAGTGAGGGATATGAAGCACCTGTCAGAGAAGGTAAAGAAACATGAGAACACCAGGGCACACATGGACAACTCTGTAAAGCTAGCTGTATTAGGAAGGGTGAACATTGCTACGCAGCGGGATGACGGCCACAGGATTGCGGTGAGGAAACACAATGAGGAGGTGGATAAAAACAGGCACATTCTATCCAAAATTATCGATTGTGTGAAGTTCTGTGGGGCTTTTGAGTTGGCCTTGCGTGGGCACGAGGAGACTGACTCCTCGGACAACCCCGGCATTTTCCGGGGCTTAGTGGATTTTGTTGCCTCTGTTATTCTGTGACCCACCGTATTCTGTGACCCCAGGGGTCGCTGTTGCACATTTTCCACAACATGCACGAGTTTGAAGGCATAAAGTTGTTCATGTGCGGAAACATGCACGAGCTTTAAAGTAAACATCGTATCGCCATCGCTCACTCGGGATGGGTTAGCTCGTTTTGTAAAGCCCGCTGAGTGGATGAAGCAAAGCGGTTGATTTGGCTCTGTGGTGGCACGATGATGACGGGTCCTTCTTTCTTGATGCAAATGTGAATATAGAAACGGTGTTGGTCAATTCTAAACAGCATTTTACACAGTAGCCTATAGTACGAAATACTCAAAGGTAAATCAACGTAATTAAACGCTGATTGTTGCTTCTTATGGGGAAAGAAGCAACGTTGGTGGATCGTAGTAAACGCCCCATCCATAGTATGTGTCTGTAAAATGCTAATCAAATCAAATGTATTTATAAAGCACATTTAATAACAAGGGGATGGGGGAGAGATCTTTCTTCATTACGAGCCATTCTCTGATTGCTCAAACTGTGGTTATGTTTTTGTTATAATGCCCACCGTTTTTTGATTACTGTAGTATATGAAATAAACTGTGAACTAATGCCTGTATGGGCGTGAAGTGTGCGTGATTGCAGTGACTTGGGTGGATTTGCAGCGTAAGGGGGATTTTAGTGACCTAAGAGCACAATTTATTAGGGAACCAATTTGGTGCGACCAAATGTAAAAACTTGTATTTGAAGAAAAAGTCATACAATGGATGCATAAAATGACCTGAATACATTTGGTTGGGGTTTGACTCCTTTATTCTCGCATTTACAGTGGGGTCACAGAATACGATGGCCAGCTATCATGGATTGTGACCTATTGTGGATTGTTTCCTGTTGCGTGTGAACTCTGTGATGATCGCAGACATGAATAATTATACAGGATGACAAATGAAAAACAGGTTGCTGTCGGGTGCTTCGTTCCGCCGTGCTTCCACTGGAACTACAGGCTACTGCCTCTTCAGTGGCCACCATACTCAGGGCACAATACTGTCGGCTCTGCGCGGTCGTTGCACTCTCGTTCTACAGTGGACAGCGGGCTTCAGATCGCCCCAGCACGACACCAAACGTAGGCTAAAGCACCTCAGACTTTGGAACACAGAGACATCCGCGTTCGCTGAGCAAAGGCGAAGGAAAGGACTAAATAGACCAGTCAAAGAGAGGAAGCAACCACTTGTGGCATGTAGTTGCGATCACACCAAATTGGTTCCCTAATAAATTGTGCTCTTAGGTAGAGCCCGACCGATATGGATTTTTGGGGGCCGATGCCGATGTCGATATTAACTTGAAAAGAGCCGATTTATAAGCCGATATTTGCCGATATATTATAACTATATTTGCTCTCACAGACACATTCACAACGGTCCCGTATATCTTCTCCTCTTCTCTTTGTGCAGTCTGAATCAAAACATCGTCATGCGCTGGCGAACGTAAAGTTAGCCTACTGTTACCGGCTTTCAGCTCAGAGAAGATTACGGAATCAATTCGAAGTTGAATGGTTAACGTTAGTGTCAATTTTGAGAAGAACCACCTTCAAACAAGTTAATAGCAAGCATTCAAGGGGCCGGCTAAAAAGGAAGCTATGTTAGCGTTAGAATAACGTAACAGTTGTTGTTTTTTCGAGGCACGCTGTACATAACTTCTAGTCATTTACTACACGCCCCCCCTGCCACAGTTACGCGGTCATTATGTGGGAAACACTGCAGATATATTTAGAATAAGTTAAACGCTAACGTTATAGTTTGACCTCTTATTAACGTTCGCGCTCTTCCACTGATAAACATGGTATTAGTTAGCTTTGTGGCTAATCTAATATAGCAATGCATTAGCGGCTGTAAGTGATGTTACAGAATATTTAGAAGTGATAATGATTGGACCGTTAGCTAGAACTACCACACCGTTTTTATATACAGAGTATGAACTAAATCTACAATCATTTCACATGACGAATGACAGACTCGCCGTCAAAACAGTATCTCCATGCCGGGTGTAATGCTGCCACTGGCTTGGCTGATAGCTTTCTTCTGTAGTGGATTTCTGGCGCTCTTGTCAACTGTGGAGTTGCAGACCGCCCTCTGGTGGGCAAACTATGCAACACTCATAACATGAGTGAAGCATGAGACTCTGTTTCTTATGTTTCATCGGCCGTTATAAACGCCGATGCCGATTTAAATGCAATTAGCTCATATCGGCCGATAATATCGGCCGGCCGATATATCGGTCGGGCTCTACTCTTAGGTCACTAAAATCACCCTTACGCTGCAAATCCACCCAAGTCACTGCAATCACGCACACTTCACGCCCATACAGGCATTAGTTCATAGTTTATTTCATAAACTGCAGTAATCAAAAAACGGTGGGCATTATAACAAAAACATAACCACAGTTTGAGCAATCAGACATCTATCAGGGGAACAAGGCGCTAAACGGTGGTCCTCATTCCTCTGAATACAGTGACGCCATTCTATTGGCTGATCTCATCCTAGACATTTCTGTTAGGCGTTCTCCTGACTTTATTAAGTTGAATAAAGTCAGGTAGAAATAACAAGGAATGTTGAGTGAATATGTGTCCCAACGAATGTTCTCTTTTGATAAAGATGATGGTCATTATAGTTTTGTGTTTGTAGTTACAGGACTGACGTGGTTTGACTCATAAAAGGGAGGGGGGGCTATATGCTTCTGATTGATAACAGACAATGATGATCTGTGTGTGTGTGTGTGTGTGTGTGTGTGTGTGTGTGTGTGTGTGTGTGTGTGTGTGTGTTTTGTATTGGGTTATGTTTCTATAATAGCAGGGTTACACCCTTTACAGGCAGGTATTCAGAAAGACAAACACACACACACACACACACACTATATAAGCAATGTTAGAGACAGTTAAAAACTAGCAGTAGCCTACCAATATACAATAATACTGCAATGGGGTTTACAAATAATACTAAAATAAAGTTCTGTTTTTACCTCTTTGTCGTGTTTTGTGCAGAAATTGTTTGGTTTGTTTTTCATATTGTTTGATTATGTACTGATGAATCTGATGACAATAGTTACTGTTAGTGGGAGTGTGTGTGGATGACGGCTGGTTGAAGCAACCTGGCTCACTGCGACCTTAACGCAGCGCCTTAGACCGCTCGGCCATCCTGACACGTAATTGGAAAAGTACCACTGTGGATCGTTGTGTAAATTTCGTTAAACTTGTCATGGAAATCAAAGACTGCTTCTTGCTCACAGCCACTGACTGCTCCTAAAGGAACAAGACATTGGTGACTGTGGGTTAATGTCAAACACTCCCCGTCGGGGAATTGAACCCCGGTCTCCCGCGTGACAGGCGGGGATACTGACCTCTATACTAACGAGGACCAGTTGGAATGAGAACACCGCGACATTAGTAAGCGCATTGACGTCCACATGTCTTTATTTTTCAATAACCAAGCATTGGTGGTTCAGTGGTAGAATTCTCGCCTGCCCATGGGAGGCCCGGGTTCGATTCCCGGTCAATGCAAGGCACACTTCAGATCAGTTTTAAAATGCATCTTCAACATTGTGTGTGAGGGCACCTATTTCTGAACATCTAGCTGCTGAGGGCAAACTAAACTTTGATTTTCCTTTGATACCAAAAGGACATCATGATGGTGATTTCGCTTGTCCTTAGCCGTCCACAAAAATTCTGTCAGAAGTGGGATTTGAACCCACGCCTCCAGTGGAGACTGCGACCTTAACGCAGCGCCTTAGACCGCTCGGCCATCCTGACACGTAATTGGAAAAGTACCACTGTGGATCGTTGCGTGAATTTCGTTAAGTTTGTCACGTATTTCAAAGATCGCTTCTTGCTCACGGACACCGACTGCTCCTAAAATAACTCAACTTTGATAGTATTGGTGACTGTGGGTTAACGTCAAAAAATCCCCATCGGGGATTTGAACCCAGGTCTCCTGTATGACAGACGGGGATACTGACCACTATACTAACGAGGAACTGATTGAATGAGAACACCTCGACATTAGTAAGCGCATTGACGAGAGAGAGAGAGAGAGAGAGAGAGAGAGAGAGAGAGAGAGAGAGAGAGAGAGAGAGAGAGAGAGAGAGAGAGAGAGAGAGAGATTCAGAAAGATGGAGTGAGAGCATCAGAGAAGAGTGAGAGACGTGAGGAAGAGATTAACAAAGATGATGAAAAAGACAGAAAGATTATGAGATTGAAACAGAAAGGCAGATGGAGAGAAAGACCAGTGTGACATAGAGATAAATGGTAAGCTAAGAGAGAGAGAGAGAGAGAGAGAGAGAGAGAGAGAGAGAGAGAGAGAGAGTATGGGACGCACACAATATACAGAGAGAAAAAGAGAGAGAGAGAGGAAGAGGCATGCAATATACAGTGTGAGATAGAAAGATTAAGGGAGGCAGAGAGAGTGAAAGAGAGTGAAAGAGAGAGATATGAACTTTAATTCATCGTTTGGATGGAAGACACAGGCCTAATGCTGTTGACAGAGACACACATCGATGACAGTCAGCTTCCCTGTAGGAGAGAGGGAGAGAGAGAGAGGGAGAGAGGAAGATATTATTCAGAGTTATTCAGTACAATACAGATTGAGAATGTAGATATTCTACTAAATATATATTGTAGAAAATGATCCTATTCCACGGAATATGTCCCATTCTACTTTTGTAAATTTGAATTGAAATCAAAAAAGTGTACAAACATTTTATTACGCTATCATTCATAATTCAGAAGTATAAATGAATGTAAACATTTTGTTTAAAAAACTAGAGTGTTCACTTCACATTTTCAATATTTTCTACTTGTATTCGTTTTGAATTGTAAAGTTTAAAAACCAGGAACAAGATGGAGAGAGATATGAAATTTAACTGAACATTTAGATTGGAAGACACAGGCCCAATGCTGTTGACATAGAGGCATCGATGACAGTCAGCTTCACTGTAGGAGAGAGGGAGGGAGAGAGAGGGAGGGGGAGAGAGAGGGGAGGATAAAGCAAGAGAGAGAGAAAGGGAGAGAGCAAGGGGGAGAGGTAGAGGGGGAGGGAGGGAAAGAGGGAGAGTTCAAGAGAGGAGACACTGAGAGGGAAGGAGAGAGGGTGGGAGAGAGAGGAGGGAAAGAATGAGGGAAGGAGGGAGAGAGAGCGAGGAAGAGTAAGGAGAATGTAGCTATTCTATTGAATACATATTGTACTGAGGATGTACCTATTCTACTGAATACATATTGTAGAGAATGTACCTATTCTACTGAACACATATTGTAGAGAATGTAACTATTCCACAGAAAATGACCCCATTCTACATTTTGTAAAATGTTATTGTAATAAAAAAGTGTTCAAACATTTGATTGTTGTCACATATTTCAGAAGTGTAAACTAATATACTCGTTTTGTTTAAGAAACTACAGATTTTTAACATGCACCTGCAAATATTTCTCAATTTCATATTGTTAAATGTATACAAAACATTCAGCAGTAATCAGATATTGATCAATATAGTATATGTAATCGAATCATGTATCACGGGTTATATTTTAAAATAGTCAGGGTTCTTTTCCAAATGAATTCCTTCTTGTCAAATGAAAGCAGTACAACATTAATGCAGTTCTCTCAGATCAACATAGTAGAGATTCCCATGCAGGAAACAACATTAGTGGTTTTGGTCATTTGATTATTTTATTATCAAACAAAAGGTCTTAGTCTGTATGATTGACAGGTGAGATGATCAGGGGGGCAGAGTTTTTACCTTTATAAACATAGATCCCTGGACTGAGGAATGAATAGAGAGGCTCACTAAAGGTGCAGCCAGCAGCAGAGTAGATATGAACCCTGGCTTCCACATCATAGAAGGAGACCAGACCCTCATCATAATCAACAAACACCCCCACCTTCTGGAGCTCAGCTCTCAGAGGGAGACGGACAGCAGGGTTATCATTAAATACCAACCCCTCCTTTCTTAAGTAAAGAGTCCAGTAACCCATCTCAGGGGTCAATATGATCTGATCTTTTCTGTTGATGGACTCTCTGACCACTCCTAAACGCCATGCAGTCTTGTCTTTAACCTGGACCTCAAAGTAAAATCTCCCTGAGGAGAAGCTCTGCCTTGTGAGAATATATATTTTCTTTGTAAATCTCTTAGGGTTGTCTGGGAGTTTCATTCCTACACCTCCATCATGTACTTGTTTCCCATCCTCAGACAGGATGAGATGGGGATGAGCTGTATCAGGATCCAGAGTCACATCTACTTCATACTGCTGGACCCTCTTCAGTTCAGCAGCACGCAGCTTCTTCATCTCCATGTTCAGTGTCTTCTTCAGCTGATCCAGGGATCTCCTCAAGGTCCCTACGTATGATGAGGGAAGGAACTCTAGCGTCATCCAGTCCCTGGTGGGTGGAGGATCCTTCAGGGATCTGAAGGTCTGGAGGAAGTGGAGGTGGTCTTCAGTCTTTGAGAGCTGCTTCCCCTCTATGCTTCTATTGGTCAGATCTTCTATTTCCTGCTCCAGCTCTTTGATGAGGTCTTCAGCCTTTTTCTCTGTGGATTTCAGTCTCTCTTTAACCGTTTGGTCGAAATCATCCTGCCACTTTTCAATGTAGCGCTTCAGAGCAGTGAGGACCTGCACACCATCAGCTATCTCTCTGTCTGCGTATTTGTTGCTCAATTCTACTGTGTCTTTGATCTCCTTAATCTTTAGTTGTCTCTCCTGGATCATCTGCTGAACTTCAGACTCTATCTTCTCCAGCTGGGCCGTCTTCACTATATATTCCTCCTTTAGAGGTACAACAGGATGGGACTTGTGATCCAACTCTGTGCACAACAGACACACACACACCTGTTCAGTCTGGCAGAATAGCTCCAGAAGTTGGTCGTGTTTCTTACACATCCTGTCTTCCAGACGGTCCATAGCCTCGACCAGCCGATGTTTCTTCAGGCCTGTGACTCTCTGATGTGGCTCCAGGTGGGTTTGGCAGTAAGAGGTAAAACACACTAGGCAGGACTTCACAGCCTTCAGCTGGGTCCCAGTACAGACGTCACAGGGAACTTCTCCTGGTTCAACACAAGGCTGCTCTTTGACTCGTACAGAACTTCTAAACTGATCAATCATCTCTGATATTAAGGTATTGACCTGTACATCAGGTCTTGTCTTGAACAGCTTGTTGCAAACAGGACATTTGTACTGGACTTGGTCATCCCAGAACTTTGTAATACAGGTTCTGCAGAAGTTGTGTCCACATGTTGTGGAAACTGGGCTGTTGAACACATCCAGACAGATGGAACATGAAAAGTTCTCTTCAGACCAGGAAGTAGCAGAGGCCATTCCTAGACACAGACGACAAGGTTTAAGTATTGAGCAATTCCTATATTTGACTAATTCCATAACGGGAAGAGCGGTTTTAACTTCTGTCAAAGTTGGTTTGTTTTACTCACCTTGTTGTTGCTGTCTGTCAGACTATTTGTCCCAAAATGCGTTTTATATTTTTCCTGAAAGAGAGAACTGCTTCCACGTCGGGTGGCTTTGGTTTCTATGAACCTTAAGTTTCGTTTCCTGAACAACACGTCCTCTCCTCTCCTCCCCTAACTCCCGGCCCCGCCCCTAACTCCTGGCTCCGCCCCCACGGACACACAGTTCACCGCCGTTCAACTTCCCACTCTGACTGTGGGGCGTTCCCGCACCGTGAAGGCTCCTTCAAATGCGTTGATGTGTGTTCTCCTCTTCTCTGTGAGTTAGACGAGAGCCGGTGCAAACCGAGAGACACTGTGGTGATATAGTGGTTATTTGCGACTGTAACTGGGATTCATTGACGTTGATCGACCCTGGTTTCCGGGGATTCCCCGCATACTTTTTATCCAGCCCTGATCCAATGTTCAACAAGAAAATAAAGAAAATATGTGTTTATTGCCGCTACGCTCGCTGCAGGAACTCGCCCCGGCGTGCACGCGCACAGTGCACACACGAGCAGCAGAGCTATGAGAGCAGCAGACAGCGGATTCAGTCAGAGTAGGAAGTAGAGGCGCAAGCAGCGCTGTGAGTGTGTGTGCGTGTTTGTGTGTGTGTGTGTGTGTGTGTGTGTGTGTGTGTGTGTGGGGGGGGGGGGGGAGGGGGTTGTAATGGGTTACGTTTCTATAATTAGTCAGGGTTCTTTTCTTCCTTCATTTCTCTTCAATGAGTAATCTGTTTGGTTTGGGTTATTGTGTTTCTTCCTCCTGTAACACCCTTTACAGGAACATACACACACACACACACACACACTATATATATATAAGCAATGTTAGAGACAGTTTTAACGAGCAGTAGCCTATAAATATACAAGAGTACTGCAATGGGCTATAAATTTTAAGTTGTTTTTACCCCTGTGCAGAAATTTGATTTGAGTTTGATACAGATCAGCATATTTACTGTATGATTGTTGTTGTTGGGCTGGATTCTTCATGTATTTTATCCTCACTCACTCACTCACACACTCACTCACACACACACACACACACACACACACACACACACGCACACACACAATATAAGCAATGTAAGAGAGTTAAAAAACAATTAAAAGCAGTGGCCTACAAATATACAACAATACGTCAATGGTTTTTAAAAATACTACTAAAATAAAGATAACTAAAATGCAGAAATTGTTTGGTTAATTTTTCCTATTGTTTAATTATGTACAGATGAATCTGATGACAATATTTACTGTTAGTGGGAGTGTGTGTGGATGACGGCTGGTTGAAGCAGCCTCACCTGGCCCGGGTCAGACTGACTGGACTCTGGGGCTGGGTGGGGCTGCACACCTGTTGTGCATTGAGTAATCAGTGTGCACAGGTTAAAGCAGCCATCACCACACACACTCAGGGAGATCTCCTGCATGGCAACATGGAGCACCAGGCCATGTAGCATTGTCTACAAACGTTTACAATAAACCGGTTTTCCAACACCACCACCCTGCGTCCTTGTCTGGAGGAGCCCAGTTAAAGCCACCTAGGTGGAGTGTAGCAATGGACCTTGTTACTGTTTATTATTGATCAGCCATTATTTCATCAGCCACTCCTTGACTCTATTCATGGAGACTTTAGTCTTCATGTGGGACTGTTTGAACTCCTTGTCATGTTATTGTTATTCATGTGTGCTCCCCCTGCACCTCCTGGCCTCCTAGCATCCCTGGGAGGAGAGATACCTCCTGTGTGTTCCTCTAATATATATAATAATTTTGATTGTCTCTAGATTTCAAAGGTCAAACCACTGCAGGACGCTTTTCTAAAATCGGGATTATAGCCAATGGCTGTGAAGAAGGCAGGGAAGGCTGTCATCACAGGGTGTTTGATGTGGATCAAACTGAGCACACATGTGTGTCGAGTGCAGGTGAACCTGTCACCGTCTTTGCTGCCTGCTACGCTCCACCCAACGCGGAACATGGAGTCACCACAAAGTCACAAACTGTGCAGATTTAGGCGGAATATGTTGGAAACTACCACAAAGAAAATGAAATGCACTTACAACAAAGACCGTGAAACTCCTTAGAACTGGGTAAAGCCGGTAGAAGGCGATTCTATGAGTTCGTTTTTTTCAACGTCCCACGGGGGGAGATGATGTGAAACGACATGTGAGAATGTTTATTTCTCAAGGTAGAAAGACCAATTTTAGACTAGGTCTCCACATTGGTAACGTGTCCCACATTGTCCCACACAAACATAATCTTTGTCAAACGTGGTTTGTTGGTTTGTCTACTCAGTGGAGAAGACTAACCACTTATAGGCTGCTGTTCCATGACTTCACTCAGTAATGAAGAATGATCATTTTATTAAAATATGAATGATAGACAGAGAGCTCTGATATCTACAAGCTCAGAAAAAAACAAAGAGACACTTGATAGTTCAAACAGCATGTAGAGACATGTAACTGATGCAGCTCCCACTTTACAGTGGAATGAACAGGAACAGGAACACCTCCTCTAACTATCTGAGCTCTATCTGCTCACACACTACTGAACACATCCATGTAGAATCCTCCTCTAGCTGTCTGAGATCTGTCTGCTCACACACTACTGAACACCTCCATGTAGAATCCTCCTCTAGCTGTCTGAGCTCTGTCTGCTCACACACTACTGAACACCTCCATGTAGAATCCTCCTCTAGCTGTCTGAGCTCTGTCTGCTCACACACTACTGAACACCTCCATGTAGAATCCTCCTCTAGCTGTCTGAGCTCTGTCTGCTCACACACTACTGAACACCTCCATGTAGAATCCTCCTCTAGCTGTCTGAGCTCTGTCTGCTCACACACTACTGAACACCTCCATGTAGAATCCTCCTCTAGCTGTCTGAGCTCTGTCTGCTCACACACTACTGAACACCTCCATGTAGAATCCTCCTCTAGCTGTCGGAGCTCTGTCTGCTCACACGCTACTGACCACCTCCATGTAGAATCCTCCTGTAGCTGTCTTAGCTCTGTCTGCTCACACACTACTGAACACCTCCATGTAGAATCCTCCTCTAGCTGTCTGAGCTCTGTCTGCTCACACACTACTGAACACCTCCATGTAGAATCCTCCTCTAGCTGTCTGAGCTCTGTCTGCTCACACACTACTGAACACCTCCATGTAGAATCCTCCTCTAGCTGTCTGAGCTCTGTCTGCTCACACACTACTGAACACCTCCATGTAGAATCCTCCTCTAGCTGTCTGAGCTCTGTCTGCTCACACACTACTGAACACCTCCATGTAGAATCCTCCTCTAGCTGTCTGAGCTCTGTCTGCTCACACACTACTGAACACCTCCATGTAGAATCCTCCTCTAGCTGTCGGAGCTCTGTCTGCTCACACGCTACTGACCACCTCCATGTAGAATCCTCCTGTAGCTGTCTTAGCTCTGTCTGCTCACACACTACTGAACACCTCCATGTAGAATCCTCCTCTAGCTGTCTGAGCTCTGTCTGCTCACACACTACTGAACACCTCCATGTAGAATCCTCCTCTAGCTGTCTGAGCTCTGTCTGCTCACACACTACTGAACACCTCCATGTAGAATCCTCCTCTAGCTGTGTGAGCTCTGTCTGCTCACACCCTACTGAACACTTCAGTTGTTTTTTAAAGAAAATCACCGGGACTCCTTCCTCATTTTCTGCCTTGAGGTAAAAGATGAACAAATAAATAAGTAAATAAATATGCTTTGCACCTCTGTTCCTCACAATGTTTCTTCTGCCGTGGCAAGGTGCACTTGTACCTCCACCTCCCCCTCCCTCAAACCCCAATTCACTCTTGAGCCAACAGCAGCCACATATTGTCACACTACTAGAATATGTTGGGAGTGTATCACATCTCACTAGCTCTACCGCACACTCTCTATCTACCCCTCACTCTCTCTACCCCTCACTCTATCTATCTACCTTTTTCTCCATCTCACGACCTCTTTCTGCCTCTCTCTCTACCCCTCTCTGTATCTCCACCTCTCTCAGTACCCCTCTCTCAGTCTCTTTATCTCTCTCTCTTGCCCTACCCTTCTATCTCTCTGTGTGTCTCTCTCTCTCTCTGTCTCATCGTGGTTCCTGTAACACACACACACACACACACACACACACACCTGTCTGTGGTGTTAACTTGTCAAGAGGAAACCACCAACATTGTCTCCACAGCGGCTAACATTGTGTTGTTTGACTCAACATGGCCACTCTGACTGCTGCAGTGGCTCAAATACTCTGTTTCTACTGGTTGATGCCAGCGCCTTGGAAGAGAAGTGACTTATTTAACTAATTAGCACTGTTTATTTGTTTCCACGCACGCACGCACGCACGCACACACACACACACACACACACACACACACACACACACACACACACATACACACACACACTCTCTCTGCATCTCTCTCTCTCTGTCTCTTTCTGTCTCTCTGTCTCTCTCTATGTCTCTCTCTCTCTGTCTCTGTGTGTCTCTGTCTATCTCCCTCTCTGTCTGTGTGTGTGTCTCTGTCTCTCTCTGTCTCTCTCTGTCTTCTAACTACTGACTTTGTTAATAATTGTGTCAATCCTGCACATAACCTTTTCAAGGAAACATATTGCTTTTTTAGTCTAATCTAAGTTCTTAATGTTCGCTGCAAACAGGACATAATCTGAATGAAGATTCAAATGAACAGTGCACAAAGTTGTCTTTTCTTTCTCACCGTTTTCTCCTATACTCCTTGTTTATCGCCAAAGTTATGTTGTGCAGCTTTAATAGTGCTTTTGGTTCATTTACATATTTGTAAAAATATATATAATATAACAATATTACGTAATTTGAAAAGCACAATAGTGAAACATTAAACTAACGTTGTAGTTCTCTAAAGTGATCTGTCTTTAATTGATAAGCGTTACATAGACACATTTCCCAAGATTAAATCATTTAATATACCAATAACCTAAAGACAATATAAACTGTTGTAAACTGTAGGCTTACCTTATCTTTTCCATGATTAAAATGTGTTCCCATGCAGTATAAAGTTATAAAAGTATAAATGCAAGGGATGAATAGGAGGTTAAAGCGTTCCTAAAACAAGTAAATCAGGGAAATTTAAACGATAAAATACTGTAATTATTAATAGATTAAAAGTGGATCTAGAGAAAGATTGAGCTTCATGGCTGCTCACTGCGTAAGACTGAAGTTCAAATGAGGAAGTAGACTTTAACGTCTCAGAGAGGAAGCGATGTTTTCGTCATCTGGCATCACGTGTTTACAGGGAAAGATTTTGCAGACTTCAGACACGCAAGCATGCACACACAAAGACACACACTCAAACAAAGTCAGTTGGATACACCACCCAAACAAAGTCAGTTGGAGACACCACCCAAACATAGTCAGTTGGACACACCACCCAAACATAGATAGTTGGAGACACCACCCAAATGTAGTCAGTTAGAGACCCCATCCAAACATACAGTCAGTTGGAGACACCATCCAAACATACAGTCAGTTGGAGACACCACCCAAACATACAGTCAGTTGGAGACACCACCCAAACATACATGGGTTGGTAACACCACCCAAACATTGTCGGTTGGAGACACCTCCCAAACATACTTCAGACCAGGAAGAGTTAGCAGAGGCCATTCCAAGAAAACATTTGTTTTATTAAGTAAAAAAGATCACATTATTTTTTATATTCTTTGGACTCATCTTATAAAGTTTCTGTACGACTATTTAGTAAAAAAAAATGCTCTTTGTCTCCAGAAAGAGAGAAGTGCCTCCACTTTGTGTGACATTGGTTTGGGTTTAAAGCGTAACTTTCGTTTCCTGAACAAGACTTCCTGTCCTCCCCTGCTAGCTAGCGCAGTGGTTTTTAGCAAGAGCAAGAGCAAACCACCAACATTGTCTCCACAGCGTCTAACATTGTGTAGTTTGACTCAACATGGCCACTCTGACTGCTGCAGTGGCTCAAATGCTTCACTCTGTTTCTAATGGTTGATGCCCGCGCCTTGGAAGAGAAGTGACTTATTTAACTAATTAGCACTATTTATTTAATAGACACACACACACACACAGAGTAATATATACACATATATATATTCATACTGCACTCACACTCTCAGCAGAATTTAAATGTTTTGAGTGCAAAGAAAATTGAATATGAAAATGTAATCATTTAAATAAGAAACAATATATGAAATACATACGGACTATATAAAGAATACAGAATATATAGTTAGTCTCTTTTTAAAATGCAGCTGTGCAGTTGTGCAGGAATGTGCAAAATATCACCATTGAATGTCACTTTACTGAACACACACACATACATACACCCCCCCCCGACACACACACACACACACACCAAACCCGGAGCGCTGCTTCCTCTACTTCCTACTCTGACTGAATCCGCTGTCTGCTGCTCTCATAGCTCTGCTGCTCGTGTGTGCACTGTGCGCGTGCACGCCAGGGCGCGTTCCTGCAGCGAGCGTAGCGGCAATAAACACATCTGTTCTCTCTTCTTCTTTTGTTGAATATTGGATCGGGGCTGGATGAATAGTATTCGGGGAAGCCGAATGATGAATATTGATTCATGGATGGATGGATGGATGAGAGTGAGTGAGTGAGTGAGTGAGTGAGTGAGCGAGTGAGAGAGAGAGAGAGAGAGAGACTGACTCTCAGCCCCGCCCACTGGCTCCCCATACCAGAGAGGCAAACACAGAGGAACCAGCAGACAGAGAGTCGTCACACCGTGCAAGGGAAGTTCCTATCACAGCATCCAAACAGTCTAGAGGATACGGATTCAGGAATGCGTTTTCACATTCTCACAGAAAAGTCTAAACATAAAACAAAGGTAATTCAAAACCAGTGTACTGGGTCTTAGTGATACGCATCTGTCCAGTATTTGAATCCACAACTTCCCCCCCCCCCCCCCCCCCTTCCTTCTTTTGCCACTAGCTCTTCATCTTCTTGTCAGGGCACACGTGAGACAGGATGAGATCCACCATGTTCTTGATGATGGCCGGGGGCGGGTGGATATTGTGGGGGGAGACGATGGGCTAAGGTCATCTCCCAGGCGTCCACAAACACAACAGCCAGGCCCGTGAACATGGTCCTGAGAACCCTGTCCAGCTGCAGAGAGAACCAGTCACTGCTGTGCACGCTCGTCTCCTGGTCCATGGCCACAAAGTTAGCCGAGCGGATCACCACGAGGGTGCCGGGGCCCCGGTCCAGGAGCCGTACCAGCGCCCGGCGGATGTTGCCGCATGCGGCGTATGTAGACCTCCACGGGGAAGGATGTGAAGTGGGCCCAGATGCTGAAGACCACCACGGTGTCGGGGCCTCCGGCCAGGCCGTCCAGCTCATTGGCGACGTAGCGTAGCTCGCTGGTGCTAACCGGGAGGATTCTGATGGGCGGACCGTGACAGCGGTACTTCAACAGGATGTTGTGTTTACCGTCCACCGCCATCAAGGGCCCCACCTTCTTCGGACGGTGCAGGTTGAACTCTGATTTGTAGGAGAGACCGAAAGAGCGCGCACATTGGAAATGAACAATGGGACCTGAATAAGGGTCAGAGCGTCGTGCGCACAGAGAGAGAGAGGGGTGTCAGTGCTCACCTGGTATGAAGGCGCTGAGGTACTCAAACCACTGCCTCACCGTGGAGTCTCCGTACATGTGGATCACCTTGCCAGTCAGGCACAGCGTGACGGACGAGGAGTCGTTAAACTGGCGAGCAGGAGTTCCACCGAAGGACCTCCAAGAGCCTTGGTAGTAATACCCAGAAGGGCTGTACTTGACCGGCTCTGGTTTGATGCTGCTGTTTTCCAACTCTGGTTCATCTAGGATGAGTATGACACAAATGGCACATGATGAAATACATACAAGTGGGCACAACCAACAAATGAGCACTTCTTTCGTAAAGACAAACAAACAAACAAACAAACAAACAAACAGCCATAAAGTGCAGCAATGATTGTGTACCTATCTTCTTAGGAAGCACGTTGATCCGATCACGTCCTGACGCACGGAGGACAACTTTGATGTTCACACGGCTGCGAGTAATAAAACAAACAAGGATAAAACACATTTCCAAAGTTCTAAAACGACATGAACGATAAAGCCTAGCGCCAGACCTCTGAAAGAGCAGCGCTTCTTCGTGGGTGTAGAGGGGCTTCTGGTAGCCTCCCATGGCGTGGTTGATCCTGGCGTCACAGCCCAGCAGCTTGGGCTTCAAGCAGTACCAGGGCCTCCCCGGTGTGGGGGTCCGTGTGGTTGCACAGCGGCTCCTGCGGGTAACTGGGAGGAAGGCACGGGATGCACACGGTGGTCTCGGACAGCTCGCCCGAGCGGAACAGACTCTTGAAGAAGACCCGGTTGGGGCCGCTGCTCCCGGAGCCGCTGCAGCACGGCCCCCGCCTCGCTGGAGTGCACCATGGTGATCTCCACCCGGGCCGGGCCCCCACCCACAGCAGGGGAAACAGCGCCGAGTAGGAGCCGTTGAGGTGATCCGCAACCTCGCCCGCCACCCCGGCCCCCAGCTCCGGGGAGTGCAGCCGGGCCACCAGGAAGTCCCCGCCGTAGCGCTTGGGACGGCCCTGGAAGTCGTGCATCTGGACCAGGGCCTCCAGCTGGCCCCCCACGCGCCACTCCCTCCGGCCCTTTGAGGGCAGGATTGCGAACAGGCTGTTTACGGGGTCCCTGGTCTGGTTGAGGAGCAATGGGGGAGGAGTGTGCGGGGGGCTTGGGCCAGGCGATGGCGTTGAGGAGGTAGCGATCCTCCAGGGCTTCGTCGGGGGTGGGCTCCAGGCCCAGGTGGCTGCAGAAGGTGGGGTTGTGGTACGGAGGGAGGGGCCCCTTCTGGAGCTGAAAAAGCGTTGACACTGTGTGGAAGCTCAGGTTCTGAGGAGGACGAGAAGAGATGTCCAGTTTAAAGTGAAGCCGACCGCAGCATTGGTTTATTAGTCTTGAAAACTAAAAGCGTAATTTATAGTCGCCGTTTTGCCGTCATGTTGGCTGGGGCCTGGCAGTCCACACACTCTGTTTGCGGAGCATCAAACGTTCAGAGGTGCGGACACGCGACAAATCGGTGTATCAGCCATGCGTGAGGGCCGGGATTATATCATTTTGGTTGGTGCCTCCTGGCAAAGTTCACACACGCCAGAATGCATCACCCAGGTGGGTGCTACACACTGGTAGAGGAGGGGGTGTGATATCCCCCCCAAAACTCAATATGCAAACCTTAGCATACCTATTGAGTGCCTTCAATAGTGCTATATAAAGTAAATGGCATACTATTATTAAGGAATATTTCAGGTTTCTGCAGGAAGGCCTAGCAGCAAGTTGTACTAAACAATAGAATTAAGGATAATAAATACTATAATTTGACCACTGATTCACTAGGGGATTTTCCAATGTTAAATTAAACAAAATATGACTTTATCACACAGACTATGATGATGCAACACTAACCTCCAGTGTGAGAATGTTGCGCAGCAGGAAGAGGAGACCAGAGAGTGCGAGGAGAAGGACGATGGGGGCAGATTTGGACAGATGTCGACACATGACCCCCCTTGTTCTCCCATGTTTAGTCATATTCCACGGTCAACATTTTGGTAGTAGTAGTAGTGGGGTTTGTCAACACTTAAACAATAGAGAGGAGATACGGATTAAAAACATAACTTTCATAGATTAGAGTGTGTGTGTGTGTGTGTGTTTCATCACACGTGATAGTAAATCGACACGACCAACAACACAATTGCTACTAGTTCATATTATGTACTTAGGAGTCCGCTATTAGGCAGCTTGGAATTAGCATTAACATTAACCGTACTAGCGACGGCACGGTGTAGCACTGAGCTATGGCACGCTTTAGCGTTGTGAGTTTAAGCCCTCCTAGTTTTGTGATCGGCCAACAGTAATCTTTGACGTAAGCTAAATAACACGGACTACGTCAATTGCCTTTCATCGTCATAAGATATGGCAAGTTGACAGTGGCGTAAGCAGATCATTAAGGCCCCGGTGCTATAATACAAAGTATCACAAAGTTGGCGTGGGTCGTAACCATGGATATAACACTCCTTTATAGAACACTGGCTCTTCAAGATCATTTAAGCAGAAACAGTGGGTTAACTGGCTCTTTAAGATAATTCCAGCTGAAACAGTGGGTTAACTGGCTCTTTAAGATAATTCCAGCTGAAACAGTGGGTTAACTGGCTCTTTAAGATAATTTAAGCTGAAACAGTGGGTTAACTGGCTCTTTAAGATAATTCCAGCTGAAACAGTGGGTTCACTGGCTCTTTCAAGTTTGTTTTATTTTCTCACACACACACACACATACACACACACACACACACACATACGCTGCTGATAAATTAGTTTTCACACAAACCTCAAGTCACTCTTGAGACAACAGCATGTTGTCACGCTACTAGTATGTGTAGGAGTGTATCACATCTCACTAGCTCTACTGCACACTTTATCTACAGTTCTCTCTCTCGCAACACCCCACTCTCTCTACTTCCCTCTCTACCTTTTTCTCCGTCTCACGACCTCTTTCTGCCTCTCTCTCTGCCCCTCTCTGTATCTCCATCTCTCTCAGTACCCCCTCTCATCCTCTTTATCTCTCTTTCTCTCTTTCTTTACCCCTAACTGTATCTCCACCTCTCTCAGTACCCCTCTCTTGTCCTCTTTATCTCTCTCTCTTGCCCTACCCTTCTCTCGCTCTCTCTGTATCGCTCTCTCTCTGTCTCATCATGGGTCCTGTAACAAACACACACACACACACCTGTCTATGATGTTATTTTGTCAAGAGGAAACCACCAACATTGTCTCCACAGCGTCTAACATTGTGTTGTTTGACTCATCATGGCCACTCTGACTGCTGCAGTGGCTTAATGCTTCACTCTGTTTCTACTGGTTGATGCCCGGGCCTTGGAAGACAAGTTACTTTTTCAACAAATTAGCATTGTTTATTTATTTTAATCTAACACACACACACACACACACACACACAGTGTTGGGAAACAATAAGTTACAATGATCAAAAAATCTAACCTAAAAAACAACATAAAACACTGGTAGAACCAACAGCATGGATCAAACCAGGAATCAGACCTGGAACAATAAAGGCTGTCTGTTGAAGTCATTTAAATAATCAATACTTAACTAAAAATGATTATTGTTTTGTTAGGTCTATTAGTGGCTGTGCATTGCTGCACCTTATCTCCACACTTCACACACCTCCACCAAAAGCTTAACTCCACCTTAATGGTGTTGAAATGCAAGATGCAGAGCTAGTGTCTCCAGTTCTCTGAGTGATTCAGTCACTGTGGTGAAAGGATGAATATGGTTTAGCAAAGCTACCTTGAATGAACCTTTTATTATGTCTTGTGTTCATTTAGTGGGGTTGGGTCTCTATCTTCTTCTGTTCACTTGCTGTGTGTGTGTGTGTGTGTGTGTGTGTGTGTGTGTGTGTGTGTGTGTGTGTGTGTGTGTGTGTGTGTGTGTGTGTGTGTGCGTGGTGTGCACGCACCCATGCGCACAAGGTGTGTGTTTAACTGATTACGCGCTTGTCTTGAGTCGATGACACAACATCACTCACACTTTTATTGCCTATTTCGTTTTATATTATAGCCTACCATCAAATGGGATTGATTGCTTTAAGAAACATTTCATATATTCAGGTTGTTTCAGATGGACGGCGACACACACAATGATATCCACGATGAAGAATTCAGTTTGACCTTCACTTCCTTTTTGCTTCCTAATCTCAATAGCTCATTGAGAGCTGATTTATTTCATATTAGTCCTGTTTCCACATTGAAAATTTTTTCACACATATTGTGCTGCTTTCAAAGGTAAAACTGTGCGCTCTGTGCGTCTTCCTAAATCCTCCGCTGGCAGTCCAGGTGGGCGTGGCCAAATTGATCAGAGAAGAGTTTTCTGTCCGGAGTATTTTCAGGGGTGCACAGATAAACTGCGCTAAATACATGTTCAGTGTGTTTTTGATACGCTTTTGCCTTGGATACTATTTGTCTGCGAGTACTGGGTGAATAATTCTCAACACTCACATATTTTTTACGTGTTAAATGAAGGATTTTCTACTGTTTAGGTGAAGCATGCTCCGCTGGTTAGCTGTTAGCAGTGGTTATCTCTGTTAACTGGTTGACGTGACTCGTAACTGTTGCGCGAGTTGAACTGTCTATATGAATACGCTATTGTTTGTATACTGATTGGTTATTTTCTCTGTAATGTTTCAGTTTTACTAAATAACAAAAGTGTACCAAGAAAAGAAACAAGACTAAAGTGAATACAAGAAAAGTCAAGCCTTGTGTCTTTATTGGAGGACTGTTAAATGTTAGCTGGCTGTCTAGCTTCGTACCAGAGAATGCGCTGCAGTACAGCCACCATTCCTTTCTGAAAACATGTTTTTAATGAATATTTCCTTGCTTTACATTATTTGTGGTGTTTCAGACTCAACTAAAGCCAAAACGTCAAACCATGTTTTTTTCAAGAAAATTATAGTACTATGTTCCTTGAATCCTGTGTTTTTTAAATCCTAATGAATCTTTTCTGTAATATGCATAATGAGTGTTCGGCGCTTTTGTAAGTCTAACTGCACAGCTCCACACCTTCTGGTTAGGACCTCCAGAACACGTCTTAGGCCTTTCACACATGCACTGTGTGTTCAGCCCATGATTCTTCCTGTTTCTTCAGTTGAAATCCTCCACGCTTAGCAGATGTTTCTCCAGAGCTCTCTGTTGGTTGTCCTAGCAGCACACCTGGAATGTCCTTCCAGCCCCTTGGATCCCATCAGGTCTCTATGGTGTCCTGCCCCCTGACGTTGGCCCAGTCTTCAGTCCCTCCAGCTGGCTCTTCCTCAACTCACTGGTGGCTTGGGGGACCATGAGCTCAGTCCTCTGGAGACATTTCCTCCAACACATCACAACACACACACAACAGTGGAGTCTCCATTCACCTCTTCATTAGTGTGTGGAGGGAGGATATTACTACACACACAACAGTGGAGTCTCCATTCACCTCTTCATCAGTGTGTGGAGGGAGGATATTACCACACACACAACAGTGGAGTCTCCATTCACCTCTTCATCAGTGTGTGGAGGGAGGATATTACCACACACACACAACAGTGGAGTCTCCATTCACCTCTTCATCAGTGTGTGGAGGGAGGATATTACCACACACAACAGTGGAGTCTCCATTCACCTCTTCATCAGTGTGTGGAGGGAGGATATTACCACACACACAACAGTGGAGTCTCCATTCACCTCTTCATCAGTGTGTGGAGGGAGGATATTATTATTCACAATTATAGTGAACAATGGAATGTATTATTATGATTAGTAAAGCACATATATCCTCTAATGGCCATGGAGATAAATGTATGCGCTCATGAAAACATCTGTAGCATGAGCTTAGTGTAGTGTGTGGTGTAGTGTGGCGAGAGAGCTTAACTCCCAGCTGAAAGGTACTGGGTTCGATCCCCAATGTCTGCAGCCTAACCTGTAGCATCCTATAGAGCAATATGACCCCTGACCCCTACCTGCTCCTGAATCACATATATCTGTATTCACTGTCCAACCCCTGCCTGCTTCTTAATCACATGTATCTGTATACACTGTCTAACCCCTACCTGCTCCTTAATCACATGTATCTGTATTCACTGTCTAACCCCTACCTACCCCTTACACACATGCATCTGTATTCACTGTGTAACTTTTACCTGCTAAATAAACACAAGGCATAATGAAAGGTTCATGCAAGGTAGGTTTGTTAAACCGCATTCATCCTTTCACCACAATGACTAAGTTAGAGAATTGGAGACACACTTGTTGTCACTACACTGTGTCTTGCGTTACAACACAATTGTAAATGGGAGTTTAGCTTTGAGAAGTTTTGATATTATAATGCAATCTAACTGACTGTTGATATTATAATATAATCTAACTATGACTGACTTTATTGCTCCTAATGAGAATGAAGATGATGGTTGACATCATGTATCTTACATATATGAATACTGTTAATCTTCACAATTAAAATTACTTGCATAACATCCAATATGTTTTATTATTGTTATATTATTTATTAATTGATTTATGGCAGTATTGTTACTATTATTACACAATCATATAATCAGTATACAAACTTTGACAAATAAAAGTGATTTTGTATTTTATATTCAGAACATGGTATAAAATAATACAATTTGTGTTATTATTCTGATTTAACTCAGGTTATTGTATAAGACATAACATAATAATCATAACATGATTATGATACATGTAGGAAATGGGGGAGGTAACAGCCTATTTACGTTTCTCACACACAGTGCTCTTATTGCATCCATAATGGTAAACTACATGCTTAGACCTGTAACTATTAACTATTGATCAATCCTCTCCATAGCAGTCTGCGCTACAAGCCAATGTTTCCTTGCACTGCCGTACCTGAATATTGGTTGCTTTTGTGTATGATAGCCTACTTTAAGTTATCAAACAGGGAAAAAAGCTAAAAAATTAACTTTTCCAAAACATGGATGAATTAAAGAATTCAAACTAACTTATCATAATCCCTTCAACCAGAATGTGCCATTTTCTACACTATTTTAAACTTGGGTTAAAAAGGGAATTATTAGTGTTATATTATTCTGATTTAATGCAGGTTATTATACAAGACGTAACATAATAATAACATGGTTATAATGATACATGTATTTCATATTGGATTTAAACTAGAATACTATTATTACTATTGGCGGTGATTGTTTTACTATTTTACACTTGGGTTAAAAAGGGAAACTCCATTCTAATTGAATCCTCTAAATACATAGGATATTTAGGTGAAATGACAGAGCATAAACTAGGTTGAGGGTTGAATTATTTCACTGTGCAATTTCTACTGGAAAATGCCGCATATTTGTGTCGTAACCGATGTAAAGTTGACGCCATTTTGTCAGTCCGAATTATTTAATCAGTTTTTCGTGCCATTTATTCGTTCCGTGCTTGATGTACAATGACCTGATGAAACCTACAGTAGATGGTTGTGTATGGGCAATCGTTTCGTCCCTTCTGGCGTTCACCATTCTAGACGTCACTTCCTTCTCCAAGCTCAGGACCGGAAATTGTGCGAATGAGGGGGCGTGGCTGAGCCTGAAGCTCTATATACAGACCCTTCTCTCTTGTTCGGGTGACGGAAGTTCATTGAAACCAAAGCGAGGAAACGTCACGTGTCGGCCCTTCTCACGCTCCGGAGACAAAGAAGCCTTTTTAAAGGGAATATTCAGACGGAAACATTAGAAGGTGAGTCCAACATGTTGAGCCATAATCCTCGTTGAAGCCGTCCTGTCTGCAGGGCGCCATGTTGTACTGTAGCGTGCTGTACTCCTGCGCTCCGTATCAACACACGTGGCTATGGACTTACTCTGTTTCCAAACTACTCTTTTAGTCTTTAAAACCACTTTGCAATGCGGAATCGGTGATTTAAAAGAGATCACTGAGCTAACGTATGTGTCCTCATGGAAAAACGCGCTGAGACTTTGTGGATGCGCAGCGAAACAAGCCTTTAAATCCACTTGTTGTGTCGCCTCGTCGGATTATACCAACACATCCTTGGTGGGTGACGTGCTGTTTGGAGCGCAGCTCTGGATGTGTTGGTTGAATCCGACGTGGCGGGACAACAATGGAATTGGAACGTTGGTTTCACTGCTATTCCAGTATCGAGCTTCATGAGGAGGACGCATGCGCAGCTATTACAGTATCAGTCTTCATGAGGAGGACGCATGCGTGAGGGCAGCGGGCTCTTTCGTCCGCGTTGGTAGCGGTGTGAGAGTCCATAGCGACGTGTGTGTTCATACGGAGCAGGAGGCATATGTTGGGATTGATGTTGTACCGACCTGTTGGATGTACTAATGTACTAACAACGCATGTATGAATATAGCTGCATTATAACTAGTTATAAACAGTTTTTTTTACCATTAGAAAATGAATGTCTTTGTTTTTAATCTTTTTTAAATAATCTCTTCTAGGAATGGCGTCCAACACTTCCTGGTCTGAAGAGGACTTTTCATGTTCCATCTGTCGGGATGTGTTCAACAGCCCAGTTTCCACTCCATGTGGACACAACTTCTGTACAACCTGTATTACAAAGTTCTGGGATGACCAAGTCCAGTACAAATGTCCTGTTTGCAACGAGCTTTACCTCACAAGTCCTGATTTACAGGTCAATACCTTCATATCAGGGATGGTTGATCGGTTTAGAAGTTCTGTACGAGTCAAAGAGCAGCCTTGTGTTGAACCAGGAGAAGTTCCCTGTGACGTCTGTACTGGGACCCAGCTGAAGGCTGTGAAGTCCTGCCTAGTGTGTTTTACCTCTTACTGCCAAACCCACCTGGAGCCTCATCAGAGAGTCACAGGCCTGAAGAGACATCGGCTGGTCGACCCTATGGACCGTCTGGAAGACAGGATGTGTAAGAAACACGACCTAATTCTGGAGCTCTTCTGCCAGACTGAGCAGGTGTGTGTGTGTCTGTACTGCACAGAGACGGACCACAAGTCCCATCCTGTTGTACCTCTAAAGGAGGAATATGAGGTAAAGGCGGCCCAGCTGGAGAAGATGGAGTCTGAAGTTCATCAGATGATCCAGGATATACATAGAAAGATTCAGGAGATCAAAGACACAGTAGATCACAGCAAAGCAGACGCCGCCAGAGAGATAGCTGATGGTGTGCAGGTCTTCACTGCTCTGAAGCGCTCTATTGAAAAGTGGCAGGATGATCTCAACCAAACGGTTAAAGAGAAACTAAAATCCACAGAGAAAGAAGCTGAAGGCCACATCAAAGAGCTGGAGCAGGAAATTAAAGATCTGACCAATAGAAGCTCAGAGGTGAAGCAGCTCTCACACACTAAAGACCACCTCCACTTCCTCCAGACCTTCATATCCCTGAAGAATCCTCCACCCACCAGGGACTGGACAACGGTGGAGGTCTGTCCTCCATCATATGTAGGGACCTTGATGAAATCCCTGGATCAGCTGGAGGAGACACTGAACATGGAGATGAAGAAGGTGCCTGACCTGAGATCAGCTCTAAAGAAGTGTAAGTGTTTAGTTTGATTACTGCCACACTGTCCATACTGCTATTTATGTCATATTCCTAGTCTATAACTATTTGAGTTAAAACAAATAGCTTCTAAGTAAATATATAGTATGTACGTGTATGTATGAGTACATGTCTGTGTGTGTGTGTGTATGTGTATATATATATATATTCTATGGCTCCAACAGTTAATTTCCAGCCTGTATGTGAGCTCAGCTTGTTCAGTCTGTTGTTCACACAGGTGTCCCTTTTTGAAGGTTGAGTGCAATGTATATGCATGTAATTTGAAATGAAGAAGAATGGTTCAGCAGCTAATCATGTCTTGTTCTCCCATCAGATGCCTGTGAACTCACACTGGACCCAAACACAGCCAACAGACAACTCTCTCTGTCTGAGGACAACAGAAATGTGACGTGGGTTAGAGAGGAGCAGTCGTATCCTGATCACCCAGAGAGATTTGACTCCTGGCCCCAGGTGTCGTGTAGAGAAGGTCTGACTGGCCGCTGTTACTGGGAGATGGAGTGGAAAGGACTTGTTTTTATAGGAGTGACATACAGAGGAATCACAAGGAGAGGAGGGGGTGATGACAGCATGCCTGGAGGGAACAACAAGTCCTGGAGTCTTCTTTGTCATGATTATGGTTACTCTGCCTGGTACAACGGTAGTAGAACAGACATAAGTCTCCCCCATGCTGGCTCTAACAGAGTAGGAGTGTATCTGGACCGGCCTGCTGGCACTCTGTCCTTCTACAGAGTGTCCCCAGATGTAGGAGGGTCCTCAGACACACTGACACACATCCACACCTTCCAGTCCACCTTCACCCAGGAGGACCTCCTCCCTGGGTTTGTGTTATGGGGTGGTGCCTCAGTGTCTCTGTGTCGGTTCTACCACACAGAATGAATGAATGAATTAATCGGTGGTTATTATTTTTAGACGCTGTTGAGAAGGTAAACGCGTGGCTGAGCGTGACGTCACTATGCATGATACTCGTATCAGTGTTTCCTCAAATTCAAGACTTTTGTGTTTTGGTTGATTTAAAACAAGTACTCAACTAAACTCCAAATGCTAAATTTTATTGGGCTTCAGAAAGGTTTATCTTGACAAACCATGAATGGAAGAGACTTAAGATCTTTCATAGTTAGCTAAGCAGGTTTTACAAAGATACTTTTTTTAAATTTGAAATGTATTTAAATAACTTGATGGTAAATAACATTTTATATTTTGTTCATTAGACCAACTATGGACTATGGGGTAATGTTCATGTTGTAAATAGCTTTAAACTGAATATTGATTCCTTGTGTACTGTTGAGAACAAAACGGCAGCAGAATATGTTCAGTTATTCAAGATATGTGCACACCTGTTTATGATTTGTAATGTCTGCTACTTATATTATTAGTCCTTGTGTTTATTGTGTACATGTAAGGGACTATTTTTCTGTTCTATTTGTTAATGAAGCATCATGGTAATAAAGAGTGGATTCAACTGAATGTTCTCGTGTATTCAGCCAATAATTATTTTAGTTTTAATACTAAATAATGCTAACACAAGGGCCTTAAGAAGAAGAATATATATAAATCAGAAATTATTTTAAAAAACTACAATATTATTTACAACATTATTTCAAACGGGGGGTGCTGCAGCACCCTTAGCATCATACTTTCAACGCCTATGTATCTGTATTCACTGTACGTAGCTTTGGATCACTGCGTCTGATAAAAGACTAAATATTAAGATAGGAGGCCGTTTATCAAAGAAATCCCATAGAAACCACCTGGTTGTTTTGGTAAGAAGTGGGAGAATATTTGGGATTTTGGGTAAACTGACCGCGTACTCTGGCCAGAACAGGACATGATGCTCTACATTCCCTGTTGGTTTTTCCCACGTTGCTTTGTTTTTGGAGACCTTTCATAAGCCAACACACATACAGTATGCCAATATAAGATTAAAGATTTACAGATTAATCTAACCGTCCCCCCCTTTACTTCTATAAAAGACAACTTTGAAAGAAACACCGGACAAGATGAATAGTTCATCAGCTCAGAGGAGGAGGTGTGGAGGTTTGGACAGAATCCAGACACTTTAACTTTTGGTTGCCTTGTCTGTCTGACACCCCCGCTGCCTCACAGATGGTCCAGCCCATATCGGCGATAGCGGCCCTCACTGCTGTAGCACCAATCTGAAGGTATGGATGTTGGACATGCTCTATATAAGGACTTCTTTTCTGTCTGACACAGCCCTTTAATCCTTCCTCCGTTCGCCAGTGTTGCATGTTCCTAAGAACAGTTAATCACGTTCCCCAGATGTGCTAGATCCTCTCAACCTGTTCAACATTCATATTAAACCCCTGCCGCCAACTTCCTCCTACCACACACACACACACACACACACACACACACACACATATGCACGCACAAACACACACACACACACAAACACACACACAAACACGCGTGCACACACACGCACACACACGCACGCACACACATGCACGCATGCATGCACACACTCGCACGCATGCACAAACACACACACACACAAACACACACACACACACCCCGAGGGCCCTTGTGGTCGAGTGGTTGGCTCCAACCCCAACTGTTGAGCAGCTTCACAGCTCATGTTTTGTTCTTTTTGATTCATATTTTCTCTCTGCCTATGGCAGTGAAGCAGACTACATGGTGGACTTTGGTTGTTATCGTTGGTCTTTGTGTGCCAACTAATCTCATATTTGAATAAAGATGATGGTCATTATAGTGCTGCTGGTGTTTGTAGTTACAGGACTGGCATGGTCTCATATGAGGGAGGGAGGGCTGTATTCTTCTGATCAGTAACACACAATGATGATCTGCGCACGTGTGTGTGTGTGTTTATGTAAGATCCAATTTTACCCCCAAAGGGGTTATCTACTTCTTCAAACGGTGCAAATCTTTACACACACACACACACACACACACACACACACACACACACACACACACACACACACACATGCAAACACACAGACAGAGAGAGAGCGAGAGAGAGAGCTTTCTTGTGTTTGTATTTGTCTTCATTCATGTTATTTTGTAAACGTTTAATATGTTATTGTGTGTTGTTTTATTTGAAGGGATACATGCTATTTCATATGTTGTTAATGTCTATTAGACAAGCATATACAATGTAATATGTCTATAATGTCTATTTACGGTCATCTTGCTCTGCTTATTACAACAATAAATCATTTGGTTTGAAGTAACTCAGTACTGTACTCAGTACAGTAATCTTTCCATTACATACTTTCTTACTCTTCCTCAAGCTATTATCTGATGAATACTTTTACTTCTACTTGAGTTATTATTACTTTAAATATATACTTGTTAAATATAAAAGTAGGCTGTTATAAATAGGAGGTTGTTGACAGTGCTCACCGTGGGGTCGTTTGATTGGACCACAGGATCCAGTGAGTGACAGGTGGGACGGTCTCTGGCTCGAGCCAAACGGAGGAGACGGTTGTACAGCTTGTGTCGGGTTTCAAACCCATCCCGTGTTCCCCTTCCGCGCACATTGGTTCACGAGTACAACGCGGGTGAAATGACGTGATTGGCTGGAAAACAAGTTTCCCATGATTCCCACAACGTGGCCGGGCATGTGTGAGAGCACGGAGAGCAGTAGTCCCAGACGTCCATTCCAAACAGAGATGTGGTGACAACACGCCCTTGTCACTAAGGCCAATAAGCTGCAGCGGTTTCCTTCACATCGACACAGATCACACGTTGACAATAAGCCGCCCTTGCTGCTTGTGGGACTTTACAAAGAGGCGTTCCCTCCCACCTAGACGCGGCTCGCGCGTGGGCGGGGCTATGTGTAGCCCCGCCCACCGGTTCAATTGGTTTGTGGAGGGGCGGGGTCAGCCAGTCAGTCAGTCAGTCTCTCTGCATGGAGAGCAGTAGTCACAGACGTAGGCTTATATAGTTATGGGAACCAACGAATGATAAAGAATAAAGCTGTTGAGAACTCTTCTATTAAAGCTTCATTACCCTTTATAATTAGGCTTATATAGTTATAGGAACCAACGAATAATAAAGAATAAAGGTGTTGAGAACTCTTCTATTAAACCTTCATTACCCTTTATAATTAGGCTTATATAGTTATAGGAACCAACGAATAATAAAGAATAAAGATGTTGAGAACTCTTCTGTTAAACCTTCATTACCCTTTATAATTAGGCTTATATAGTTATGGATGTTGGATATGAAACGCACCACACACCGTGGCCTTATCCTACAAGTGTCAGAGAAGCTTCATGAACCTTCTCGGACCCCAACAATAACCGCTCCCCAGATGGAGCTGACATTGTGACGTCACGGGGCCTCCGAAAGGGCCCGTAGACATCCCGGAAAGAACCGGACCGGAGTTCAGAGCAGCGTGGAACGGGTTTCTTTCTGCATTATGTGATTATTCTAGTAACGTTGACTAAATAGCATAGGTTACTAAGTTTAAGATCATAGAAGACATACTAAGACGGAACAAGATAAGGGTTTATATTGGTAATGATAAGAATTGTAGAAAATATAATTATATAGAATAATGAGCACTGTCAATAACCTCCTATTTCTAACAGCCTACTTTTATATATAACAAGTATATGTTTAAAGTAATAATAACTCAAGTAGAAGTAAAAGTAGTCATCAGATAATGACTTGAGAAAGAGTAAGAAAGTATCTAGTGAAAAGACTACTCAGGTACTGAGTTACTTCAAACCAAAGTATTTATTGTTGTAATAAGCAGAGCAAGATTAACGTAAATAGAAAAATATTACATTGTATATGCTTGTTTAATATACATTAACAACACATAAAATAGCCATGTAACCGTTCAAATAAAACAACGGACACATTAAATCTTTACAAAATAAGGAAATAAGGAAAATACAGCCACAATAAATCTCTCTCTGGCTCCATTTTTAATTCACAAACAGACTTGAGTAAAAGCAAACAGTATGTTACATTAAAAAATGTAAAAGATTATTGAAGTAAATGAAAGAAAATATAACTTTTTCGTGTAATTATGTGTGTGTACTATGTGCGTGTACTATGTGTGTTCGTGTGTGTACTATGTATGTGTGTGCTATGTGTGTTTGTGTGTGTACTATGTGTGTGTGTGTGTGTACTATGTGTGTGTGTGATATGTGTGTGTGTACTATGTGTGTGTGTACTATGTGTGTGTGCTATGTGTGTGTGTGCTATGTGTGTGTGTACTATGTGTGTGTGTACTATGTGTGTGTGCTATGTGTGTGTGTGAACTATGTGTGTGTGCTATGTGTGTGTGTACTATGTGTGTGTGTGTGTACTATGTGTGTGTGTGTGCTATGTGTGTTTGTGTGTGTACTATGTGTGTGTGTGTGTACTATGTGTGTGTGTGATATGTGTGTGTGTACTATGTGTGTGTACTATGTGTGTGTGTGTGTGCTATGTGTGTGTGTACTATGTGTGTGTGTACTATGTGTGTGTGAAAAAAAAGAAACACGCACACGGCCCGCCCGCCGCTTTTCTTTTTTTCTACAACCGACACAGAGACACTGAGGCACCCTCCCCCAATAACCAAAACCCAGGGAGGAGGTCCTCCTGGGTGAAGGTGGACTGGAAGGTGTGGATGTGTGTCAGTGTGTCTGAGGACCCTCCTACATCTGGGGACACTCTGTAGAAGGACAGAGTGCCAGCAGGCCGGTCCAGATACACTCCTACTCTGTTAGAGCCAGCGTTGGGGAGACGTATGTCTGTTCCACTACCGTTGTACCAGGCAGAGTAACCAACATCAAAATAATAATCATCGCCGTCTTCCCCGCCGCCGTCTTCCCCGCCGCCGTCTTCCCCGACGCCGTCTTCCCCGACGCCGTCGCCGACGTCACCATCATCATGACAAAGAAGACTCCAGGACTTGTTGTTCTCTCCAAGCCTGCTGTCATCACCCTCTCCTCTCCTTGTGATTCCTCTGTATGTCACTCCTATAACAACAAGTCCTTTCCACTCTACCTCCCAGTAACAGCGGTCAGTCAGAGCCTCTCTACACAACACCTGGGGCGAGTGGTCAAATCTCTCTGGGTGATCAGGATACGACTGCTCCTCTCTAACCAGCGTCACCTTTCTGTTGTCCTCAGACAGAGAGAGTTCTCTGTGGGCTGTGTTTGGGTCCAGTGTGATTTCACAGGCATCTGAAGAGAGAACAAGACATGATTAGCTGCTGAACCATTCTTCATCATCATCATCATCATCATCATCACTAGTACTGTTCTCTTGCATACTTCTTATTCCTGTCCTTTTGTCACGTGCCATCTACTCTACAAACATTAATATAGAAAGACAAAAAATTCATAATATGATACTATAAAAATAAGTACTATAGTGGAATCATGTGCTATATATTTTCTAAGCAATATTACACATTGTTTTTAAGATAAATAAAGTTAAACTTAATAGGAAATCCCATGTGTGTGTGAGTGGCTGTCGCAATCAAAACATTGAAACCAAGGAAAATGTATAAACTGCATTTACTCCCTCAATACTTACACTACATACACATATTGTACATCAAAATGTTCAGCATGATGAGCTAATTACCCATATGAAATATCTAAGCAATACTTGTAATACCTTTCAAGATATTAAACTGTTAGATTTCCCAATATACATACATTGCACTCAACCTTCAAAGGGACACCTGTGTGAACAACAGACTGAACAAGCTGAGCTCACATACAGGCTGGAAATTAACTGTTGGAGCCATAGAACTGGTTCATACATACTATATATACATAGACATGTACTCATACATACACCTACATACTATATATACATAGACATGTACTCATACATACTATATATACATAGACATGTACTCATACATACACGTACATACTATATATACATAGACATGTACTCATACATACTATATATACATAGACATGTACTCATACATACACGTACATACTATATATACATAGACATGTACTCATACATACACGTATACTATATATACATAAAAATGTACACATACACACTATATATACATAGACATGCACTCATACATACTCATACATACTATATATACATAGACATGTACTCATTGTGGCAACCCGGTTCCACCGTGCGGTAGTCTCCCCCCAGTGAACACACACCAGAAGTCAGTTTCAAGCCAAAGAGGCGTATTTATTCAACAATTCAATAAATCATACGTTAGGCCGTGCCTAACGCCAAACTAAATCAAACAATGTTCGGGGTCCTCTCCGTCGCCTCTCCGGGGACGGTCAGGTACAGACGTCGGGGGTTCCCGAGGACCCTCCGATTACTTCCCCGTGTATTCCTCTCTTCAGTCCTCTGTCGCGGACTGCCGGCCTCCAGGACACTCCTGGTCCTGTCGCTGGGGAATTTCCTCCTCGCGTCTCGGTGCCGAGCCGTACCTTCTCTCGGAGACGTGGCCGAGCGATCTCTCTTCCGGGGTCGCCGAGGGAAGTCCTTTTCGTAGCGCGTAGGGAATTCCCTCTCGTAGCGTAGAGTGATCTCTTCCTTGTATCGCCCACGATCTCTTTCCGTGTCGCTGGGGATCGTTCTCCCCCTCGTATCGCTGAGGGAACTCCTGTTCGTAGGGCCGAGATCCCTCGTCTCGCGTCCCTCGTATCACGTTCCGTGTTCCACTCCCCCGCAAGCCACGCCGAGCGCCGCTTATATCGGCGTCGGTCCAGGCGTCGCCCATTTGCGGTGATTGCAATCACCGCAAATGAACTCTGGTGTGCGATATTCAGGAGAGCGGTGGTAAACTCCGTCTACCACCGCTCCCCTGAGCCGCCTGGGGTGGTGTAGTGGCGCCGGGTTGCCACATCATACATACACATATTTACATACACATACATATACATATACATAAGTACACATACATATACATAAGTACACATACACATACATATTATACATACATATGCATACTCATACATACATACATGCGTACGTACACAAACATATATAAACATTAGTACACATACATACGTATACAAACATATACATAGCTAAACATATGTATACATACTCAGGTATACTGTGGCAACCCGCCCCAGGCGGCTCAGGGGAGCGGTGGTAAGTGAAGTCTACCACCGCTCTCCGGAAGATCGCACGCCGGAGTCCATGATCGGAGGTGGCAATCAGAGAAATGGGTGACACCTGGACCGACGCCGATATAAGCGGCGCTCGGCGTGGCTTACGGGAGGGAGACGCAGGAAGAGACGCGAGACGAGGACGATGGGCGTCGGCGCTACGAGGAGGAGATCCCTCGGCGACAAAGAGTGGAACGACGCACGGCAACCCGACGAGCTTTATTCCCCCCAATCCCTGGCTGACGACGGGATTCACCAGGAAGTTACCCCGGTCCGGGAAGAACATTAGTTGTATTATTTGCTTGATTGAGTGGTTAAAATAAAGGATTCCCTGTGTGGGATTTAACCACAGCGGTTTCTCGGCTTGTTTATTCCGAATCCTAGTCCGAGTAACCACAATACGTATACATAAGTGCACACATATGTATACATAAGTATACATACATAAGTAGACATACAAGTACACATACGTAAGTACACATACATAAGTACATTTACATACGTGTACATACTCATACATATGTAAACATACAGAAGCTTATGTACACATGTATACATACGTAAACATACCTACACATATGTAAACATACATACGTACATACACGTAAACATACCTACACATATGTAAACATAGATACGTACATACATGTAAACATACCTACACATACATAAACAAACATCTGAATATACACACACACATAAGCATGTAATGGCAGAGCAAGTACATTTTCTTCAGGAATTGTACGATGTCTAGTTCCTACTTCTATCCTATTTAGCTTCCCATCCACTAGTACAAACAACAACGTAGAGTGACAACAAATATATAATATGATAGGTACTATAGTGGACTAGTCTGCTATGTTTTCTTAGAAGCAATAGTGCATATCCTTTGTTTAGAAGACAGGCCTCCTTCTAGATTAGTCATGGAAAATGAGAACTGTGAGTTTTCCTTTTGCATCTAGCAGTGAAACAGTCAGAGATCGCATGGTCCTGCCATGTGACTATTATGCACGTGCACATCACAATGACAAATGCTGAAACCATATATGGTGCAGCCCTACTACATATTATTGTTATTATTAGGCTATATTATTATTCTCAACACATTTTGGGACCTTACTCATTACAAATGTTTTTACCTAGAGACTCCATTCCAATTTTAAAATGTTTATCTTTGCTTGGAATTACTCACCATCATTACATTTTCTTTTCAATTTTATACTTTTTAACTAATATTTATCTTTTAACATATTTTTTTTATAGAAGTCAACGCCCATTCACTGAGACTTCAACTACTTCAGACTTCGCAACTCGGCAAATTTCTTGCCTTTTATCTTCATTTAAACATTTTACTAAATCATTATGCTTTGATCATTAAACATATTTTCAATACTATTTGACATTCAACAATTTTAGTTTTAAACATGCTTCGTATATTTTCAGTTGGTCTCCTTGACTTCCGTTGAGCCCTGCTAGAGCGTGATGACGTCACCGCGCTCTAGCCCAAGGTGGCTATCACAAAAGCTAAATATTTTGGACTTCGCGGAGCCTTACAACGTCAATATTTAACATAGAAACACAATGTAAAGCTTTAACTGTTACTGTATTTCAAGGGACAGATACATGTTGGACATCCGCACGTTCGTCTTCTTCTACTGATCCTGAGCGTGTCCAACTTATACAAGATATAGTTTTTGAGAACAAGTCTGAGGTTTGAGGCTAGGTTCTTCATACATGGCTGGTTGTCTGCTTCCGGTAGAAGCTAAATGCTAATGTACTTAAAAACTTCATTTTTCACGTCATGCAATCTACAAAAACGAGGGGTGGAACGGTTCACAAAATTCACGGTTCTGTTAATATCATGGTTTTGGGTTCGGTACGGTATGTTTTTGGTGAAGAAATATGAGCTGTTGTTCTGTGTTTAATATAATGAGTGGTAATGGCTCTGTGATGATTTTAGGTGTTCTGTTTAATATAATGAGTGGTAATGGCTCTGTGATGATTTTAGGTGTTCTGTTTAATATAATGAGTGGTAATGGCTCTGTGATGATTTTAGGTCTTGTTCTGTGTTTAGTATAATGAGTGGCATTGGCTCTGTGATGCTTTTAGGTCTTGTTCTGTGTTTAGTATAATGAGTGGTAATGGCTCTGTGGTGATTTTAGGTGTTCTGTTTAATATAATGAGTGGTAATGGCTCTGTGGTGATTTTAGGTCTTGTTCTGTGTTTAGTATAATGAGTGGTAATGGCTCTGTGGTGATTTTAGGTGTTCTGTTTAATATAATGAGTGGTAATGGCTCTGTGGTGAGCCAAGGTTTTGAGCAGTGCTAGAAGTTATAATGTGGCTGTATGGCGCCGCCGGTGTTCGAGCTCTCTTTGTTAAGTCAAATTGTAAAGTTACAACCACGAATGATAGCATCTTACCTGTGTTGTTATCAAGTTGTGTTTGATCGCATTAAACCACCATTAAAATATATGCCAGTGTCATGTGTCATTTAGAACCTAAAGAGACTAAGCCATAAGCTAATGTAGTAATGCCACACACACACACTATTATTATTTTTCTTACTTGACTGTTACACTGACTTGATTCAAACATTTCAAGCTTCATCATTTTAGTTTAGCTATTTGTTTTAACTCTTATAGTCCAACTATTTGACATTTTTAATGGTTTGTATGTTTACATTATTACACTTACTCCATACATATTTTAAACTCTGTTAAAATATTTAACTTGAGATCAGCTATTTAACTTTTCCATATGTCTTAAACTATGTAGCTTTATTAAGCATGTTTTTAACCTCACTTTACACTGCAGCACTCACCGCATTTTCTTCAGGAAATGCATTTTCTAGTTACATGTTTAATTTAGTTATACTGTAAAAATATAATTTATATATATATAAAGAATATTGAATTTACATTTGACAGCCCTAAATCAAACTAAACAGACACTTACACTTCTTTAGAGCTGATCTCGGGTCAGGTACCTTCTTCATCTCCATGTTCAGTGTCTCCTCTAGCTGATCCAGGGATCTCCTCAAGGTCCCTATGTATGACGGAGGACGGAGCTCCACCGTTGTCCAGTCCCTGGTGGGTGGAGGATCCTTCAGGGATCTGAAGGTCAGGAGGAAGTGGAGGTGGTCTTCAGTCTGTGAGAGCTGCTTCACCTCTGAGCTTCTATTGGTCAGATCTTCTATTTCCTTCTCCAGCTCTTTGATGAGGTCTTCAGCTTCTTTCTCTGAGGATTTCAGTTTCTCTTTAACTGTTTGGTTGAACTCATCCTGCCACTTTTCAATGTAGCGCTTCAGAGCAGTGAAGACCTGCCCACCATCAGCTATCTCTCTGTCTGCGTCTTTCTTGCTAAATTCTACTGTATCTTTGATCTCCTCAATCTTTAGTTTTCTCTCCTGGATCATCTGCGGAACTTCTGACTCCATCTTCCCCAGCTGGGCCGTCTTCACTTCATATTCCTCCTTTAGAGGTATAACAGGATGGGAGCTGTGGTCTGTCTCTGTGCAGAACTGACACACACACACCTGCTCAGTCTGGCAGAAGAGCTCCAGAATTAGGTCGTGTTTCTTACACATCCTGTCTTCCAGACGGTCCATAGGCTCGACCAGCCGATGTCTCTTCAGGCCTGCGACTCTCTGATGTGGCTCCAGGTGGGTTTGGCAGTAAGAGGTAAAACACACTAGGCAGGACTTCACAGCCTTCAGCTGGGTCCCAGTACAGACGTCACAGGGAACTTCTCCTGGTTCAACACAAGGCTGCTCTTTGACTCGTACAGAACTTCTAAACTGATCAACCATCTCTGATATGAAGGTATTGACCTGTACATCAGGACTTGTCTGGAACAGCTTGCTGCAAACAGGACATTTGTACTGGACTTCGTCATCCCAGAACTTTGTAATACAGGTTCTGCAGAAGTTGTGTCCACATGGTGTGGTGACTCGGCTGCTGAACATATCCAGACAGATGGAACATGAAAAGTTATCTTCAGACCAGGAAGTAGCAGAGGCCATTCCTAGACACAGACGACAAGGTTTATGTATTGAGCAATTCCATTTATGTTCTTATTCCATTACAGGAAGAGAGGTTTTAACTTCCCTCAAAAGTTGTGCTGTTTTACTCACCTTGTTGTGGTTTCTGTCTGTCAGACTATTTGTTCCAAAATGCGTATTTTTCACCTGAACGAGAGAACTGCTTCAACGTCGGGTGACTTTGGTTTCTAAGAACCTTAAGTTTCATTTCCTGAACAAGACATCCTCTCCTCTCCGCCCCTAACACGTGGCTCTTCCCCTAACACATGCTCCTCCCCTATCTCCTGGCTCTTCCCCTAACACTCGGCTCCGCCCCTAACACCTGGCTCCGCCCCTAACACCTGGCTCCTCCCCTTACACCTGGCTCTTCACCTAACACCTGGCTCCTCCCCTAACACCTGTCCCCGCCCCCGCAGACACACTGTTCACTGACGTTTCAACTTTCACAGCCTGGCTTTGGGCACATTCATGCACTGTGTGGGCTACTTCAAATGTGTTGATGTGTGTTCTCCTCTTCTTTCTGGAGTCAAGAGAGAGCCGGAGCAAAACTAGAGACACTGCGCTGATTTAATGGTGATTTGCCACTTTAACTATGATTAAGAGCTATGCAAAAACAATTGACTTGACTTTGCCTGAGGCTGGTATTTTTGTCTACAGTCTTAAAAACAACCCTCTTCCTGTGTGCACAGGTTATATTTGCTATTATGGTTGTTATTTAATATTGAGTTAACACTGGTAGTTATGTAAGGCTCATCTCCCAGGCTCTAACCTCATACAATAGCTGCATCATGTGACTCGGGGTAGTGCTGTCCAACCAGACTGCATCGGCGATGGCAGCTGCGCCAAAGCGGTTCTGAGTGCTAAACGCTGCTGGGTAACGTTGCATAATAACGCAAGACCTACGGAAGTCAGACTGGAAACGTCAACCACTTAGATCTGGTCGCTGTTGGGGGAAACATTGTATGTCCAAAACCTGCTACGGTCAGTAGAGGCGGACCCAAACGCAGACAGCAACAAGGGAATTTAAATAAATGCAAAGGGGTTTGTTGTAGGGGTAAGGGGGGGGGGGGGGGGGGGGGGGTGAGAATGGCAGGCAAATCAGGAGGTGGAAAGGCAATGGCGGCGGACAGAACTGAGCAGTGAGCCAGGGAGATGAGCAGGCAGGCAGATGAGCAGGCAGGTAAAACATGAGAAACACAAGGAATGACAGGAGGCACGGCTGTAGCCTTGACAGATGGTGACTTATTAATGCATTTGTAACTATTTGTTGTTGTTTTGTAACATTTGTCAAATGAGCTCTTAACATCTCCTCCGCCTAGCTATCAGGATGCAAGCAGCAACGCTAACGGGCTCTTCCATAGAGCTGGGTAGTTACACCCTTTCCTTTCGCTAGGAAGTAAATTAACCCTTTTATGAGGATCTAGTGCATTGTAGGAACCAAACCACAACCTGCGTAATATACACACAACGTGTGTGTATATTGTGTACTGGCTCCCGCTAACTCAGTAGCCTTTACAGTCTGTGGTAGCTCGTAGCTGCCCTCTCCCCCCAGCACCCTAGGTGTTGGTAAAGAAACATCGCTCACTCTGTCAAGTCTTGAAGTCTCTGAAGGCAAGTTGTTTTGTAATGCATGCAAATATATCGCAGATTTTCTACCGCCTATGCAAAAGCTGTCCGTCTGATGTAACCTTTGTATGGTTCAAGAGGCAGCTCAGGGACAAACGAGTAACTCACAAAGAACTGCACTGAAACACACATATGCCCTCACAGAACCTTGCACGTAAACACTTGAGCACACACACACACACACACACAACCTTTGTGCGTCTCTTATAAAGCTAATTTGATTACTGATCAAATTATTTAGTGATAACTGCTCCAAAAATGGATTCAGAAGGACCTTCAGCAACATGGTGTTTTTATCAGCTTGTGTGGAACTACTACACAGAAATAAGTGCACACACACACACACACACACACACACACACGTACACACATACACACACACACACACACACACACACACACACGTACACACATACACACACACACACACACACACTCCTACCTGTGAGTGACTTGCACATTACATGCCTGCCTACTTTCCCATCGAAGCAAAGGCCTTTTCTTTGAAGTAGAAATTCTAATTAATTCAGGGATTTTCCACAAGCTGTGTGTGTATTTTCATGTGTGGGTGTGGTTGTGTGTTTTTTTGTGCTTATGCAAACATTCACGTCACATTTTTCTTCATTTGAAGTTGCTGGTGACATGCTTCACATTAGCCTTTTACAGAGTGTTGTCATTTTGATTTGAGCAACTAGCATCAGAAACAATTGCACAGTGTACAACATTGAGGGTTCAACATTGGGCTCACTCCAATGTCTGCCCAAAACTCATTACTATTCACTGTTTTACAACTTTTTAATGAATTCAACCAGGATCTCTCAAAATACATAGTATGACGATAAACTAGCCGTTGATATCCTATAGCCAAATAAAGAAACATTTATTGGCTTTGTATTACGAGAAGGACATCACATTTATTCCCATGCATTGAATTGTGCCCAATATCTCACCCCTTGTCGCCCTCCCCTCTTCAGTTCCTCTCTCCCCTCATCTCCCTCTTCTCCTTTCCACCTCTGCCCCTATCTCCCTCTTCTTCTCTAATTTCCCTCTCCTCTCACTCTCATCTCCTTCTCCTCTCCCATAATCTCCCTCCTCTTCTCTAAACTCTCTCCTCCTCTACCCTCATCTCCTTCTCCTCTTCCAGTCTCCCTCCTATTCTCTCCTGTAATCTCTCTCCTCTCATGTAATCTGACTCCTCTCATGTAATCTGACTCCTCTACTCTGATCTCCTTCTCTCCCCTTGCATCTCTCTCCATCTCTCCTCTACTCTCCAACAACAAGATATCTCAAGACATAGTGTGTATTCTCACCAGCGTTGCAAAACAAAACCTGTAATATACAATAAAGAAGAAATGATTAGACTTAGACCGGTTAGACAAGTTCAATCTGATAAACATTTGTGTTTTGGGCAATTCTTATCCCAAAGGGAAACCCAGTTTATGTGGAGGCAAAGTGCATGTGTGGCTAAAAACAATAGACATGCAGCTGGCGTAGTAGGCTAGGGCATTTTTCCATGTACACAAATTTCTGTAATTCTCTAGTAGTTTACATATTCAAATACTGTCGCGACCTGCGCTGGCGGGGCAGCAGGAACAAAAATGGTTGGGATCCAAATGCAAACTAGAACTCGGGAAATGAAACACAAAAGGCTGAATAAAGACAACTCAAAAATCTCAGTTCCACAAACTGCCTTGGAAAAGCCTAACAACGGAGAGACCACAATGACAAAGGGACATGACAAACATAACAAACCGACATGGCAAAGGAAGTGAACTTGTATAGATGGGGAGAGAATGATCAGGGAATGAGGTGCAGATGGGAAGATTGACAAGGATGCTCAGGTGAGGGGGATGAAGTGATTGCACATGGGGGTGGCAGGATCTGTGAGGTGAGGGAACAAGTCTAAGGACATCTGGTGGACAGGTGGAGAATGACATCTAATTAACAATAAGTTATTATAACTAGTTATATGATTGTAGGCGTAGCCGTCTAGGCTTCGTCTTATTTGCGCAAACTCGCATGCACTGAAAATGTAAACAATCTGCCAATCAGCGTAGGCCCCGCCCACATTTCCCACGGCACCGTGGATGTAGTGTGGCGCAGGGCAGCGCTCTTCCTCCACGCTATGCTTTCAGCAACTGGAGACATTTTCAGTGCACACGAGTACGAGCATGGGACAAGGCCATAAGGCGAAGCCTAGACGGCGTAGCCTACATGAAATGTCCGGCACTTCCCCCGAATACTATTTACCCAGCCCCGATCCGAATATTCAACAAAAAAAGAAAGAGAAAAGGTGTGTTTATTGGCGCTACGCTCGCTGCAGGAACTCGCCCCGGCGTGCACGCGCACAGTGCACACACGAGCAGCAGAGCTATGAGAGCAGCAGACAGCGGATTCAGTCAGAGTAGCAAGTAGAGGCGCAAGCAGCGCTGTGGGTGGGTGTGTGGGGGGGGGGGGGGGGGGGGGGGGGGGGCGGAGTGTGTGTGTGTGTGTTTTGTAATGGGTTATGTTTCTATAATTAGGGTTCTTTTCTTTCTTCAGTTCTCTTCAATGAGTCATCGTTTTTCTTCCTCTTGTAACACCCTTTACAGGAAGGTATTCAGAAAGGCAGACACACACACACATACACGCACACATACACATACAAATACACATACACACACATACACACATATTATATAAGCAATGTAAGAGAGTTAAAAAACAATTAAAATAATCTGAAGGGTTTCTTTTCTTTACCAAGAATCCATGCAACAGCGTATGGTACTCCTCTTGTTCAGAACAGGACCGGTCCAACAGAACCATTATAGCTCCCCTCTTGGTCATTCAGACGCTCTGCACTTTGATTTGACCTCTGAACCCACTGGCTATGTTCCATACTTTGTGATTGTGATTCAATATTCAATATTCTTTATCGTCACGTGTCATATACAAGTAGACAGCAGTACAATTACTTTGTTCTGGCTCCTCGGCCTAGCAGCAGAAAGAAGTTATAATATCTATAAAACACAATATAATTTAAACAAATAGAAAATTTTATAAAAATAGAATAGCAACAGTAATAATTATAAGAAGAAGAAGAAGAGCAATAGTGCAATGGATTAGGGACAGGCAGCAGGCAGACAGACAGGCAGACAGGCAGCAGGCAAACAGGCAGAGAGACAGACAGGCAGCAGGCAGACAAGCAGCCAGACAGACAGACAGACAGACGGGCAGACAGACAGGCAGACAGGCAGCAGGCAGACAGGCAGCCAGACAGACAGACAGACGGGCAGACAGACAGACAGACGAGCAGACAGACAGACAGGCAGCAGGCGGAAGAAGCTGTCCCGTAGTCTGCTGGTCCGGGCCTTGAGACTTCATTCCTATAGGCCGCCTCATCGCCGTCGGTGATCAGGCCGTCGTGTCATCTGCAAACTTGATCTCCGTGTTGGAGCTGTGTGTGGCCACGCAGTCATGGGTGTATAGGGAGTAGAGGAGGGGGGCTTAGAGCACAGCTCTGGGGGGCTCCTGTGCTGATGGTCAGGGGGGCGGAGATCTTAGAAGCCATGTGATGTTATTGAGGCAGGATATCTACAGTTAGGAGTGACCTCACACCTAATTGAACAATGGCGATAATCATAAGCCTGACCAATCCCAAACAAGAATCTCTCTCTCTCTCTCTCTCTCTCTCTCTCTCTCTCTCTCTCTCTCTCTCTCTCTCTCTCTCTCTCTCTCTCTCTCTCTCTCTCTCTCTCATAACACTTATTATAGGTCTTCTAATGGAGCAGGGCCGGGCTAGTAGACTAAACTAGTGAAGATAAGTCGACTACCCAGGTAACCGTGTTGAAATAAAATCAGCAAAATGTCCAATGTCTCCTGCACATGCACAAATAGGCATGTCCATACAGGCATCACTTCGTGAGCGCGCTTGTAAAACAAATGATGTCATGATGATATGGTGAACTTGTGAACCATCCCCAGCGCCAGTGCTACTGCCGCTAAGTGGAACAAGGCATCTGTTCTTGCATGTGCGTAATAATCACGGCAAAAAATGAATGCAGCGACATAATTGCGTCCCATTACAGGCAATCACTTCGTCGACTTGCGCTAAAAACGAACAAATTGAAATCTGTTTATGGTCCAACAGTCGCTACACCACAGTGAACAACTCTGCAGCTCTCCCATGCACACATCGACGCTCTCGCAAACACACATAACACGTCACAATACACACGCAACCAAGTAACTCACCCTCATATCTACGCATTCATTCACACAAACCGCCACCAAGAGCACAAACAAAGGCGTAGTCTGGGCTGTGCTTGAGCGTTAGGACGTTCAAGATTCCCCAAACACACACCACACACACACACAAAACCACACACACAAACCCACAAAAAACAATACACATACACACAATCACCCTCACAAAAATGTCTTCCCCGACAATCGAACCCAAAAAATAAACCAGAAACCCCGTCATTTAACGAGGCTTTGGAGGAAAAGTGTCAACCGCCACATGCTACAATGCCACATGCTATGTGCTACATGCTACTGCTACATGCTACAATCTGTGTCTACAGGTTGCAGATGTTGAAACCGGTTTATTGCAGAGTTAGGAGTAAAATGATACATCGAGCAGGTGTTCCATGCTGCCATGTCAGAGATCTCCTGAGTGACTGTGTGTGTGTGTGTGTGTGTGTGTGTGTGTGTGTGTGTGTGTGTGTCTGTGTCTGTGTCTGTGTCTGTGTCTGTGTTTGTGTCTGTGTCTATGTGTGTGTGGCGATGGCTGCTTTAACCTGTTTACACACTGATGACTCAAAGCACAACAGGTGTGCAGCCTCACCCAGCCCCAGAGTCCAGTCAGTCTGACCCGGGCCAGGTGAGGCTGCTTCAACCAGCCGTCATCCACACACACTCCACAGTCACATATTATGATTTGTAACACAAGAGATGGCGTTAACGTATGCCAGGAGAACGAGCACTCAGACCGCCTCTCACCAGAACAGCAAGTAGTAGAAAGATGGATATAGCTCTGCTCAAATCGACCAATGACAATCCACGTCCATCAACCTACAGCTCCACCTGAATGTTTAGACTCCCCTGTTTCCGTGTCGTTGGTAAACCCAAAAGAGCAACAAACCTCCCCCCCCCCAAAAAAAAAACAAGGCAGCAGCTATCGATCGACAGCTTTCAACTCACCGCCAATGTCGGGTCGAAGCGTCTTGTCGTACTCCTTGAGTAAATTGTTCAGTATGTGAGTGGCGTCCGCCTGGTGGTTCCTGGGGGCCATGATCCGACTGACAGGGACGTCGTGGTGGTCCTGGTAGTCCTAGCTGTATTCCAGTTGGTCGGAGCAGACGGAGACGGAGGAAGACGTGAATGAAGAACACTCAAGAACTAACTTGTCTGTGAGATTGTCTCCAGAGTTATTTTTGCTTTTATGAGACCATTGATTGATTCATGTCGTGTATAGACCTGCAGTGGCTGTGCTATCTCGACTTTCACCGTGATAACCATGTATAAAACCTTGGCATGGCAGGACACGAATTTATCTAGCCATCATTTAAGGAATTAAATCACACAGAATTTGACGATCTAAGTGTGTGTGTGTGTGTGTGTGTGTGTGTGTGTGTGTGTGTGTGTGTGTGTGTGTGCGTGTTTTGCGCGCATGATAACCATATCGGCCATGTATTCGTATCGTTCGCAAGCTGTTCCAAAAACAAACGCAAAAAGACGTCCACTGTCCAACGTGAGCGACAACTGAGAACTTTGAACCACACGGAAACGCTTGAAAACGTCAAATCCTCACCGAGTTGCTTGAACGACGAGAAGTAATAAAATGACGCACGCTAACTTGTTTTTCATTTTCCCCACCAGCAGCGATCAAATGATTCGGTTCTGTGCGCTGGACAAAACGTCACCACGATCAACGGCGGTACCTCGTCTCTCCTCGGAGGTGCGGACCAATAATCCGTCTTCTGAACTTGTTCGTCGTCGTCGTCCCCTCCCACACACACACACACACACACACACACACACACACACACACACACACACACACACACACACACACACACACACACACACACACACACACACACACACACACACACACACACACACTCTCTCTCTCTCTACTTCTCCTGCGTGTAATCTTTAATCCTAGGTCCACACAGGTTTGGTTTTTGGTCTGTTTCCCGTTCTGTCTTGGCTCGTGTTTTTCTTAAAGCTCCAATGGTCGACCAGCGTCGCCCCCCCATTAAAAAAAAACGAATACAGAAAGATAATAAAGACACCTTGCTCCTTCTCCCTCGATGTGGTGGTGGGAACAACTGAAGCGACATGGGGAGCCGTGTGGTTTGCTTCGGTAGTGTCGGGGACCCCTGACGTGAGAGACGGAGAGATGGGCGTGTCTGACTCATGCGCCGTGCGCCCCCCCCCCCCCCCCCTCCCCCCCCCCCTCCCCCTTTTACCGTAAAGTCTACATCACGGCGAATATGGACGGCGTTCTATCTGCGAACGACGACGTGATGCACGTTTTTAAACGGCACCTGCTCTAAGTAGCCCACGTGAGATAGTTAAGGACATCATTAATTCATAAGTGGCACGTGGCTGTAGTTTATACCTTAATCATGCCATATAATGCAACAAAATATCATCAAAAATCATGTCTCCTGATATTAAATAGTCCAATTAGATGTACTCTAAGATAGAGCTTAATATATACTATGTAAATATGTTATAGGCTAAAGTTTGTGTAATGAACCAGTCGACGGGGTGAATTTCTACCATTTAAAGGACTAGTGCACCCCCTGACGGTAAAAGTAGGCATTGCATATCAGTCCAGAGATACAATATCCAATATCGCTGACCTAAATATGACAAAATAGAATCAACTGAAAGAATAAAGTTTAGAACATTAATCTATTGTTTTGAATGTATTCAACAAATTATGATGGGGACAAAATCCGCCATTTCAAAGAGTGGTGAGGACATGTCCCCAGCGTAAAGGACACCATTGGGTGTTGTGATGGCTGTATATGTTTGAATTAAGTTATTTTGATTTGTGAGCAGTACCTAAAGGAAAACAGCATTTGGCTGGACTTTTAAGTTGCTCCTTCTATATATTTTACAAATGGTTTGTGTGGCATAATGTGTGAGGAATACAGCTTATTTGTTTAAATCAACTATTTTGTATTCATGAAGGGAGTATGTGGTGATTCCCAGCTCCCACCACTATGTGTCGCTGCAACACTGATTATGGGAAAGCTGCTTGTATGTGCCCGGGCACAGGTAGTAGACCTGAGACACAAAGATGTGTCAAAAGGGACTATTCTGGGCTACCTAAATTAAACTTAAAGTAGTTCAAATATTAGACAAAAAATAATCTAAATAGTACCTATGTAATGTCTACACACGTAATGTGTAGGCACGACAATAATTAAGACAATCCTAGATGAGTTAGAAAGGAGAGCAGAGATTGGAGAGAGGAGGAAGAGAAGGGAGAGGAAGGTGAGAGGAGAAACTAATGTGAGAGGATGGAGAGGAGAGCTGACAAGACAAAGTCACGGTACTCACACACATGGGGTGAATCTTTACATGTAGTCACTGTGACCTTTGTGTAAGGTGTAACACATGTTGGGTTGTTGTATGGTGGACATAAAGTCATTGACTGGCTCAGCTACAAAATTGTACAATCGATCAGTGATTTTAATCCTTCCTTGAATTCCGTATTTTGTAAAAGGGTTTTTAGGCAACGTTTTTTTTTATCCCACTGAAAATGTACCTATTCCACTGAATACATATTGTACTGAGAATGTACCTATTCCACTGAATACATAGTATACTGAGATTGTACACATTCCACAGACAATGTCCCCAGTCTACTTTTGGTAAATCTTTATTCAAATCTGAAAAGTGTACAAACATTGTAATGTGTTGTCAAACACGATTCAAAAGAATAAACTAATTGAACTATTTGGTTTGAGGTGATGGCAGCCATCCGAATATCAGAACCAAAAACGATCCCTGAAACAGCTCAGTTGTCCCAATTCCACATATAAAGAAAAACACACAAAATGGGTAAAAATTAACATGTTTATTTATGAAGCAACAAGTGTTCAAACATGCACTTCAAGCCCTCAAGGATTAAAACTCAAAAACCCTGTGGGGAAAAGAGAAACCTTTAAAAAATAAAAGTGGAGCAACCAAGGGACAAGTCTGGTTTAGCGCTAAATGAGTCTAGTTTAGGATTAAGGATGGTTAGCTTAGTATAAAGTTTGAAATAGGTCATTTTAGGGGTGTTTGGGTATATGTTATGTTTAGGCCCGTTTGGTTTAGGCATTAGTTATTGTATTAAAGATTGATAAGTTTAGGTATTAGGTGAGAGTTTACGCATTTTAGAGATGTTTAGGTTTGAAGGTTAAGTTTAGGTAAGCGAGTTTAGGTACTAGGTTAAGTTTTGGCCTTTTTGAAGTTTAGGTTAGATGGCTAAGTTTAGGTATTAGGTTAGATCATCCTATTTTATTTGTGGTTAAATTGAGGCCTTAGGGTTAGAAAGAAGGTTAAGATCAGGGCCCAGGTTTGCTTCCAGCCTTGTCCCTTTAGTCGCTCCCTTAAGAGGGCTCCCAGCTAAGGGTGTTGGAAATATAATAGCTGGGATCACAGATAGTGTACAGAAAAATCAACAAATCAAAAGATTGAGCTACACATACTTTCCCCAAAAGCTGGTGTGACATAATGGTTTGTTTTAAAAGTGAACAGTAAAGTGACATCAGTATGGTGTGTAGTAGGCAGTTGATGAGCTCTGCGTGGTTATGTTGGCTGTAGGTGTAGCCAGGGATCCTCAGGGTGGATGGGGAATAGGACACTGGAGTAGATCAACTGTTCAGGTCATCATACTGTGAAGTGAAAAGAAAAAAAGTCAGTTTCACATTGTGCTGGCTGATTTAGAAGACATTTTGCTCGCCAAATATGATTGGGCATTTAAAGATTCCTAAACGCAGCACCACGCTACCTTGCCATTTGGTCCATTTATCGAAGCTCTCACCCGGGTCTAAGCAAAACTTACCATGTTGAATATTCAAAGTAAAAATCACATAAGATTGCAAGTCAAGCATCTTACCTGGGTCCACATGGGGTCTTTAGGGCGCTGTACTGCAGGCCTTTGGTCCATCCTCTGCTCCGGGCCGCGGTCCTGAGTTTAAAGAACCATTTCAGTCATCGAGCCGCTTGGTGGTTTGACCGCTTGCACAATTATGACCCTGGTTATACGCTGTCCCTGCTTACTCTAGTAGCACCCACTACTAAGTTTCAAGTGATAAAAATGATCAAGTTACAAAATACTAGAGCTCCTAAACGCAGACCTAGTTGATCAGATTTACTCTGAACCTTTACATCGGTTGAAGAGTTCACCTTACCTGGATGAGTAGACTGCGAAACCAGAATGCACTTTATATAAATGCAACCGCCAGGACCTCCAGCTGACCGCCAGGACCTCCAGCTGACTGCCAGGACCTCCAGGACCTCCAGCTGCGTCGCCTCAGTCCTTCTGAAACTTAACACATGCGCTCCATTTGCACATTTTACAAAAGGGGTCACCGCCAGAGGCCAAATCATACACGAAACCAAAATGCACTAAATAAAAATATATAAAATAAACCGTATGGCACAGAATGAAAGTGCATTGCAGAAAATAACAAACCGTATGGCACAGAATGAATGTGCATTGCAGAAAATAACAAACCGTATGGCACAGAATGAATGCATTGCAGAAAATAAACCGTATGGCACAGAATGAATGCATTGCAGAAAATAACAAACCATAAGGCACAGAATGAATGCATTGTAGAAAATAAAAAACCGTATGGCACAGAATGAATGTGCATTGTAGAAAAAAACAAACCGTATGGCACAGAATGAATGTGCATTGTAGAAAATAACAAACCGTATGGCACAGAATGAATGTGCATTTCAGAAAATAACAAACCGTATGGCACAGAATGAATGCATTGCAGAAAATAACAAACCGTACGGCACAGAATGAATGTGCATTATTGAAAATAACAAACCGTATGGCACAGAATGAATGCATTGCATAAAATAACAAACCATATGGCACAGAACGAATGTGCATTGCAGAAAATAACAAACCGTATGGCACAGAATGAATGTGCATTGTAGAAAATAACAAACCGTATGACAGAATGAATGCATTGTAGAAAATAACAAACCGTATGACAGAATGAATGCATTGTAGAAAATAACAAACCGTATGGCTCAGAATGAATGTGCATTGTAGAAAATAACAAACCGTATGACAGAATGAATGCATTACAGAAAATAACAAACCGTATGGCACAGAATGAATGCATTGCAAAAAATAACAAACCGTATGGTATAGAATGAATGTGCATTGTAGAAAATAACAAACCGTATGGCACAGAATGACACCACATTGCACAGAATTCAACGTCAAGCATCAGCAGTTTGTAAGTATATGGAAAGTTGTAAAAGCGAACCAGCAGCCAAACTTCAACCAGCTCATGAAATAAGAAACGTTGGGTGACTCACTGTGAGGATCGTCCTTGAAGCTCCCGTTGGTGGCCACGTTGTCCGGATTGTTCGGTCGAAAGAGCACAATACACACATAAGCAACCGCAGGACCTTAGAGAGAGAGCACGGAATGAAACCACCGTAGAAAACAACAAACCATATGGCACAGAATGAATGTGCATTGTAGAAAATAACAAACCGTATGGCACAGAATGAATGTGCATTGCAGAAAATAACAAAACGTATGGCACAGAATGAATGCATTGCAGAAAATAACAAACCGTATGGCACAGAATGAATGTATTGTAGAAAATAACAAACCGTATGGCACATAATGAATGCATTGCAGAAAATAAACCGTATGGCACAGAATGAATGCATTGTAGAAAATAACAAACCGTATGGCACAGAATGAATGTGCATTGTAGAAAATAACAAACCGTATGGCACAGAAAGTGCATTGTAGAAAATAAACCGTATGGCACAGAATGAATGTGCATTGTAGAAAATAAACCGTATGACACAGAATGAATGTGCATTGTAGAAAATAACAAACCGTATGGCACAGAATGAATGTGCATTGCAGAAAATAACAAACCGTATGGCACAGAATGAATGTGCATTGTAGAAAATAACAAACCGTATGACACAGAATGAATGTGCATTGTAGAAAATAACAAACCGTATGGCACATAATGAATGTGCATTGCAGAAAATAACAAACCGTATGGCACAGAATGAAAACCACATTGCACAGAATGAAAACCACATTGTACAGAATGAAAACCACATTGCACCGATTTCAACATCAAGCCGCAGTCAAACTTCTGCAACAGTCAACAGCAGCTTGCAAGTGTATTGAGAGTTTTGAAAGGGAAAGATTGGGAGAGTGTGCAAGTGCAAAGCAAGTACAGCATCTAACCTCTTCTAATTCCAGCATACCAACCATCTACCAAGCCAAAACCAACCTTCTACCAAGCCAAAACCAACCTTCTACCAAGCCAAAACCAACAAATTAAACCAAACCTCAACATGCCCCCAGTCAGTAGTCTAGTTAGTCTGATGGATTAAAAAAAAAAAAACACAGAGGGTCCAGTGGGGTTATGGATGGAGCAAAAACTCAACACTTCCTTCTCTTTGTCGAGTTATTTTGGAGATGTCCTTAAATTCACAAACATCCTGGATATTACAGACACGTGGCATTTCAAGTTGTCTTTGTGGATTCCTGAGTGAGGTAGAGCATCTGGAGAAGGCGCTGTGCCGTTCAATTGTCTAACGCAGCATGGATTGCACAGGATTGTCATTTCAACCTAGTGGAGGTCCTGTAGTCCAGTGGTGCTGTTAAAGAAAAAAAGAAAGCAATTGGCGAAAATAGTTGTATTCGCCAATTAGTCTACTTACCTCTTCATCCACGACTGTTTGCTTTCAACAGTTCCAGTTTGACCCAAAACGTCGTTGTTGCGCAATTGTTGCAGCTGTTCCTCCATTTTGCGTCCAGTTTCCAGAGCACACACACACACACTTCCCAGTGTTCACACGGTGGTTGTCGGTGCAGCGCCGGTAAAGTCAGTCGGTTAGTCCTCCCCAGTTAGGCCCAATACAAACACGTGTACACACTGCACTCACAACACAAGCTACAACTCCACATTTCAACTATAAATGAGCAAAACCAAATCGACTATGAGCGGTCAAATCCGGGGTAACTTTGAGGGGAAAGAACAGTGATATAGATTGTGAGTTAGGAGACGGGCAGAGTGTAATGTGTGCGGTGCACTGATGCACAATCACAGGCTGATCTGAAGCCAGCGGCCGAACACAACCAAACAAACAATCAAGCAGCTCATTAAACAATAAACGTCGGTGAAGCTCCCCCCGTTGGTGGCCACGTTGTCCGGATTGTTCATTCAAAAGCGCCCAAAACAAATACGCAACAGCGGGCACAACGTCTAATTAATAAAAGGTACAGACCTAAGCCATCGGTTACCGCAGTCAAACGCAAAAAAAAAGAAGTAATGGCCGATGCCACCTGGGAGCTATGTGCACGTCGGGGGCGACTCAGCTAAATTCAATTAAGAACTAATGACAACGAGGAGGTGATTGGCTGTCAGCGAGAAGCTCCACACGAGAAAGGGCCTCCGTATGGAGCGCAGCATATGAAGCACATTTATAGAATAAAAGCGCTCAAATAATAATGTATCGCTTCTTTTTATTTTTGGGGGGTCATAAACGACATCAGTATAATGTAGACATACGGAAATGTGATGATTGCAAGTATTGTTGTCTACTGTTGGAATCATTCTGTGCTGCGATCTTTGCCTATGTAAATACTTTGTGGACAAATTGTGAGTCAAATGCTTTATTGGTTAAGCATTGGTGGTTCAGTGGTAGAATTCTCGCCTGCCACGCGGGAGGCCCGGGTTCGATTCCCGGCCAATGCAAGGCACACTTTTGATTAGTTCTGAACGGCAAATAAAACCTTTTGTGTGAGGTTACCTCTTTCTGAACATCTAGCTGATGATGGCAAACTAAACTTCGTTTTTCCTCTAGTTCAATTTTTTTTATTCATTAGTATGAATTAAAAAATAAGAAAAATAAACTTTCGTTAGCCAGTTTTGTATGGGGTTTGGAGTGGATCACAAGGTCACCGGTTCACCGGCTTTTATGGATGTATTTAAGATCTCTGGTGTAAATATAATTATCCTTGTGCCATATTTACACACATATGCTCTTATTTTAATGGGAATGTTCTATTTACTGTGCCATTCTATATTACACTATTATCATAGCCATATAGTTTATATATTCGCTGCACACCTGTCCACTCTAGTCGGTGGATACACTATTTGTATATTTATTATTTGTATTGTGAAGCGTAGGCTCAATTTAGCTTCAGCCTCCACTTTCACAGACGTGTTTTATCTATAAAACACTGATATTATTCATTTAAATTACAAAAATAAATCCAAACTAAGCTACTGTTTGTTAAACCACTAATGTTGCATGGCAGAAAAAAAGACTGACATCTAAAATGTTCAGTTAAAAAAGAACTGTCAATAATATATATAAAAGACTAACATCTGACATCTAAAATGTTCAGTTAAAAAAGAACAGTCAATAACATATATATATATATATATATATATATATATATATATATATATATATACACACTCAAAAATATATATTACAGTATGTTGCTTTCTTTTCTTCTTTTCTGGCGAGGGGCGTGTGGAAGCACTGCAGAGGGGACAGCAAACATCTATCCGCTACACGCTAAAGTATGTAACACCAGTGTAGAGGTTATTACAGTTGCACTAACCAGAGGGGAAGAGCCGGTGTTACACCGTATTCTGTGACCCACCGTATTCTGTGACCACAGGGGTCGCTGTTGCACATTTTCCACAACATGCACGAGTTTGAAGGCATAAAGTTGTTCATGTGCGGAAACATGCACGAGCTTTAAAGTAAACATCGTATCGCCATCGCTCACTCAGGATGGGTTAGCTCGTTTTGTAAAGCCCGCTGAGTGGATGAAGCAAAGCGGTTGATTTGGCTCTGTGGTGGCACGATGATGACGGGTCCTTCTTTCTTGATGCAAACGTGAATATAGAAACGGTGTTGGTCAATTCTAAACAGCATTTTACACAGTAGCCTATAGTAGGAAATACTCAAAGGTAAATCAACGTAATTAAACGCTGATTGTTGCTTCTTATGGGGAAAGAAGCAACGTTGGTGGATCGTAGTAAACGCCCCACCCATAGTATCTGTCTGTAAAATGCTAATCAAATCAAATGTATTTATAAAGCACATTTAATTACAAGGGGATGGGGGAGAGATCTTTCTTCATTACGAGTCCCTCTCTGATTGCTCAAACTGTGGTTGTTTTTGTTATAATGCCCACCGTTTTTTGATTACTGCAGTTTATGAAATAAACTATGAACTAATGCCTGTATGGGCGTGAAGTGTGCGTGATTGCAGTGACTTGGGTGATTTGCAGCGTAAGGGTGATTTTAGTGACCTAAGAGCACAATTTTTAAAAAGCCGACAGTATTGCGCCCTGAGTATGGTGGCCACTGAAGAGGCAGTAGCCTATAGTTCCAGTGGAAGCACGGCGGGACGAAGCACCCGACAGCAACCTGTTTTTCATTTGTCATCCTGTATAATTATTCATGTCTGCGATCATCACAGAGTCCACACGCAACAGGAAACCATCCACGATAGCATTTACAGTGGGGTCACAGAATACGACGGCCAGCTATCATAGATTGTGACCTACCGTAATTGGTTTCCTGTTACGTGTGGACTCTGTGATGATTACAGACGTGAATAATTTTGTACACATACAGATATGAGGATGCCAAAGGACCTGAACACATTTGGTTGTGGTTTAAGTAAAAAAAAAAATCGCATTTACAGTGGGGTCACAGAATACGACGGCCAGCTATCATGGATTGTGACCTACCGTAATTGGTTTCCTGTTGCGTGTGGACTCTGTGATGATCGCAGACGTGAATAATTTTGTACACATACAGATATGAGGATGCCAAATGACCTGAACACATTTGGTTGGGGGTTAAGTAAAAAAAAAAATCGCATTTACAGTGGGGTTACAGAATTCGACGGCCAGCTATCATGGATTGTGACCAATCGTGGATGGTTTCCTGTTGCATGTGGACTCTGTGATGATCGCAGACATGAATAATTATACAGGATGACAAATGAAAAACAGGTTGCTGTCGGGTGCTTCGTCCCGCCGTGCTTCCACTGGAACTATAGGCTACTGCCTCTTCAGTGGCCACCATACTCAGGGCGCAATACTGTCGGCTTTTTAAAAATTGTGCTCTTAGGTCACTAAAATCACCCTTACGCTGCAAATCACCCAAGTCACTGCGATCACGCACACTTCACGCCCATACAGGCATTAGTTCATAGTTTATTTCATAAACTGCAGTAATCAAAAAACGGTGGGCATTATAACAAAAACAACCACAGTTTGAGCAATCAGAGAGGGACTCGTAATGAAGAAAGATCTCTCGCCCATCCCCTTGTAATTAAATGTGCTTTATAAATACATTTGATTTGATTAGCATTTTACAGACAGATACTATGGATGGGGCGTTTACTGCGATCCACCAACGTTGCTTCTTTCCCCATAAGAAGCAACAATCAGCGTTTAATTACGTTGATTTACCTTTGAGTATTTCCTACTATAGGCTACTGTGTAAAATGCTGTTTAGAATTGACCAACACCGTTTCTATATTCACGTTTGCATCAAGAAAGAAGGACCCGTCATCATCGTGCCAACACAGAGCCAAATCAACCGCTTTGCTTCATCCACTCAGCGGGCTTTACAAAACGAGCTAACCCATCCTGAGTGAGCGATGGCGATACGATGTTTACTTTAAAGCTCGTGCATGTTTCCGCACATGAACAACTTTATGCCTTCAAACTCGTGCATGTTGTGGAAAATGTGCAACAGCGACCCCTGGGGTCACAGAATACGGTGGGTCACAGAATACGGTGTAACACCGGTCCTGACAGATGACACAGCGGGGCTGGATGGGGGCAGAGAGAAAGGGGAGATGGGCCTGATATATCAAAAAAAAAACACAGACACCGACTGCTCCTAAAATAACTAACCTCTGATTATATTGGTGACTGTGGGTTGATATCAAACACTCCCCGTCGGGGCCCCGGTCTCCCGCGTGACAGGCGAAGATACTGACCACTATACTAACGAGGACCTGTTGCAATGCGAATACCTCGACATTGGTAAACGCATTGACGTCTACAAATGTTTTATGGCAACTTAAACGCTTTGTGTGACGTCTCCTCTTTCTTGACATCTAGCTGATGAGGGCGAACTAAACTTTAGAGTAATTTGATATGAAGATGTTATTTCGCTTGTCCTTAAAACTTCTGTCACAAGTGGGGTTTGAACCCACGACTCCAGGGGAGACTGCGACCTGAACGCAGCGCCTTAGACCGCTCGGCCATCCTGACTACAACAGAAATTGTGCAAGAGTGCACCGTTGCGTAAATTTCGTTAAACTTGTCATTGAAATCAAAGATTCCTTCTTGCTCACAGACACCGACTGCTCCTAAGATATCTCAACTTTGATTGTATTGGTGACTGTGGGTAAATGTCAAACACTCCCCGTCGGGGAATTGAACCCCGGTCTCCCGCGTGACAGGCGGGGATACTGACCACTATACTAACGAGGAACTGTTGGAATGAGAACACCTCGACAGAAGTAAGCGTATTGACGTCTATCGGTGTACATTTTATATTCAACACTTGACAACACTTGCCATGACGCTGAGTGGGGCCAGGGCCGAGATTATTCAGTACAATACAGATTGAGAATGTAGATATTCTACTAAATACATATTGTAGAGAATGCTCCTTTTCCAATGAATATGTCCCATTCTACTTTTGTAAAGTTGAATTGAAATCAAAAAAAAATTTACAACCATTTTATTACGTTATCAAAATGAACACTTCACATTGTCAATATTTTCTACTTCCTGTAGTCGTTTGCAATTTGATATCATTAAACGTATAAAAAAACAGGAACAAGAGGAGAGGGGACAGAGAGATGGAGAGAGATATGAACTTTAACTGAACATTTAGATTGGAAGACACAGAGATAATGCTGTTGACACAGAGACATCGATGACAGTCAGCTTCACTGTAGGAGAGAGGGAGGGAGAGAAAGGGAGAGAGAGGGAAGTTGGGGGAGAGAGAGAGGGGGAGGGAGGGAAAGATATGAACTTTAACTGAACATTGAAGACACAGTGTTATAGTACCGAACGAGGGACCCAAATGCAGGACACAGGAGACAGAGACGAAGGAGGGTTCAAAGGGATTTATTCAACTGGCGCCGGCTGCTAGGAAGCGCGGTGGAGAAATAGGGAGCGTAGATTGGTGATTGCTGGCAGAGTGTGTAAACAGAAGCACGTGGATAAGTGGCAGCCGGCGCCCGCTAGGTGGCGGCAGTGGACGGAGTGACACACAGGCCCAATGCTGTTGACAGAGACATCGATGACAGTCAGCTTCACTGTAGGAGAGAGGGAGGGAGAGGGAGGGAGGGGGGAAGAGGGAAGGTGGGAGAGAGAGAGGGAAAGGGAGGGGAAAAGAGGTGAAGAGAGAGGAGACACTGAGAGTGAAGGAGAGAAGGAGGTAGAGAGTGAGAGGAGGGGAAGAGAATGAGGGAAGGAGGTGGAGAGAGCGAAGGAGAATGTACCTATTCTACTGAATACATATTGTACTGAGAATGTAGCTATTCTACTGAATACATATTGTAGAGAATGTAGCTATTCTACTGAATACATATTGTAGATAATGTAGCTATTCTACTGAATACATATTGTACTGAGAATGTAGCTATTCTACTGAATACCTATTGTACTGAGAATGTACCTATTCTACTGAGTAATTATTGCAGAGAATGTACCTATTCTACTGAGTAATTATTGCACAGAATGTAACTATTCCACAGAAAATGACCCAATTCTACCTTTTGTACATTTTTATTGAAATAAAAAGGTGTACAAACATTTGATGTCATTCATATTTCAGGAGTATAAACTAATATACTCGTTTTGTTTAAGAAACTAGAGATTTTTATTTAACATGCACCTGCAAATGTTTACAATTTCATATTGTTAAATGTACAAAAAACATTCAGCAGTAATCAGATATTGATCAATATAGGAACCAGCCACCACCACACACACTCGGGAAGAGTCTTCACACTCCCACAATAGTATATGTAATCGAATCATGTATCATGGGTCATATTTTACAATAGTCAGGGTTCTTTTCCGAATGAATTCCTTCTTGTCAAATTAAAGCAGTACAACATTAATGCAGTTCTCTCAGATCAACATAGTAGAGATTCCCATGCAGGAAACAACATTAGTGGTTTTGGTTGATTTATGATTTTACTATCAAAAAAGGTCCTAGTCTGTTTGATTGACAGATGAGATGATCAGGGGGCTAGAGTTTATACCTGCATACTTATAGAGACCTGGGCAGAGGGAATGGATAGAGAGGCTCAGTAAAGGTGCAGCCAGTAGCAGAGTAGATATGAACCCTGGCTTCCACATCATAGAAGGAGACCAGACCCTCATCATAATCAACAAACACCCCCACCTTCTGGAGCTTAGCTCTCAGAGGGAGACGGACAGCAGGGTTATCTTTAAAGACCAACCCATCGTTATCTAAGTAAAGAGTCCAGTAACATGTCTCAGGGGTCAATATGATCACACCTTTTCTGTTGATGGACTCTCTGGCCACTCCTAAACGCCATGCAGTCTTGTCTTTAACCTGGACCTCAAAGTAAAATCTCCCTGAGGAGAAGTTCTGCCTTGTGAGTATATATATTTTCTTTGTAAATCTCTTAGGGTTGTCTGGGAGTTTCTTCACTACACCTCCATCATGGACTTGTTTCCCATCCTCAGACAGGATGAGACGGGGATGAGCTGTATCAGGATCCAAAGTCAAATCTACTTCATACTGCTGGACCCTCTTCAGTTCAGCATCATCACGCAGCTTCTTCATCTCCATGTTCAGTGTCTCCTCCAGCTGATCCAGGGATCTCCTCAAGGTCCCTACGTATGACGGAGGACGGACCTCCACCGTTGTCCAGTCCCTGGTGGGTGGAGGATTCTTCAGGCATCTGAAGGTCTGGAGGAAGTGGAGGTGGTCTTCAGTGTGTGAGTCCTCCACCCGCTCCACCTTCCTCCTCCTCCATTAATACACACACACACACACACTCACACACACATACGTACTCACACTCTCACACACACACTCACACTCACACACTCACACAAACACACACACATACACACACTCTCACTCACACACTCACATACAAACACACACACATACACAAACACATACACACTCTCACTCACTCACACTCACACTAACACACACTCACACACATATACACACACTCACATACACACACAGCTGCGATGATGTGTGTACTTAACCAAAGCTAGCTCATTGAATGTGGAACTTCGGTTGTTCTCGTCTTCTGTTTCATAACGGTCGGATCGGAACGTCGTTGGGCGACTTCCTGTTGGGCGTGCCGGTCAACGGCCACAGATGGAACGCTGGACTACTTGTTTATTTAGTTTGTGTTTTGTTTCTGTACGTTTTGTTTCTATCAGGGGAACAAGGCGCTAAACGGTGGTCCTCATTCCTCTGAATACAGTGAGGCCATTCTATTGGCTGATCTCATCCTAGACATTTCTGTTAGGCGTTCTCCTGACTTTATTAAGTTGAATAAAGTCATGTAGAAACAACAAGGAATGTTGAGTGAATATGTGTCCCAACGACTGTCCTCTCATATTTAGATAAAGATGATGGTCATTATAGTTTTGTGTTTGTAGTTACAGGACTGACGTGGTTTGACTCATATAGGGAGGGGGGGCTATATTTTTTCTGATTGACAACAGACAATGATGATCTGTGTGTGTGTGTGTGTGTGTGTGTGTGTGTGTAAGACAACTTTTACTGCCAGGGGGTGCGCTAGTTCTTCAAACGGGGCAAACTTAAAAATTAGAAGAAGACAAGTTAAGAA
>JACYXH010000461.1:0-67500 GCA_026745465.1 Lota lota
ACAGCTTTCTTGGCATTTCCTTCTTCCTTCCCAACAGACTCATCAGACGAGGCAACAACCAAGAAGGATATCAGAGATGACCTCACAGTTATGAGGCCTTTGATCTTCCTCATCATGGAAAAAGTTTGGGATCCAAAACATTCCGGAACCGATATGTGATGTGAAAATGAAGCCAAATCCTTCAGCCGGCCCACCTAAGATCTCAGATGCCCCCGAGACTCGGACCGCGCTCCCCTGACACCCTGATCAGAACCAGACGTCCCGGACCCCTACCCTGTACGCCCCATGTCATGCCACGTTCTGACGGGCAGAAGCAGACGTTTAGCTGTACTGACAAACGCAGCCTGACAACCCAATAAACACCACATGCACACATCACAGAAACACCACATGCAGTACCCAAGCAGATCCACCCCGGCCTCCATCTCCCTCAGGAAGGGGGGGGGGGGGGCCCACACCACACCATGAGACAGTGAGAGCTCACCTTTACCCATAATGACCCACCCACTCATCCAGTCACCGGGGGCAACCGGGGATCAGACTACATGCTGAGCCCCCCCCCCCCCCCCCCCCCCTCCCCCCCACTCCTTACCCACGTTGCCTCCCAGATAATGAGTGTTTTCGGTGGCTGAGCCTCACTTCATAGAAATGCATTGAGGGCCCCTGCTGTGGCTCCGTCCCCCCCCCCCCCCCCCCCCTCCGTCCCCCCCCCCCCCCCCCGCCGCACTATGGTCTGGTCCATGTTGCGGCCCGGCCCTGAAACTGATCCATGTAGAGGCCCACTAAACCCGGAGGATTCTCACACTCATGCATGCTATTCTCACACGCGCACACACACACACACACACACACACACACACACACACACACACGCACACACACACACACACACACACACACACACACACACACACACACACACACACACACACACACACACACACACACACACACACACACACACACACACACACACGCATGACCCATCGGTGTATGTGTGCATGAAAAGTAAACAAAGAACAAAGGACGGAGATCAGGGAAGAAAAGTGGATGGGTCCCACATCATGAGTCTCAGAGCGCTGATGCTGATCTACAGCATCGGTAAACCAAACTCAATGTGACGCGTGTGTGCGCGCGGGCGTGCGTGCGCACGTGGGCGTGCGTGTGCGCGGGCGTGCGTGTGCGTGCCCTCTGCTCTTTCTGCATGCGTGTGTGACCAAGCTGTCACAGACATTCAAAAAAGGTCTTGCCAGTGGCATTTCATTCCAGGACTACAAGTCTTCACGAGGCTTTGAGCGTTATTAAAAACACGGTTACGGTGCAATATGAACATAATTACACCCCTAGGGTTTCCTCTGATCCCGGTGAGACCTTCATGATGACGTCACCGCTCCAACGAGGGGTCACTGACTAGGTGAACCCACGGGTGGATTCAAGCTGAACACAGCAACACACATATAGCTACAACTGATACAAATATATAACAAATACATAATCATTCAAGATAAACAGTTGAAGAGATAACAAAACAGGGGGGGGGGGGGGGGGGGGGGGGGAATCAGTAGACGGCGTCCAGATGCATGGTCCTGAAAAGCAGTTTTCAAAAGATGTCCTTCTGTGACTTGATGGACAAATTCACGCTAATGGAAGAGGAATAAATCTAAGGCAAACTAACGGGGTGATACCCCAGCGGACGGACCGGAGCCCTGCGAGAACGGGGCTGATCCGGGGGGGGGGGGGGGGGGGGGTTCCCACAGCCTAATCGTTATCGCTCACCCGACCACACACCCGGCCCCCGTGAGGAACCGGGGCACACACACACCCAGTAAACAACATCGGTTTACTTTCAGCAACGAGCTGTACTCTGTGTTCTCACAGCCTCAACACTCCCTCTGCCGCCATCGCAGCTCCGCTGGTTATTTATTGTCCTCTACTTCCTGCGTTACCGGGGGGGGGGGGCAGACTGAGCGTCGCAGGAGAGAGGGAAGGGTGGTATCGGATTAACGATAGCCATGTATAGTTTAGGAACTCGGTTGATGTTTGCTCATTTGCAAAGAATAGGAATCTGGGCTCCGATGAGAGAGTAGGTCGATGAAATGTCGTGTTATTGATTTTGGGGAGGGGCAGGGAGAGACGGAATTGGGGATTGAGCATAGAGTGGAAACGGACGGACGGATGAATGGAAGACGTTCCCCTCTGTAGTCGAGACACGTACTACTGTGTTAACATAACATGACTAATCCTCACCCACTTACTTTCGTGTTGACATAAATTGTATTGAGTTACTCTGATCTGGAGGTCGAAGATAAGGTCACTGTTATTCGACTCTATCCTACTACATGTGTAGTGCTCAGTGTGTTTTCTGATACTTACTGGCCACGCATATTTGAAGGGAATCACAATGTGCCCATTAGTCCCTTCCAGTCCTCCTCCTCCTCCTCCTCCTCCTCCTCCGTGTCCATGGTGACGCAGCGTTTGGGAGTTTCCCCCCAGCACCCCCGTGCTGCCTGACCCAAACGTGCACGTGCCGACGGGGGAGACCCGTGACTGGTACTCCTTGAGGCAGGCCCGGAAGAAGGTGTCACACGGGTCCCTGGGCGAGCAGCGCTGCCCCCCGCTGGCCTGGAGGTCGCAGCACTCCCCGCTCTGCAGGAGGCCCTGGGCGTTCTGGAAGTGGCGTATCTGCAGCTCGAACATGCCCACCGCGCCCGCCGCCTGGACCCCAGGGTGGGGGGGGGGGGGGGGGTGGGGGGGGGGAATGAGATGGCGGGACCAAAGAAAGTAAGACATTAATGTTTCACTCATTGCATGTACTAAAACCTAAAGAAGTGCAGGAAATCAACCCATTCAGAGTCTTACACGCAAACCCACTAAATAAACGAAGTGAGGACAACAGACTGCAAAGACAGCAGGGAAAGCAACGTGACTGCATGTCAATTATAGTCCCGTGTGTTTGTATATAAGTATTTAAATCCACCTGAGGTTGTTTTTCTAGAACCCGGTGTTTTATTATGTCTTATCCAAACTGTTTCACCCTGTCATTGCTTACACACTCCACCCCTTCGTTTTGAGACATTGTGTTTAATTTCAATGACTGCATCACTGTCAATACAATACTCATCAGGGTAACGTTGATTTGCATTGCCCAGTGTTTAATTTGTTCATACAATGACGAAGAGGAGGAATGTGCCATGTCTTGATGGTGCATTAGTGATGGATCTGGGGAACATCTCTCTACATTATCCATTAGGTTGTACTGGTGTTACAAGACAATGGGCCAACAATAGCAGGAGAAACAAAGACGGAGATAACATAGATTCTTCTATGTAGATCGATCTCTCTCTCTCTCTCTCTCTCTCTCTCTCTCTCTCTCTCTCTCTCTCTCTCTCTCTCTCTCTCTCTCTCTCTCTCTCTCTCTCTCTCTCTCTCTCTCTCTCTCTCTCTCTCTCTCTCTCTCTCTCTCTCTCTCTCTCTCTCTCTCTCTCTCTCTCTCTCTCTCTCTCTCTCTCTCTCTCTCTCTCTCTCTCTCTCTCTCTCTCTCTCTCTCTCTCTCTCTCTCCTCTCTCCCCCATGTGGGTCCGGATCACCCTGGTCCATCTCAAAGGGCAGATGCACCACTTATTCAGCCCCACAATCCTCCATGCGTTGATCTCTGTCTGTCTTAATCTCCCCCTGCCCTCCCTCACACTAACCCCCCCCCAGACTCCCTTTGTCTGGGGGGGAGACCTTCTCCCCACCCCTCGCTCACATCAAACATCATTCTCTTCCTCTTTCTTTCATTCATTCTTTCTTTGTGTAAATACCACTCCCATCTTTTTTTTTATCTCCCTCTCTCCGTCTCCCCAGGAGACATCCGACACTAAGAGTTCCTCTCTCTCTCTCTCTCTCTCTCTCTCTCTCTCTCTCTCTCTCTCTCTCTCTCTCTCTCTCTCTCTCTCTCTCTCTCTCTCTCTCTCTCTCTCTCTCTCTCTCTCTCTCTCTCTCTCTCTCTCTCTCTCTCTCTCTCTCTCTCTCTCTCAGAGCTGCCATTCTTTCCCTTTTCACCTGCCTCCCTTTTCTCTCCCCCGGTTCGGTCCTCCCAGATTGTCACTCACACACCCACACACCAACACACTAATGTAGATGTGCATGCACACATACACACACACAAGCATGTATGCATGCACACACACATACTCATACACACACACACACAGACTTGAGTGGAGCTAACAAGCCCCCCTGAGAGTGTGTGGGAGCATCAGGGTCAGGTGTGTGTGTTGTGTGTGTGAGTACGTGTCTGTGTGTGTGTGTGTGTGTGTACGTGTCTGTGTGTCTGTACGTGTCTGTGTGTGTGTGTTGTGTGCACACTTCATTGTGTATTCCATGTGAGTAATGACACACACCATCCTGCACTCTGCCATCATTGAATGGAACTATGCAGACAAAAGAAACGTTTTCTGATTCCTGCTTTCTTTAAATCTATGCCCTATGCAGATAGAAACCAATTCAGGGAACTGGCTTTATCTGTGCGGCCAATGAACCTATTGTGAATTTAATTAACGATAGGTTCATTGAGGTATTATTGCAAATAAACACAGAGAAGACATACTCCTCCCTGGCCTGTATATGCTAATCCTGCCAGGCCTGGACCAATCACACTAAGCCTGGGCTTTATGGAATATCAGTCGTCCCATTGTTGTCTCCACGCTGGCATAGTCCCTTCCCGTCTGTCTATCTGTCCCTTCCCTGTCTGTCCTTTACCTGCCTGTCCATCTGTCTGTCTTTTCTCTGTCTGTCTGTTTGTCCGTTCCCTGCCTGTCCATCTGTCTGTCTCTTCTCTGTCTGTCCCTTCCCTGTCTGTCTGTCCCTTCCCTGCCTGTCCATCTATCTGTTCCCTGTCTGTCTGTCCCTTCTCTGTCTGTCCCTTCCCTGCCTGTCCATCTGTCTGTCCCTTCCCTGCCTGTCCCTTCTCTGTCTGTCCCTTCACTGCCTGTCTTTCTGTCCCCTGTCTGTCCCTGAGTGGAGGGGAGGAGTGGCTGTGGGACAGCTCCACATCAAAGGGCCGGTGGAGATACAGTGCCCCTCATCACTCACATCCCCCTTTCTTCCTCTCTCTCCCCCCCCCCCACCCTCCCCATTCCGTGCATACCAGTGTTTCAGCGCTCCATCTCCCCCCCTGCCCGGAGAGAGAGAGAGAGAGAGAGAGAGAGAGAGAGAGAGAGAGAGAGAGAGAGAGAGAGAGAGAGAGAGAGAGAGAGAGAGAGAGAGAGAGAGAGAGAAGAGAGAGAGAGAGAGAGAGAGAGAGAGAGAGAGAGAGCCTGGGTGCGGAGCGTCTCTGCATTAGAGTGTCATTACACACAAACACAACCCCTCTACACCCAGGCCCACCAGGGGGTCACGGAGCAGGGGTCACCATCCAATCTGCTGAAGGGATTCATGTTCAGGGGTGGCCACCTTGACCCAGTATGGAGCCTCTACAGGAGACCTTCTCCGCACTGTTCATGTCCATCCTATTGACTCTTTGCGACTCAATGCATTTTAGTTAGCATTTTAAAAATTAGCAGCATTATTGAAACTCTTTCTCCATCTTCATGTCAGACTCAGTGAGCAAATGACGGAACAGCTGATGATGCTGTGAACTCTAGCATGCAGAGAAGGGCTGAAGAACGATGGGATTCAACCCAAATACAGAAAGATCTAGATTTGTTTTGGTGGGTTCACCAGATCTGAAAAGTGCAGTCTTTCACCCAGGCCTCCTCTCACTCCTCTCTTTTCTCACTACTCTTCCTCCTATCTCCTGTCACTCCTCTCACTCCTCTCTGCTCACCCTCCTCTCCCACTCCTCTCTCCTGTCACCCCTCTCACTCCTCTCTCCTGTCACTCCTCTCACTCCTCTCACTCCTCTCTGCTCACCCTCCTCTCTCCTCTCTCTCCTGTCACCCCTCTCTCCTGTCACTCCTCTCTCCTCTCTCCTCTCACTCCTCTCTGAACACCAGTGAGGATCCCACTGCTTCCTACCGCAGTGCAGTGAGGACCGGAGGGGAGCGGCCGGGTTCCAGTCCGGCCGAGAGGATGAGAGTACCGGGAGAGAGGGAGGGAGAGAGCGAGAGAGCGAGGGAGAGAGAGAGACCGAGAGCGAGAGAGACATGTGCAGCTCTATCTTAACATTCACACGCCCCAGAGTCACTCTGCATGGCCCCCGTTGGCTCCGCACACACACCCAATTTAAACATGCTGTGTTTACTGTAGAAGAAAAGCATGCATACCCACCGCACGCACACACGCACACACACACACACACACACACACACGCATGCATACCCACCGCACACACACACACACACACATATACACAGAAACAGACACACACACGCATGCATACCCACCGCACACACACATATACACACATTTACACACACACCCACACACATGCATGCATACCCACCGCACACACACACATATACACAGAAACAGACACACACACACTCACCGCACACACACACACACATGCATGCATTCATGCATACATACCCACCACACACACACACACACACACACACACACACACACACACACACACACACACACACACACACACACACACACACACACCTAATATCTCAAGCCCCATTGACAATGGGAAATTGCATTTTTCGACAGATTCTGATAATTGATAAACATCTAACATCATCCAATGTCTCACGTTGACCATTTCCTTCGTCTCAACTAACATCTGTTGCAAAGTCAATCGATGAAGACCAAACATTAAAAGAAAGACGTTAATGTCGATGCAAAAGGAATATGGAATATGGCATAACTGAAGCTTTCAAAAATGGCTGTGAAGCCAGCGACGAACAGGAGTCATGCATAAAGCTTTCCGCTGAAGTCTGACACTGAGAGATTACGTGGAAAACCAACACACGTTCAGCCATGAGCGTGTTGTGTTACATGGTGATGCAGTCCACGAAGAAGCTAACTTAACATTCACACTGGCTTGCTAACCAACAATAGATTGGTTCACGCTGTTTCAAAGAAAGAGCCACCCCCCCCCTCCCCAACATGCATTCAGTCTGCTAATATCTATAACTGCCGTGGCACGGCTATGTTATTCACCCATCAGACCACGCAATACTAAGCCTAACAGTAGTAGTTGAAGTAGTTTAAAACTATAACACGGAATACGGTCGCGGATCTCCAAGCAGCAGCAGCAGCAGCAACAGGTGGCACGGCGCTGGGGAGCACGGCCAGCGGGTGGGGATATGCCCGGAGCCGTCTGGACGCTGGGTGGATGTTTTCACTTCATGATTAAGTGAGCGTTCGCTCGAAAAAATAAATAAATAGATATAGCCGCACCGTAAAGAGCTGCCCAGAATAGCAGCTAATCGGCGGCCGAGGGCTTACCTGCGGCTGCAGTGAGAGAGCGAAGAGGAAAAGGATAGTCCACCGTAGCTGCCCCTCTCCGCCAGCGATGCCCATGTCTGGCTTCGCGCTGGGCTGGCGTCTCCTTCCTTTTGGACTGAACGGAGTTTGTCCATGTGCTCTTTCTCTGTCCATCTCCGCGTCTCTACTTTAGGACTGAAAGCGGGCACATTTAGTCGCACCTTCCCCACTCTCAGAAATGCGCAACTCTATGCCAGCCAGTTCAACATGTCCGGTTAACAAACAACATCACTGTCTTTACCCACTTGGGCTAATCTCCCCCAGCGATGGCCCCACCTGGCCAGTCTCTCCCGGTCCCTCTCTTCCCGACTTGGGGCTGTGTCCAGGGTGGCTTTCCACGGGAAATAGTCGCACAAACACACGCACTGAAACACACTCCCCCTTGTGCGATATCCCTTCCACCTGCGCTAAGAGGCTTTAAATGTCCAATCTGCTGGCTCACTTGACTTGAACTCTCATCCCAATTAGCCTTTCTCTCCTCCGCGCCACCAGGTGCGTATATATCCCCCTGTTCTCTTGGCTGATCCGCAAACCAAAGCAATCCAAGTAGCCTATGTTCCCAGGAAACCTACTGTAACATATTCCGGTGTTCGGAAAGTCTGTGTGAGAGTGCCCTCCAACGTGCTCTTTTCCCACCAGAATGACCGCATTTCACTTTCTTGTCAGCCAAGCGGCCAGTCATTGGTCAATGTGATCCGTTTCCCCCTGCGGCGGAGGGTTCAGTGTGGGAAACATCTCACTGTGTGGAGACAGAGCGCGCGAGGAGGGTGTGTCCCGAGGCGGGGAATATCCGTCTTTTCGCTCCCATGCGCGCGCTGTTTGGTGCGCGCTCCTGTCAGTTTGATTTCAAATTAATACAAATGTGTGTGCCCTAATTTTTTTGTTGTTGCTTTATTTATGTGTCATTCTGACACATAAAGCCTTTTAATGCTATAAACCTAACTTGTGTAAAAATGTGAGACCGTGTGTGTGTGCGTGTGTGTGTGTGTGTGTGTGTGTGTGTGTGTGTGTGTGTGTGTGTGTGTGTGTGTGTGTGTGTGTGTGTGTGTGTGTGTGTGTGTGTGTGTTTTGAGTTGTCAGTCTCCAAACCTCTCACCGGATGTTTGGAGAACTAGAATCACCAGCATCACTGCTGATTTAAAGCGCATTGGGCGTGCAGCATATTTGATTAATTAAGAGACTGATTGCCTTTTCACACGAAGGTTGGCCTATAAAAAGCTAATTATGAAGACAATGAAGGTTACCAGTAAAACCTTTGAAATGGTTTGGCCAATGGCAGTGGAGGGACAATCCAAAAGCTAAAGTGTATGGTCGTGGTTTCACCGTACACACACACGCAGAACGTCGGAGAGAGTAGGATGAAAGTAAAGAGTGGGATGCATCATTTTGCATATTGGCGGCTCTCCCTGCATACTTTCCACATGTCCCTTCCATGGCTCCTGTGTTAGACTGGGAACCACAGACAATGCATGTTCTTCATGGCGTGAATCAAATGGATTCATGCAAACTTTTCTTCCGCTCAACGTTCCTCCTTTCCTATATCCTAAGTCCGTGGCCGTGTTGCTTAAGAGCTCCCTGGCAACCAGCGGTGTCACTGCGGCCTGGTACCCTAGCCTGACCCGGGGCCGAACAGAGAGCTCTAAGAACCAGCTGCTGATTTGCATACAGCAGCAGTGACCCAGAGGCCGGCTGGAATCCTAGCCAACCTCTACGGAGAGCGCTAGGGGAGTTCTGGCTTTGGGGCCTTGTGTCCTACCACTGGAAGAGATGGTGGAGTCCCAGCACGCTGCTCTCCTCCATAGAAAAGTTTGATGGATCATTCGATGGGTCCCGGGGCGCCATCTCATCCGGTCTCATTGAAATGATGCGGTTATGAAGGCAGCGCCGGTGTGGAGACGGGCGTACGCAGGACGCGCGGCTTTCTATGGTGTTTCCCGATATCTTGTGCACATAACACAGCCTACAACACAGCCTAACAACACATAACACAGCCTAACAACACACAACACAGCCTACAACACAGCCTACAACACATAACACAGCCTACAACACATACACAGCCTAACAACACATAACACAGCCTACAACACACAACACAGCCTACAACACATAACACAGCCTAACAACACACAACACAGCCTAACAACACATAACACAGCCTAACAACACATAACACAGCCTAACAACACATAATACAGCCTAACAATACATAACACAGCCTACAACACACAACACAGCCTAACAACACATAACACAGCCTACAACACATAACACAGCCTAACAACACATAACACAGCCTAACAACACATAACACAGCCTACAACACACAACACAGCCTACAACACATAACACAGCCTAACAACACATAACACAGCCTAACAACACATAACACAACCTACAACACAGCCTACAACACATAACACAGCCTACAACACAGCCTACAACACAGCCTACAACACATAACACAGCCTAACAACACACAACACAGCCTAACACATAACACAGCCTAACAACACATAACACAGCCTAACAACACATAACACAGCCTAACAACACATAATACAGCCTAACAATACATAACACAGCCTACAACACACAACACAGCCTAACAACACATAACACAGCCTACAACACATAACACAGCCTAACAACACATAACACAGCCTTACAACACATAACACAGCCTACAACACACAACACAGCCTACAACACAGCCTACAACACATAACACAGCCTAACAACACATAACACAGCCTAACAACACATAACACAGCCTAACAACACATAACACAACCTACAACACACAACACAGCCTACAACACATAACACAGCCTACAACACAGCCTACAACACAGCCTACAACACATAACACAGCCTAACAACACATAACACAGCCTAACAACACATAACACGGCCTAACAACACATAACACAGCCTAACAACATATTACACAGCCTAACAACACATAACACAGCCTAACAACACATAACACAGCCTACAACACATAACACAGCCTACAACACATAACACAGCCTAACAACACATAACACAGCCTAACAACACATAACACAGCCTAACAACACATAACACAGCCTACAACACACAACACAGCCTACAACACACAACCCAGCCTACAAACACAGCCTACAACACATAACACAGCCTACAACACATAACACAGCCTACAACACACAACACAGCCTACAACACACAACACAGCCTACAACACATAACACATAACACAGCCTAACAACACGGCCTACAACACACAACACATAACACAGCCTAACAACACATAACACAGCCTACAACACATAACACAGCCTACAACACATAACACAGCCTAACAACACATAACACAGCCTAACAACACATAACACAGCCTAACAACACATAACACAGCCTAACAACACATAACACAGCCTAACAATACATAACACAGCCTAACAACACATAACACAGCCTAACAGTGAAATAAACAGAACACAACCGTTCTCCTCCTGCACCACCCTCTTCTCGTGAACCGGCTTCTACTAGCACCACAGCACGAGTTATCAAAAACATGCAAAACCGTAAGAGGTTGAAGTGTTGGTGTTCTGGCGGCTAGGGATAAGCTAGGCCTGCTACAAACAGCATGGTAGTTTCATGCACAAGCACACACACACACACACATGGCACCGTGCTGGCAGAGACCAGAGCTTCTCAAGGCAACGGTGTGTGGAAAGGCCTGGGAAAGTGAGGAGCATCTTGTGCATGGCATCCAAAGAACTGAAGACATTCAAAACGAGGGCAAGGGACCCTGGTCTTTTTTGGCCCCCTTTTTGGCGCAGGTCTAGATTGGGTATTTTTAAGATTCTGCATGTCAATAGCGTGTGTTCACAAATGGATACCAACATTTCCATTGGGACAAACTGGATTCAAAGTTGTTCAAGTTATGAAAAACATTTGCATTATCAACATCTGAAGCCTGCTTGATCTTCAGGTGCAAGTGGAGACTTGAATAGCAGTTTTGCCACAAGGTAACCAAATGTTTGAACACGATATTGATGTGCTACTTTTACATATGTTTTTGATCTGTAACAGTTGAATAAGGCCCTAAGAGTGAAACCTGTTTAGGGAAAGCAGACTAAACATGCATTTAGTCTGGATGCATTTTTTGTGTAAATTGTGATGTTGGGGAAATCATTCAGGATATAATTCAAATGCATAACCCCATTTAATAACATCTACATTAAAAAAAAATTCACTTTTGCAGTGAATCCATTTGCAATCCATTGATTATTATGGATTACAATCCATATACTATTATGTTACAGTAAATCGTACTCAGTGTGGAAGGGTGTAGATTTGGCCTTTAGCGCCATCTGCTGGAGAAAAGCCAAATAATGCTTTGAAAAATATAATTACAAAAGAAACAAGTCGATCTCAGATACAAACAAGTTTATTTAAAAACAAAAGCTCCAGGTTCAATGTCCGGTAAACCAGACTCTGGGTGCAATGCTTTATGACATACACGTTAAAAAAGAATGAACATCAAGTTGCCTTCATACTATGTTTAAAAGAAAACAAAACGCCCAAATTGATTTATCAATTGTGAAAACTTAAACTTTAGGTTTTACCATCTCTGATGAACCAATGGAAACGTGATCAAGCACTGCGCGAATAAGTCTACAGCGACCTCATGGCAACTTGATGCAGTGTATACTTACTCTTACTATCCAAGACCTTTTGTGACGGCGTTACGTGGGGTCTAACCCAAGCACCCCCCCAAGCACCACCCAAGCACCAACAGGCCACCGGACGAAGACCGCCCGGCCGCGCCGCATCTCGGCCGAGTGTCTGTGTGCGCGCGCGTCGGCGGGCTACTTCTTAGCAAACGAGATCTTCATGGCGTTGGTCTGCGTGATCTTGAAGCCCTGGAGGGCGTCCCGGGCGGCGCCCGCCTGCACGTCGTTATCAAACTCCACGAAGGCGATGTCGTGGCGCCCGGGTACCAGACGCACCTCCTTGAAGCCCGGGAACCTGTGGGAGGGCAAGGTTAACGAGGCGCAAGAGGGAAGCAGGCATGGAGACGGACACAGCAGGGGGTACTGACTGGTTGAAGAGCATGGACAGCATGAGTTCGTTCGTCTCCTCCGGCAGGTTGGTGAGGAACAGGATGTGGTTGGGAGGGTTCTCCGCAATCTGGAACGATAAGGAGCAGTAAGTCATCTGAACGAACACACACCAATATATATAGATCCACACACACACACGCACCAATACCCACCCACCCCCACACACACCCACACCCACACCCACACCCACACCCACACCCACACCCACACCCACACACACACACACACACACACACACAACCTGCTGTGGCATCATCTGTCCGGGCATCATCTGGCCCGGAGGCATGGCACCAGGGGGCATCTGGCCAGGTGCCATCCCAGGGGGAGGCATCATCCCTGGGGGAGGCATGTATGGTGGCTGGCCGGGCATTGGCATCATGCGGGGAGCCTGGGTCATGGGTGGCATTCCCTAAAGATGGGCACATCGTTGTTGCGTTAGGTGTGGAGTAAAAAGGCATTGCAGGGACTGCACATATTTTAGTACGTTTGTTGTGACAACCATTACATGTGTACTTGGTATCACTTTGGAGCCAGCCGACCTTAATTGAATAATGGCTCCTGAGCATAGAGTTGCCTTTTGAACCAGTGTTTTTGGGGCACTAACCGGCATGGCACCAGCAACCCCGGGGCCCAAAGGCACTGCAGCACCCGGTACGCCCTTCTTGGCTCCGGCGCCTTCCGCCCCCTTGACCTTTCTCTTCTCCTTCTTCCGGTCGCGCTCCACGAAGGTTCCCTTCATCTTGGCTATGATGTCAGAGTCTAGTTTGGCGTACTGGATGCGCTGAAGGGGGCATCGATGCATACAGCATGATTATCCACAGATATGACCGATATAAGATACGTTTTCAAGGCGCCTCCTGAGAAGGCGCACTGGTAAATGCACTGGTGTATTGGAAGGACGTACCATTGGCTTGTCGTAGAACGGGAATCCCTGCATCGACCGCAGAGCATTGGAGGCGCTGTTTACTTCTTTGAATATAACAAAGGCCTGGCCCTTCATCTTTAGGTTCCGCGCCACCAAAATGTCCAAGATCTGTCCGAATTGCGAGAAGATGGCGTACAGGGACTTTTTCAACTCTGTAAAAAAAGAAAAGAAAAACATCCTTAGCTTCTTCCGTGCAACATTCGCTCCGAAGTCTAACGTTGCCCGCCGTCCATGATTAGCGAGACTGGAACGTACCATCTTTCTTGATCTTCTCATTCAAGTTGTTGATGTAGATTGTATGGTTGAGTCGTATGTCCGGAGAAGCCATCCTCTTCTCCTAAACAAGATATTTGAAACGGACAAGATACAAATCAGAAACGGCCTCCAACTGAGCTATGTCGTGGAGCTGGTCTATCGTGGTGTGAGCGTGTTAGCTTCTACCAGGCTACTACAGTTAGCCTCGCTTCTATTTGGTACATATTGTTGATAGTATTCTGTTCAAACACCTCAAACATGTGCGGATGAGTCCTTTAAGAACATTTTTGCCAACTTAGCTTCAAAATTAAAACAAAATACTTACGTTTTTTAAACTAACCGCGTTCACAAAAAAACACTGAGGTTTTGATGAATGAAACGACACACTTGACCTAAAATCTCACTTTGAAATCTCGCGTAAATACAGATAGAAACGAGACTACAATTGGTACGTTCCAAGTCCCGTTTCAAGTTTTCATTGGTTGAGCAGGAAGCTGCCAAATATGGTTATAACAATAGCATTGGTTCGTTTCGTACAGTGAGAATGATGAACTAGTTTACTAATTGTGTATAATGATGGTGACAGGGAGTTAGGTCGCTTTTGGGACATAACATAGCAGATGACAAATTCACAATGGAATAAAGCTAAATATCCCTGTGGATTTAACACTTATAAACTCCCGGTTGGTAAGTTTGAGCTATTTAAGCTAGCCATACAGCCTCCATGGCTTAACAAGGCAATGCAGAATTTGGCTCATCCAAATACTATAGCAACATGTAGATTTTAGTAATTTCAGTCAAGCCCCAGGAAATTACTGAAAACGTCGATGGAGGTACCACCGCCGCCACCACCACCGCCACCACCACCACCCCCAGCCCCCCAAAATGTACAACCCTCCAAGAAGAAGCTATATCAGGCCCTAGCAGAAGGCAAGAAGCCTGTGGAGGGCGACCATGCAGGAGCCCGTTTGCTGCTTAGCCAAAGGGAGAGTAGGTCAGTAGGCTGATTCCCAGAGGTTCACAGTCCAACATATTAAAGATGAATATATATATGCACTGGACAGATGTTCACATCATTGTGTTTCCCTGGTCCAGTTTTAGGAAAGACCTCCAGTGGATAATATTTAACAAATACGTGCCGTCGCTCATACAAGATGGTCCACAGTAAGTGAATGCCCTTTTCAACAGATATCGGTCACAGTGCTCTAGGTGTCATACACAAGTGACACAACTGGTGAGCTCTCTCTGTGTCGCTCGTTCTCCGTGATGCTGGTGGTGTGATCCCAGGTTTCTTCCTGGTCCTAAGGTGTGGCCTCGTGGCTTTGTGGATGGCGGCTCACCTGCGTCAGCCCATGCGTGTCGTCGCTATGGAGACTATCGTTGAGACGGCGTTGAAAAGGGGGTACACCGCACAGGGGGAAATGTTTTCAGGTAATTGTCCAGACCCGCCACAAATCGACTGTTTGATGCTGATGATGTCCCTGGGATTGACCCATGACCCCATCCTCCAGCCCGGGACATGGCCCGGCTGGCTGAGGAGGTGTGTGACTGCAAGACCGACGTCCTGACTGGCGGTATGAGTGGAGCCAACGCCTCAACAATCGTTGCACACATGTGCGATGGAAAGCCTGTCCTCATCCCGTATCCTTTTTACACGTACACACACATACAGTGGTTGTGCGTTCCTGAAGGTATGAATGTGTGGACGGATAGTGTGGACTCTACACACTATCCTACTTTGTAGAGGCTAGGGCGACCGAATCCCAGCCTAAAAGGTTCTGGGTTCGATCCCAAAATGTCAGCAGACTACCTGTGTTGGCATCCTTGAGCGTTGAGTCTTCTCCCTGCTGGCTCTGTAATGACCAGTGTCTGAATTCCCAGTAGGACACGTTGGATTACACTGAGGTGTTCAGGAAGTGACCTAATAGTAAACATGTTGTTTCCCCTCTAATGAATGAGTTGAAGGGGATTCCTTGACCTCGTGTGCAGCTACGATGAGGATTTCAACCATGAACCGTGCCAACTTGGTGGCCACAAGGCACACTGGGCAGTGGCCTCCGGTAAGTCTGGATAACACAGGGCAGACCGAAGATCACTCACCTTCGCTCATTCTCATGTGGTGTACCTGGTAGGGTCAATGCCTTTTAGATTGTGAGCTAAAATCCAAGCAAAGACTTTATTCCAGAAAGGTTCATGTTTTTTTATTACAAATTGTTTAGGTAAACATTTCTGAATGATCACGGTTGCGGATGGTTATGGTTAACTATTGGTTTAGAAATGGGGAGGGTTGCCATCACTGCAGCCTCTGGCCAACCTACAGCATCTCCTCCAGGGGTTCTCCTCGGGGTAGACAGCGTGTGCAGAGATCATACCCAGCCGGACCCCACCCTACCCTGGCTCCACCTGGCTACCCGCTCCGGGTCCCCCCACCCTCCCGCGGGAGCCAGGGAAGTCTACATCCTGGCTAAACAGGGCAAGAGCCTCCACTACCAGCTGTGGCGTTTGGACACGCTGGCTCAGAGCAACGGCCAGCTCAAGGAGATGGACCCCAAGAGGAGGGGTGATGGGGCCCGGTATGTTCTACCTGAGGGCGGGTTAGAAGCTGGGCTAGCGGGACAGGTGGTGCTGCTCCACACGAAGACTCGGACACCGTGAGCAGACGGTGCGCTCCGGTGGAGCGAGCGGTCCGGACTGGCGACGGGCTGAAGCGGTTGAGCCAGGTGGGCCGAGTGGGATTCCAGCACGGTCCGTCCCGCGCAGTTTGTTGGCGCCGCTGAGGTCACTGGTTCCGTGGCCCAAACAAAACGGGATCTTTGCGGCTTTGTTCTGGTGCTGGATGACGATTCTACTCCCGGTCTAATCACCGTTTTCTCTGACAAAGGGTCGAGGGGATGTTATTTTTCCCCCACTCTTAAAAAAAAAAAGAAGGTATGAATGTAATAGTGATAATATTGGGAGAATGAAACAGTCGACACCAAAACTATTCACTTTAAAAAAAATAAAAAAACAATGAAGAAAGTAAGGTTATGGCTGATTGAATTATCACTGACTATATGGTAAATTCACAATAAATGATGAGCCATCTTTTAAGTTCCAGTTTATTTCAGCCTATACACAGACAGAGACCTAATCAATTCACAACTATGTATATTTTGTCCCTTTTAAAAGTCACTGCCCTAAAAAAGAAAAATACAGCACATAGGTAATGGTTACACAAAGTTAAGTACACAAACCCTAAAGCCCAGTCCAGTTCTCACCCACACTCAACACTGTTTGAAAACTTGGTCATTTGTTAGTCATAAATCACAAAAATAAACCGCAAGTGGATAGGAAAGATAATACTTTGTAAACATTCAACGCTCCCCAGTGTCCAGTGTGTGTGCTTGGTGGGGCGTTTCCAGAAATAGGATTCCTGCCAGTTCTTCCATTGTGAGGGCTGGAGCCCTTTCTATTTGGTACCACGGTTCGTGTATCTATGCAAAGCAGAACTACACCTAAACCCAGTGCTGCCAGACACCGTCCAGGTTCAGTCTTCAGGAAGACTCAGGTCGGGAATGTTCCCGCACACCTTCCAATCAGGGAATATCTCGCCCCTTACAGAGTCCAAATGAGCCGTCTATGTCGTTATTCTAAGATTATATCGTCACATTTGGGCCATCTTTGTAAACCATCAAATTTTCACAGACTATACAGATTAAAAAAAACATTGCATAGCCGTGTCAGGGTTGCAGCACTGTATTGACTACTTCCTATATTTTACACCATCGCCAAGACACTACACAAAATGCATTTTCCAGTTAAGACATTTAGGCAAAAATGCCCCGTCAAGCCACTTAACAGTCGAATCTGATTGCTCCAGTTTACCACTAAATTCCACCTCATCCGTTCTTAGCAAATCCAAAATCAATTACACCAAACTGAACCGCAAACCTATCTCCCGATCAGCTGATTCATGTATTTGTAATTACGTATTACAAATACAGTAAAGGCAGCGCTTGCTTTGTTCAATGGGTTAGTAAAGACCCATAGTGCAATTTCCTCAAGAATGCTAAAGCTGCACACAACTTATATATCAAAAAAATAATAATAAACCGTCCAGATATAATCTTTGCATTATCCATAAAACAACAGTTACAACACTTTTAGTTTTCACTCATAGTATGGTTAGCTTTGGAAGTAAATACTTGTTTTGTACTTGGATTTTATTACCTGGAGAAAAACGCATGGAAATATATCGGAATGGTCAAAATGATTAGGCACATATTTCCAACCGGGTAAGACAATATAAAGGCAAATACTTAAATAATAGTGTATTTACAGACTATGCACTGGGTTACTTGACTGATTGTTTACCAGTGTTTTAGTGTCGCTTATAGAAAAAATGATAAAAAGACAAGTGGCCCATGACAAAAACAAAGCTGACGCTTCATGAAGGCAACGGTCAAAAAACAACATGACTTGATGAAGTTCATTTTTCACAGCAGGTCATACCCACTTTTGACCAGCAGAGGGAGCCGAGGCAGAGGGGTCGTCAAGTCAAATGTTTGCACAACAAAAAGGCTTTCAGTTCAGCAATATCGACTGGAAGCAGAAACAGCGTTCCTTCATGCTCGTCTACACCTTCTCCCCTCATCTGGTCGACGTCTCACAGAGTCACATACGGTCACACCCCTTCCTCCAAGCTCCAGTAACCAGCACATGTCAGATACATGGTAGATAGTGGGCACCACAGCGGGGGTACAGGCCCCAGCGCTGACCGGTATGAGCAAAAAAAAATAGGTGCCACCCACCATGTTAGCATTGTGACGTTTGCATACCAAACAAAATGTATCTGATCCCAAAGTGTCGGGCGCTCCATCTCCATGACCCCAGCCTTGCTCTTCAATGTCCCATCTCTGTCCTCGTTTCCACGGGAACGTGAGAACACCCCAGCCTTTTGGCGTCCCGTCTCCTCCCAGCAGACACCAGTAGCATGAGGCCTCTTCGTAATAGTAAGAACAACCCCCTTGGGCCGCTCTCAGGGCGAGCGAGGCAGCATGGTGTTGAAGACGTCTATGAGGTTGTCCAGCCCCCAGAGGTAGCCGTCCTCGCGGTTGCCCTCCTTCCAGGGAGTCCTGTGGTCCAGGGTGAGCGGGCTCGGCAGGGGCACCGTCTTCCCGAAGTCGATCATCCACACCCGGGCCTTTCCCGTAGCGTCGTGGACGAACAGCAGCGAGCTGCCCACCACCTGGGGGGAGACCGGGGGGAGACCAGGGGGAGTCAGAGACGGCTGGTTGTTGTGGTGATTAAATGAGCAAGCAACTGCCTTGATTATGCGTACGACACTTTGCACCGCAAATAATCAGGCACCAATCGTACTCATCGCAGCAAGTACGAATGACGGGGTCAACGTATTTGTGGTGAACAAAGGACATTCATAGCGGTGGGAACGAGGCCCCTGACAAACAATCATTCGGTGTGCACTTTAGGTTGAGCGGCGGTAGGTTTTGTGCTGAATCCGATCCTTTTGCGTGTTTATGTGTTCTTATCTTTGAAGCTATTCTTTGGAATTACATAATCAGCTACTTCTGTGAAGAACACATTACACAACCGCCGTGGGTGTTGGAAGACACTGTAAATAATGGAGACTTATTTTTAACCGTTTCATCTCGATTTGTTGCTTTTCTGCGTTACGTTGATTCCTAAAGGAATGTTCACGGTTCTGTTACGTAGATGTTTCACCTCATGTGTGCTGAAGAACTCGGACTTCTCCAGCACGGACCGAAGCTCCTGCAGCCGCTGCAGGTAGAGCTCCTGTTAGCAGAGAGAGGACAAACAAGAGGGGCCACAGACAGCATTAAAGACTGTTACTAGTCACACGATTAAATCCCTTACTAGTCTCCTCCAGTTAATCTCCTCTAATCTCTCTAAAGAAAAGTTAATAACTGGAGGAAAGGTCACGGTGTTACCTCAGTGACTAGCCTACCAAAAACGTACTACAGTGGTTCACAGGCTTTTTGCAGCCTCCCCCTTTCTTGAATAAATAAAATAATAAATACATACAGAGCGTAAAGATTCCAGTTGCTCAACATGTTACACATACCAGGATCTGAACGTTTCCGTCCACAAAGTCTACCAGCGCCTGCTTCACCTCGTCCATACGCTTGGTCTTCTGGAAGTTGGTGTTACAAGTCCCATCGGCCTTCTGTCGGGAGCACAAGCAGAACAAACCCCGTCAACACGCGAACCCTTAGCTGCTCTTTTGGCAAACGTAGAAAACTCATGAGTCATCTTCTGAACCATTTCCTTTTTGCACTAGGAGCTCTTCGCAGGTGTTTATACAGACAAAAAGTCAAGAGAATTGCCAAGTTTAGTTCGGTCAGTGGTTCTTCCTGTATTGAACAACTGATAAATATTTATAATAGCAGGAAGTAGGAAACCTCAGGCACAGTTTGTTCTATTTGACGAGCGCTGACGCCAAGGTAATCGACTCCCTCTGACCTTTATGCCTTCAATACGGAATCCCAGTGTGGCTGTGGAGCTGATCGTCTCTCTCCACTGCATGTATCTGGGCTTGGTCACCCCCTGCTGGGCCCTCTCCTGCTCCGTAGGGGCCCCGGGGTCCAAGGCCACCATCTTTTCATACATGTCCTTCCGCAGGCGTGGCCGCACTCGCGCCTTACTCAGCTCCTCCTCCAAGTAGGTCCTGAAAGGGAGACGGTGAGGCGAGGGTTAAAAGAGTGCGTCGGCCGTTTCGATAGCTTACCCACAATTCCCATGAGGTGGTGGTGGTGGTGGTGGTGGGGATCTGATCTCCTACCCCACAAGTCCCCCCCGGCTGTGGGTCCCGTCTCCAAACGGCCACGTACCTGCTGCCCATCTTGCAGTCCATGATGGAGGGAGAGTCGAAGTTGGCCAGCAGGTCGTCCATGAGGTTGTAGTCCTGCTCGTTGCGCTGTACCACCCCGTGGTACCCGGGCACATGGGGGCGCAGGATGTCCCCCATCAGCTTCTGGAGACACTGCTGCTCACACGCGCAGTAGCGCTTCAGCAGGCGGCCGTACTCCCCCTCCTGGAAGTTTCCTAGGTGACGGGGGGGGGGGGGGGGGGGGGGTGAAAAGATGAGAGAAAAGATGATGAGTTCAAGATCAAGGAAACAAGGTTGGAATTTGCATACAGGCGTTACAGGAAGGGGATTTGGGTCACGCTGGGTTTCGCCGTACCTGCATGGCCGGCCAGTTGCACCCACGGGTAGCGTTTCTTGAAGGACACGACGAAGGGTGACCAATGGACCATGGTCTTGATCTTCTGCCACGGCTTGTTCTGTAGAGCCAGGACGAAACAGTCACCCTTGTTAGACAAGCTTAGAAGTATGTTGGAAGATCTCGGAGAAACTAACGCATGAGTGCATTCAAACAAAGAAAGGAAAATAAATGACACACACACACACACACACACACACACACACACACACACACACACACACACACACACACACACACACACACACACACACACACACACACACACACACACACACACACACACACACACACACACACACACACACACACACACACACACACACCTCCCTCAGCCAAGGCCAGATGCACAATGTCCACCATGACCAAGCCCATTCATAAAACATTTACCCAGCCAATGCACCGTCATAAAACCCCCCCTCCGCTGTCTGAAACACACTGTGTGTGTGCGTGCGTTTTCTGTATTGGGAAACACCCTTGCCAGTCTGATCTGCAACAGGGACACATGACACGGATCACAACAACGGAAATCCTAACAGCGCAGCCGTGAGAGGGTCTGGGTTCAGGTCCCGGGCGATAAGGCGGAGAGGGGACTACAATGTTATCCACAACAACACACCAGTGAGCGTGATGAAGTCAATGTTATGGTATTTCAGCGCAGATAGCAATCTCTGCGTAACCATCGACTATTAAACATTTACTAACTCAGTCCAATGACCCTCGCTGTTCCCGCTCAGAGTTACCTCACAGAGTGTCCTCCTTACAGTAGGCACAAACGGGATTTCAACAGTGGTTGTGCACGTTTGCCAAAAGCTCGATTGAGACAGGGTTCGGACAAATGCTGCTGTGGTTTTAAAACAACCGTTTGTGGGCCTCAACTGTAACCATACAACTACTAAGTGTCTATGGCTGTTGGTGGGACTGCCTTGTCTCCTTAGGGAAAATCAAAAGGTAATATCATTTGCTAAAATATATTCATGCTGAATGCTTTAACGTGTGTTTTGGGGCCAACATTTCTCAATCCATCCTAGTAGTGCAACAACAACACAATCTTGCATAGTAAGAAAACACGAACATCGCTTATTTGGGCTTGTTGACCCCATTGCATATTGAGTGGGCTCAACATGTTACAACACCATCAAGTTCTCGGGTAAGAGTTTGACAACCACGAATGTATTGTATTTCACAGCAGCAAAGCATCTCATTGGTTATGTGACGGTCGCTAGTTCACGGTAAGACCGAAAACGCACAGCTCAAAAGCACAGCTCAAAGTGAGTGAGTCCCAATGAGAAAAGACGAAGTGAAAGATGTAACGCCAGACTGAGCCTTCAATCAGATTAACCCTAACCCTGACACCCCATGACAACAAAAATATATATTTAAATCTCAAAGAACAGGAAACCCAACACATCTGATGGTGCTACGATAACAGGAAGCATAGTACACCTTGATTCGTTTTAACATTTGGGTTGAATGTTAAATGTGGTCCGTGTGTGTCGGAAGATTAATTTGATTATTAATCATGACTCACACTTGGCACAAAATAATGGAAAACTTATTTGGCTACGGAAGGACTTCTGAGCCTGTTTGAGGGTGCATCAAAATGCCTTTCAGGACAAGTGCATTCAGACAGAACACACCTGGGGTGGGATCAGCCAGGAATTTTCCATCATGCTTCAGATGACATGACAGATTATAAAGCCACTTAATAAAAGGCAGGAATTTTCCATTAAGCTTGATGACATAATCGATAATACAGTAAGTGTTGTTTTTGTTGTTGTCTTGACCCTACTTATTAAAACCGTTTACTTGGGGTCAACCGCTTACAAAGCAGTTTTATAGCCAACATCAAATTCCGGCATTCGGGTAATTGTAGCGCGACAACCGGACTATGACCTCGCCTGTGTTGCCTTCACAGAAATTCAGACTGGGCAAAAGGCGAAGCAGACTCCGTTCCCTCACTCACACATGCTTTGCATCGGGTTCCAGAGTTCACTGTCTTGACTCTCAGTGGTGCCGTGGCAACCTTAAACCAACTAGTCCCACTGCGGACCGGAATCCATCGACTATGAAATACCAACCCCCAGAAACGCACTCTCCCAGGTGGCAATCGGATATACGGTAGTGCATTTAATTTAAGAAATCTGAAATCGGCACTCAGGCATGGAATTCTGGGAATGCGGCTTGTTGTTCTTCATAGGAAGAGCCACTACACAGATACTGCATTGCTGACTTCTAACTTCTAAAGGAAGGGGCCCCACGTCGATTGCTTTACTGCCCCAACTGGGTCTGTCTTCAAAAATACCACCAACATACTAACCAATACTTGCCACCCCCTGATAATCAGTAATATCCTGATGGCCATCAGCCACCATTAAATAGTTGTAATAAAAAAATATAAAGAAATCCTTTAAAAACATCTGGCTATTGAAAAGGTAATAATGGACAACCCTTTGAGACCGGCTGTGTGTGTGTGTGGTAAGCACAGTGAACAGCAAGGTGTTCTGCATTCCTCACCCGGCAGACAGGGGAGATGGGGGAGCACTGACGGAGGCAGACAAGGCACCACCACCACCGGGTCTCCCCCAACAGAGACCCAACTAAAACACCTTCACTTCTCTCCTTGTCACTGTGCTGCTAAACCAAGGCTAGCTCACTTACATTGGAATGCAGCCTTCAACGGCCGCGAGGCGACCCTCTTTAATTGTATTCATAACTTACCAATTTTACCCTTTCACCAGTCTGTCCCCCCCCCCCCCCGTGCCATCTCCCTGGATACTGGGTGCCTTCTCCCAGCCAGTACGCATGTCCACTGGCTGGGAGAAGGCACCCAGTATGTACTACATGTACAGGCCTGCTATTTGTTTCTCTCCATCTACCCTGTATTTGAACTCGGCCCTCCACGGCCGTCCTCTCCGCATGCCCTGCTGTGTACTAACCTACTGCTATTGTCACCTGGCCCAGCTCACTTTACAGCTTCTCACCCCCCCCCCCCCACCACCACCCCCACCCATCCAGCCTAGCCTGATCAACAGCCCCAGGCAGAGCCACAGTCATGTGGGTGGCATTGGGACTTGACTTACAAATACTGTGGTAGATCTCCCTACCCCCTCCTAACCCTAACCCCCCCAACCCCCCCAACAGTCGGTCTACTTGAAAAAGCTTTCACTGCTACACCGCTGAGGTGTGCGCGTCTGTGTAAGGTGAACCTTTCTCACCCAAGACAGAACCTGTCAGACAACTAGTATGTCCCTTCAGGAGCGCTTTGAGGGTTTCTGCGAGCCTGTGCACGTGTACAGCAGAGGCCTGTTTTTCACAAGTTCAATACTGAGAAACCACATCCCCCTGCCTCTCCTGCTTCCACGCAACTCCGCGCACCAAGAGACCACACAGTGGCGGCCATGTTTGCGTGTGCATTGTCAGTGTTGTGCGTGCGTGTGCATGCTTACACTGTATTCACAAGTATGTGTGAGAGGCTGTGGGAGTTTGCATGGTGAATACAAGTTTACAATTGTGGGGGACAAAATGAATTCTCTCGCGTAGTCTCAAAGTTTCTGCGCGGGCGTGCGTGTTCAAGGAGTCACTGTGCGCTTTTGTCCGAGTGTGTGCTCTCCCTCTTCTCGGCTCGTCTCCATTTTCCCCTGGTTTTCTGTTCCACTGTCTGTCTCAAGGTATTCCAGGGGAAAGGATTAGTCTTTTGAGACATACCTTAGAGTGAGTGAGTGAGGGTGAGTGAGAGAGTGAGCGTGTGTGGACCCAGGGCAAGAGCACCTTCACAAATGGGCGCAAACAGTGCCCACAAAAGTCCTCATTGTTGTGTTAAGTGTGAAATGTAGACATTAACAATGTTCACACGCCACGAGCCCGAGTAGATGTTGTCAGCGAGAGAAAGAATGAAGGAAGAATGAAAAAAAAAAACACCACCATATATGGCAAAACGTGTTGCCTAGCAACGGGCTCTGCCTTCAGCCCAATTTTCCATGACACACGTTCAACGCTGAACGCATGCTAGATGGCATCTGAGTGATTAGCCTCTCTGTCTGTGTGTGTGTGTCAGTGTGTGACTGTGTGTGTGCATGTCAGTGTGTGTGTGTGTGTGTTTGTGCATGTCAGTGTGTGTGACTGCGTGTGTGTGTGTGTGTGACTGCATGTGTGTGTGACTGCGTGTGTGTGTGTGTGACTGCGTGTGTGTGTGTTTGTGCGTGTGACTGCGTGTGTGTGTCTGCGTGTCAAGTGTGTGTGTGTGTGTGTGACTGCATGTGTGTTAAGTGTGTGTGACTGCGTGTGTGTGTGTGTTTGTGCGTGTGACTGCGTGTGTGTGTCTGCGTGTCAGTGTGTGCGTGTCAGTGTGTGCGTGTGTGTGTGTGTGACTGCGTGTGCGCGTGCTCGTCTGCTCAGGTATCTGCTCGTGTCATTGAGCACACAGAGGGTAACAGGTTTGGCGGAAGGCAGCTCGAAACAACAGACACGCCCTCATCCTACCGGACACGCCCTCATCCTACCGGACACGCCCTCATCCTACCGGAGGCCGACGCCCTGGCCCTTAAACACAGAGGGACCGCTCTGTCAACTTTGTGATGAGTCAACCACCGGCCGGACTTCCATCATTACCATCGGCCCCACGGTACATTCTGTCCTCATTTGTCATTTGTGCGAGCCAGGATGTGATGATTTACATCATTTCCTACGTCATCGTCAATGTCACAATATTAGCCAAGATAGCCGTGGCTAGTTTTACCAAACGTTTGGCGAGTTACCAAACGCTTACCGTACATTCCTTCCACCGTCATAACAAAAACAATGCTAGGTTAACTGCAGGTTACACTTCTCTCAACTTTGGCACAATCAAATAAATAAACACCTTAGTACAAGTCTATTGTAGTCTTGTGTCGTCCTAGGGATGACTAAATCAGCCACAAAGCTAGGGAGACAGTTTAGGAGTCTCTCTCTCTCTCTCTCTCTCTCTCTCTCTCTCTCTCTCTCTCTCTCTCTCTCTCTCTCTCTCTCTCCCTCTCTCTCTCTCTCTCTCTCCCTCTCTCCCTCTCTCTCCCTCTCTCTCCCTCTCTCTCCCTCTCTCTCCCTCTCTCTCCCTCTCTCTCCCTCTCTCTCCCTCTCTCTCCTCTCTCTCTCTCTCTCTCTCTCTCCCTCTCTCCCTCTCTCCCTCTCTCCCTCTCTCCCTCTCTCCCTCTCTTCCCTTCACAAGCGCACCGCCAAGAGCCACATCCCTGCAGAGCGGTGGGAACGCCGCCCCACATCCCTGCAGAGCGGTGGGAACGCCGCCCCACATCCCTGCAGAGCGGTGGGAACGCCGCCCCACATCCCTGCAGAGCGGTGGGAGCGCCGCCCCACATCCCTGCAGGGCGGTGGGAACGCCGCCCCACATCCCTGCAGGGCGGTGGGAACGCCGCCGCACATCCCTGCAGAGCGGTGGGAACGCCGCCCCACATCCCTGCAGAGCGGTGGGAACGCCGCCGCACATCCCTGCAGAGCGGTGGGAACGCCGCCCCACATCCCTGCAGAGCGGTGGGAACGCCGCCCCACATCCCTGCAGAGCGGTGGGAACGCCGCCGCACATCCCTGCAGAGCGGTGGGAACGACGCCCCACATCCCTGCAGGGTAATGCGCTACCAGCCATGCCTGCTGCCATCGTACCAGGACTCATACATACCTAGCAATGCTTCTGTGTACACGTGTCCCTTTACAACAGAGTCCTCATTTTTAACATATTTACAGGGTTCTTTAGTTTATGTCATTCTAATATTTGTATTATTTTATCTTCATGACTAGCTTACTGTGGACTACCTTTTGTTCTCGTGTTCACCCACATGGGACGGATCAAGACAACGCTGTCCCTGTATTCTTATACCTGAAACCGTGATAAGATAACGGGATGATTTAGCTTTAACTAACTACATACCGCACATGGAGAGCAATGTAGACATTAGGATAATGACGATTGTTGTATAACTTGCAGCTTGCTTATTTCACACAGAACTAAATAACTAATTAAAATCTGGTTGAATAGGTCCTAATCTCCTGAAGGGTTTCTATTCTTACCCCACTCTGCGTTCTTACATAGATACTTCCAGTGTCAGTGACCTTTCCAGTATGCGTTTGTCTAGTGAAAACACACTGACCTGGAAAGAAACCTGCATTGTCATGAGATTATTTATAGTGAAGACATTTTGTTTTTAGGCACTTTCTAGCGTGTCCATTTGAATAGTATAAGCCCTCTGGTCCATGGAGAATAACACAACTTCCTATTAGGCCGATCTGAAACACAATAATCTTACCAGTGTTTTAGGACCGCAAAACGTTTGAGGAGTATTCAAGGGCATGAAAAACAGGGCAACCCTTTGGTGAAACAAGTTAAACCAATGAGTCTGGAAGTGAATAAAGACAATCTACATTTAGCAGACGCTTTTATCCAAAGCGAATTACAATAAGTGCATTTGTCAGAAAAAAAGAAATCTACATCTACCCGAGGCATAATGTCCTCAGCACTGATCGAACAGAGACATGTGAAGAGGAGAAAGAAGGTAGAAAGAAAAGTAGCAGAGTAAAACAGTATAGGACACTCACACAGGTTCCGTCGTCAGGGCTGCCCGTCGAATGGCACCGCGCTGGAGAGAGACTGGACTCAATGTCACTTGCAGTGAAGTCATCTTCGGATTCCTCAAACGACGAGGCGGACGACAGGCCGATGGAAGAACTGTTGGACAGCTTTCGAGGAGAGCGGATAAGCGCAGGGGACCCCCCGCAGCCACTATCCGAGCAGGGCGACTCCTCATCCGGCTGCAGCTCGTAGCTCGATCCACCGAGTCCCAACCCCGTGTAGGGTGGTGGCGATCCCTGCGACCGGCTGGGACTGGGCTCCCTGGTAATGATTAGCTTAGGAATGGTACCAGGGAAACTTTGGCCTCCCGAGGGACTCTGGAGGTAACCAGGGTCTTTCCGCGGACCATTGTTAACTGTGCACGGGGTGACTTGGTCATTTGCAGGCATGGTCTGACAAGGCGCGGAGCAAAAGTTAGACTTGGTCATAGTGCGATCGTCTGTTCTGCGCGCCGACGGTTCCGTGCTCGCGGGTTCAGTCGAACACACGCTTAGCTGCGCCGAAGTCCGCTCCTCGCCAGCGATGAGCGCCAAGGCGGACTCTAGAGATGGCCCAGATAATGCACTAGCCTCAGAGACATCAGTACTCTGGATATTGTTTCCCAATGGCTTATTTTCCATGGCCTTCGAAGGGGGGTTGGAGGCATGGTCTGTTCTATTGTTATCTGGTCCCCCACACTGCTTGTTTGAGCAGCTCGTTCTGCCAATTTCCCTGACTTGTATCTCCAAACACGACGCACCGAATGAGTCGGCTCCGCTCACCACGCCGTCGACTACACGCACGTTGTTCACACCATCTGGGGTCTCCTCCAAATCCGAGGCTGTTCGCTTCTTTCCGATCCCCAAAACGCACTCATCCTTCGGTAACTTTTCCTTCTCGTGGTTTCGACGCAATTCGGATTCGCGTACGAAAGCGCCTCGGTCTTCGTGGCTACCACAAAACGGGTTGTTTTCTAGCCGCGAAATGTTTTTCGTCGGTTTAGAGTCAATGAAATCATCCTGCCGTTTCTCCCCGTTTTCAAGTCTGCGTACACGACAACGTTTGGCTGGCTCGCTTGGCTGCCTCTTCGCGTTACCCGGAATGGCAGCGGAGTGTGACGGGAAGGAGCGCGTTTGTCCCATCCTGACTGCCGTAGTAGTGGAGCACAAGGCGCACCCTCAAACCTCGAGTGATTCCGAAGCGACTGAGGAAGGAATAATAAACCCGCATTAGTCACACACCGCCCAGTTGTTAATGATGAAGACCATTCAATTGCCGAACCCATTTTTTCCACGTGTGGCAATTCCGAATGTCAAAAGAGGACAAGAAATGTGAACGTAAAAACATCAGTGCTGCTACCCCCACCACCGGCGGAGTCCTTTAATGTAGCAGAGGTCCCAAAACAACACTACTATATTAATGTGTACATTTTATTATGGCTCATCTCTTTAAGTTGATGCCAATAGAAAGTGTAATGTTTAACGTTTAGGCCAATTTCCCTTAAGCAAGGAGCCTTGAAGTAGCCTAATGCCGTGAAGTTCAACTCAACGAAACTGTATAATATTGCCCTCTTGTGTACGGAAACACACTTTTCAACGTGGCCGGGTCAGTCCAAGACTTCCGGCCACAGGTAGCCTATGGAAACATTGCAGCAGCAACAACAACAACAACAACAACAACAACAACACTGGAATGAAGACACAATCAAGACCGCAGAGACTTCTACTTGGTACTTGGTAGGTTTGGCTGTAGATAAATAACCGAATAAAGCAGCACAAAACAAAGCCTTGCATGGTGACTCTTGTTCGTCGTCATTATGAGTTGCAACGTGCAGGCCTGTTCACACACATTTTCCCGTAGCCTGGCCGTCCTGGAATCTACACGTTCATCTGCATCGCGTAAGGCTGCCAACGGAGCATTACTGACTCTATGATGTAACCCCTACTGCGAGAGGACGCCTGGAGACAGGAAACGCGACAGGAAGAACAACAATGGAAAGAGTTACTCACGTGCACCACGCACCATTGTGCTCGCGAAACGTATCGGGAAGGCGAATGGGTGACACTAATTAATGAATTCATGTCACGCAATGACGACACAATCAACCAATTCCATGACGCACGAGTTAATTTCAACCATACAGTATTATCAAATAATAAAGTACTTCTAGAACACTTTTCTTTAGAGGTTTTTTGGTAATACGCGCTACACGTATTAGGTTCCAATGATTACATAGGACATGATAATATGATATACTGAACTGGAGGTTAACTCACCGCACAGCGCATAAGTCTTTCTTCTTCTGTCTCGATCCCAAGAACATCAACTGCCAAGCAGAGGACGGGATGTGCGGCTTGTCTGTTCAGCCGTCTTGCATTACACACAGTGTGGTTGAGATAAGAGGAAGCACTTGTCAAACCATTACATCGGCAGGCTTTCCCTTGCTGCAGTCTAAACAACAAAGCTAGGCAATGGAAAGCAAGTTCACACTTGATATCAAAACAATTAAAAGACTACATCATGGGTGGAGCCGTTTCTAGTGTTTTTACTTACTTTATAATGTCTTACTTTTTACACTGCAATGTGTGTAGGCTGATTAGATTTGGGTTTGACCATTTATTTCTAGCTATCGATAGGTATAAATGAACTCATTATATATGAACAATAAGCCCTTGACGATGTGTTATATGCAACACTTAATATGGAGACAAATAGGCCTATATGCTTATTACTTCTTACACTTAACATTGGTCACTCACTCTTAGTTGTTCATACCAATTGTGTTATTTGTGATTAACAAAAGTATTGCTCAAGATTCCACTATTTCTAGGTCTAGTTATTTAGCCCCAAAAATTTGTTTCGCTTTTCGCTTTCCGTAGACCCGGAAGCATTGTACGGTGTTGGTCCGGCGTGACTTTGAACGGGCTGCCTGACATCCAGTGTAGGGGGCTGTGGCAGAGAAACCGTCTCTCACATTGTCATCATGAGAGTACTTAAAGCCGGACTCACCCTGGGGAAAAGACGCATTCTAGCACCAGGAACCGTCACTCAGAAGAACGTAAGAACGTCTTTTACAGCACAGATATCGTTCATCATAACGGCCCTTCCATTTACATAATCATCACACAATAACAACGAAACATCACCTAACTGTGAACTGTGCTTTATTACAGGTTATAATAAATAGTTGTCGGACATGCACGTCTGGCGTCGTACCGAACGAGAGGATCCGCAACATCGGGATCTCCGCTCACATTGACTCTGGCAAGACCACCCTGACCGAGCGGGTCCTGTATTACACCGGCAGGATAGCAGAGATCCATGAGGTAAAAGCAAGCAACCTCCCCATACACTGTTATGCATTTAGTAGCAAGGACCAACGACAAAGCATGCCGAAAGATGAAGCTTCCTTGTGACTGCGGTGTGACTGCTGTCATAATTTTTTTTTTTTTGTTAATCTGTTTCCGTCTGTCACATGCTCTTAATTAGACCCATGGCGTGTTTACTCCTGGTGGTGTGTAGGTGAAGGGGAAAGATGGCGTCGGTGCCACCATGGACTCGATGGAGCTGGAGCGACAGCGAGGCATCACTATCCAGTCGGCCGCCACCTACACCATGTGGAAGGACCACAACATCAACATCATTGACACACCAGGTACGGATGGACGAGGAGAAGGGAGCAGGATGGTTAGTGATAGCGTTCCACAGCCACAACTTACAGCCAAAAGGGTACTGGGTTTGATCCCCAATGTCTGCAAACCTGCCTGCCGGCATCTTTTGAGCAAGATACTTGCTCGTCTGAATTCACTGTCGCTTTGGATCCGTGTTAAACGAGCGGATAGTCAAATGGCGCACACACACGCGTGGTTGTCACTGTCCCCATGTCGCCTCTCTCTCTGCGCGCCACAGGCCACGTGGACTTCACCATCGAGGTGGAGCGCGCCTTGCGCGTGCTGGACGGGGCGGTGCTGGTTCTGTGTGCGGTGGGCGGGGTTCAGTGCCAGACGATGACGGTCAACCGGCAGATGAAGCGCTACAACGTCCCCTTCCTCACCTTCATCAACAAGCTGGACCGCACCGGTGCCAACCCGCACCGGGCCCTGCAGCAGATGAGGTACAGGAGGGAGAGAGAGAGAGAGAGAGAGAGAGAGAGAGAGAGAGAGAGAGAGAGAGAGAGAGAGAGAGAGAGAGAGAGAGAGAGAGAGAGAGAGAGAGAGAGAGAGAGAGAGAGAGAGAGAGAGAGAGAGAGAGAGAAGCCGCCGCCAGTGCTTGATGATGGGACGTTCGACTCCCGCAGACACCTGGATAACCTTTTAGCGGCAATCCCTCAGTAATGAGGCCCACGTCGCTGCAGGCACACGAAAACACAAGGGCTCAGCAGCTAAAAGATGGACGGATTTTTATCAAGAGCTTCTTAAACGTCGTCGGTGCATTTAGCTTCGTTCTTCTTAACTGTGTTGTGTTGGTCAGTGGACTGAATTTATGTAGAGCTTTTCTAACCAGTGGCCTCTCAAGGCGCTTGACAATCATTGCCTAACGTTCACACACGCACACGCACACGCACGGCGGTGTCAGCCAGCTCGTCGGGGAGCAGTTAGGGTCAGGGGTCTTGCTCAGGGAACACCTCGACACGCCGCTAGGAGGAGCCGGGGGATCGAACTAGCGACCTTCCGGTTACAAGTCAACCCGCTCTGCCTCCTGACCCACATTCGCTGTTTGTCTTTTCCTTACGTCTGGTCCTCAGAACCAAACTCCAGCACAACGCCGCCTTCCTGAACATCCCCATGGGTGTGGAGGGCAACATGAGGGGCATCATTGATCTCATAGAGGAACGCAGCATGTACTTCGAAGGACCCTTCGGGTATGGCGTCTTTACTCAACGCAACTTTTTATTTTAACAATCGCTCCGTGACACCGTTTTTAGACGCTAACACGCTTTCGTACATTTTCCTTTTTTTTTTAAATTATTATTATTTTTTTAAAGCAACCGTATTTCTTTCTCCGCTTCAGTCAGAACGTACGATTGGACGAGATCCCGGCGGAGTTCCGTGCAGAAGCTGGCGACCGGAGGCAGGAGCTGGTGGAGTGTGTGGCCAACGTGGACGACGCCCTGGGGGAGATGTTCCTGGAGGAGAAGGTGCCGACCATCCTAGACTTGAAGGTGAGTGCGTCTCTGCCCACGCGGGTCTGGTGTGGGACTCGCGTGGACGAGACGGGAAACCTGCCCATGATCGCCTAGCCGTGTCGCAGTCCTTCTGTGAGCCGCCGGGGACTTCGCAGGTCCTGAGAAGAAGTAGCGTTCTAAAATATCTGTTCATGCCTGGTCTGTTTCCTTGATTACTTAGACAGGATGAAGACTCATTTTCTCCGTATTTTTGACGTAGTAGTGAGAGCGCCTTTCTTGTTTTGCCTCAAAGTAAAACGTGTGGCGGGACCGGGAGCAGAAGAACCTCTACAGATGGCGCACTGCATGTCACGGGACAAGCCCATAAGGCGAAGCCTAGACGGCTACGCCTGCAATCGTAGAACTAGAGTTATAATAACATAACTATCGTTTCCTTGATTGTTCATACAGGATGAAGACTCATTGTCTCCGTATTTTTGACGTGGTAATGAGCAGAAGAACCTCTACAGATGGCGCACTGCATGAAGGTGGGGACCCTGTGTTCCAGGGTCTTCAGTGCCGGCTCCTTGGTGACCGTCAGCTGTGGTCTTCTGGTCCTCTGTCCCTCCCCAGGCGGCGATCCGCAGGGCCACGGTGCAGCGTCTCTTCAGCCCGGTGCTGGTGGGCACGGCGCTGAAGAACAAGGGGATCCAGCCGCTGCTGGACGCCGCCCTGGAGTACCTGCCCAACCCCACGGAGGTCAACAACTACGCCCTGCTGAACGACGAGTGAGTACGGCCCGAACGGAGCGGACTTCGCGTTTTAGTTTGAAGACAAAGGACTGTTTGGATAGATGTACGATGTGTGCTCGTTCCAGTGTCAGTAGGAACTCCTGGGGTTGATTGCTTGGGACTAAAGGGTCGACGTTTTTGGAGGGAATTCCCGTGTTGTTCTGCGCTGATGGTATTGGTTTGTTTCATATCTAAGGGACTCCAATGAAAGCTCAAAGTTTCTGATGGACCCAGCGAGAGACGCCTCAAAGTCCTTCGTCGGGCTGGCCTTCAAATTAGAGGTAGGGCTGAGGTGGCTTGAATGCGCGTACACTCAACATCTACTCAAGGGGGTAACGACAAACCATCACCGTGCATTTAGGCAGCAGGATTCTGTCGTGCAAAGAGAAGGAAGACGTTATGTAAGCTGTAATTAAGAGCTGGGCTGCGATCCTCCGCAGCCATCGATGGGAACGCGTTGTTTGCTTTCCAAAGGGAACGGCGCTGGGCAGTTGCTCAATGTGAGTCAACAACGTGTCAGTGGAGGAGGTGAACGAACTCCGTGTGGAGCGCGCTGAACTCCACTTTATTTCCCCCTCTTCGTGACCAGGCCGGCCGGTTTGGCCAGCTGACGTACGTGCGCGTGTACCAGGGCTGCCTGAGGAAGTCGGAGTACATCTACAACACGCGGACGGGGAAGAAGGTCAGAGTGCAGAGGCTGGTGCGTCTCCATGCCGACCAGCTGGAGGTGAGAAGAGGAAAGGATTCATCAACACAACTCTTAACCCCGTGTCAGAACCATGTTGTCTGTCACACACGGGGGATTAATCACAGAACGTGAAGAAGAAAAAAATAACGATTTAGAAACATGAAACAACAACGGAAACATGAATTCTTTAACTCACACAGCCTTCGTTGATAGGCATGTTTTCATGGATGGGATTTTCTGGATAACATCCCCCTCTGTTTCAGGACGTGGACGAGGTGTATGCAGGGGACATATGTGCTCTGTTTGGTATCGATTGTGCCAGCGGAGACACCTTCTCCACCAAGACATCCTCCAACCTCTCCATGGTGGGTCACTGATCATGCATGACCTGCTCCTCTAGCGCTCCAAAATATGACTTCCATATTCTTATTGCACCAACAATGTTTTCAATACGCGATTGTCCCGCAGGAGTCCATCCACGTTCCCGAGGCGGTCATCTCCATGTCCATGAAGCCAGCACACAAGGTAAAGACCCACCGGTCACTCGGCGCATGACCAAACCGTGAATCCAATCTGTAACTGCAGCCGTCTCCAGAGTCCTGACTCTCTTTCATGTTGCCTTGTTGGGGTCCAGAACGACTCGGATAAATTCTCTAAAGGCATCAACCGCTTCACCAGAGAAGACCCCACGTTCAGGGTGCATTACGACACGGAGAGCAAGGAGACCATCATCTCCGGCATGGGCGAGCTGCATCTGGAGATCTACTCTCAGGTGGGCCTAAGGTTCCCGGAATATCGTTCCCGGAATATTCCGGGAACGCAGGACTGTTCCTTCGATCACAAATTGCTCCATGCTGACTGCCGATCAAGCAGTATCTATTTCGATGTAGTTATTGAAATAACTACATTATTAGTTTTGGGGGGGGGGGGGGGGGGAGGAGGGCCCTTCTAGTGCTCCCTACAGGAGTCTACTACATTTAGTATTTTTCTGGTTTCGACCCCTCACGTCTCTACATGATTGACTTCAGTTGTTGACTGTGTGTTTCAAAAGCATATGAATAATATGAATAAGCATATGAACTATATTTATACATATATTTATACTTATTTTGTTTGTTCTGTTTAACCTGCAATAGAGAACGTGACGTGCACCTACATCACCAAGACAAATTCCTTGTATGTTTAAAAAACGTACTTGGAAATAAAGCTTTTCTGATAAGCGATATTGTTTTTCAGTATATTTCCAATACCGATGTTTAGGCAGTTTTTTTTTTTTATTCAATCCTGGTACCAGAACATCTCTGATAACGTTTGATGAAAAGCAACACTTTAACCTTACGACGCCCGTCTCCTCTTTCTGTGTCCAGAGGATGGAGCGGGAGTACAACTGTTCCTGTGTGATGGGGAAACCCAAGGTGGCCTTCAGAGAGACCATCACCAACTCTGTACCGTGAGTGGCGATCATCTACTAGGACGACTAAAAACCCATTTAGAATCACAACTCGGGGAGGCTTTGAATCTGGATCATTATTTATTTGGAAGTGCCAAGGTGCACAATGTTATGGCACTAATGTTTCTAGTACACTTACCACACTATTGGTGTGTGTCTTTAGGCATTTGCCAAGACTAAGTGCATTATATTTGTAGAAAACCACAACAGGAAGGTTGCAGCCCCAAAACCTGTGAAATCTCAGTACGACATGCGTGCAACAGGATGATGTGCTGCAGTGCATTGACACGGCGGCTGTTAGTGGTCTTGAGGAGGTTCACAATGATCGCATTTAGGCAGTTTTTCCATCTGCGAGGCTTTCACTCCCTCGTCTGGAGACCAGGTGGCCAGCAGCTTCCAGTGGATAATCTCCTGCGACGGATGGGAGGAACGTTAGGCCAGCTTTAGTACAGGGTCGAGTGCGTCGAACAGTTCGGTGCAAGCGATGGTTCCCAGTGAGAGTCAGACCTGTATCAGGATCAGACTTGGTGTGCGGTTCGTTGCACTGCAACGTAATCGTCAGAGGGTTACCTGAGAAACCATCTCGTGCAGCAGAACGTCGTAGTTGAACCTCAGCTGGTTGTTCTCCGTCTCCTGTTTGGTGCACAGGGGAGGCAAGACGGATACTGGGTGACCGTGATAAGGAATTCGATTACACAACAAGGCATGAAACCACGGGAAAATGACTTGAATTCCCTGTCATTTTGACTTATGTCTTCATAACACCACCACTCTCAAAAGACTAAACATGCTTGAAACCTTCGAGCATCGCCTAAAATCTTTTAATTTTGAGTCATTCTTGGCTTCTGTTTGACCTTCTACTGGGAAGGTGACCGTCTGGGTTGGGGGGGCTCACCAGTTGCGTGGCATTGACCACCTGGGCCATGTTGTACAGCGTGTTCTCCCTGGACTCGTTCAGCATGACGAAGCTGGAGGCCACGCCCCCCAGGTGCCAGAACGGCTCCATGCCGGGGTCAATGTGTCCGTACCTGTCTGTTGGTTGGTCAGTGCAGTGGTCACATGACCGTGACATCATTCATCATGTAATGCATGAAAACGGTACGAGGATCTAGATTCCACACCGAAGGAAACAGTAATACATATTTGGAATATTGTTAACGCTCTGTCTGAGAGGAAGATATCTAAGGACGATCCTCATACAGAATCATTTTAGAAAGTCAATATTTGGCCTTTGTTTCAATGCTTGGCGCACGTAAGAGACAGATGGTACGGCTGTACAATACCTGGTAAATTATGTGCCGACAATAGATTCTGACATGTGCTGTACTGGTTGTACAAGGCCTCCTCTGCAGCCCTGGTGTTGATTTTTGAATTGCCCTCACACGAAGCAGTCACCTGGGGGGGGCCGCCAGCGTCGCCCCCTGGAAACACCACCTCCGCTTTGCACCTCTCTTTGGTCTAGAGAAGACAAATCACAAGGCGGGGGGATAAAACGGAGGGGGGGATAAAACGGAGGGGGCGATAAAACGGAGGGGGCCTTTCAAAACATGGTTCTGATGATCCTACTCATCCATTCACACAGGGACAACACAGCAGCAGTTTTGCTATGGATCCTGTAATGTACTCAAGAAATGGAAATATATATATAATGGCATGTCATTGACACATCCAAATGAAATTGTCTGGAAACCAGACCTATTCAGTCCATGTTTAAGTGGTTTTGGATGAAAGACTTTACTAAATAGACAGAGGTACTCCAGGATCATTATTATTAGTAAATGAAGAACATTGAGTTTTCAATTGAAACGACATTGTATTGCATATCGTTTCAAACATAACGGTGACCACTGGCTTATTCCCAGTGTGTTTCTATTGCGCCTCTCTCATGGGGACAAAAAAACTAAAACCAGGATCTTACGTCGCTGATGCAGTCCTGCACGGTGATCTCCAGACTATACTTCCTCCCTGAATCCCCCACCGCCTGAAAAACAAACCCAACCGTTACTCATGCTGCCCCGTGGCCCCGTGGCTCCGTGGCCCCGTGGCCCCGTGGCCCTCAAAGCTCTTCCCCTGTGACTGGAGAGCGTACCTCTGCGGTGGCGTGGTGGACCTGGTGCAGCGTCGCCCACCAGTAGGGCGAGCCATAGCGAGTGTTCAGGTAGTGCTGGACCACCTGGGCTGCCCGCTTGGCAGGGTAGTGGTTTGGGTTCAGCTCCCCAGACAACATCACGTCCTCTTCAAGAGCCTCCTGTTGTAGTTGTTGTTGTTGTTGCTTTGGTGGTGGTGGGGGGGGTGGGTGCAAAGGAGGAAGGAGATATCGGAAAGGAATGGTCAGTAAATAGGAGCCAGCGTGTGTAGGCAGAGAGAACAAGGCAGAATGAGAAGGGGAATGGGGAAGGGAGGAAGAGATTTCCTGCTTAAGGAACTTTGACCGTGGGGTGTGTCCAGGGAGGAGAGGCTGGTTGTTCTAACTTTAGATAAGGAGTGGTCGCTGTGGGCGGCAACAAGCTTAAGAGAAAAATGTGTGGAGTAAAGAGAAAAACACACAGGGGCTTTAGTAAATGTTTTAGAATTTTCTTTACAAAATGGAGCTGGCCTACTGGATGAAATGGGGACACCGTTTCTCATGCCCTACACGAGTAAGACTTTACTTCCTGCTTGAGTTCTTATCTTCAGGGACCTCCCCCTTTTTTTTAAAGAGACAGTGTTCTGCTAATCGTACAAGTTGCATTTCATACTTTCTACTCGCCATCATTCTTTGTACCCTCTTCCAATTATGTCAAAGAAGAAAAGCCCATAGCTTTTCATCCACATACCATATTAATATACTGTTTTTGTTAAACCCATTCCCACAGAGTCGCCTACAAATGGAGTTAGAAGTAGGAATCTAGTCTGACTCGGCCTGATGAACTAGATCAAACTGGATCTTGTGTGTTTCACGAACACTTCCTATTGACAACGCTGAATGCTCTCATGTCGCGTTGGTCTTCAGGTTTGACTTCACCCATAAGAAGCAGTCTGGAGGTTCGGGCCAGTACGGTAAGGTCATCGGCGTGCTGGAGCCACTGGATGCAGAGAGCTCCACCAAGGTGGAGTTTGAAGACCAGACCGTCGGAACCAACGTCCCGAAGCAGTTTGTGCCCGCTGTCGAGAAGGTACGTGGGCTGAACTGCCACCTGGGCCCTTTTGGTTACCTTTTTAAAGAATTAAGACAGAACTGAAGTCTGAGTCTGCTGTGGGTGGTAGACTTGCAGGAGAAGCGTGAGGAACCATGTTTTATCGGTTAAAAGCATTTGGAAACAAGGAGAACTGGAGCTCCTCATAGTCCGAACGCAACTCTAGTTAATGTGATCATATTTGGTCAACTTAGGAAATTGTCCTGATAGCGATAAAGAACACTGGAAATAATCATGCTTTTGCACGGGAGCCGTACTTCAATAGAACCAACCGCGGGCCAGACGTTACGAGAACAACGACACGGTGTTTGGAGAGCGAGCCGTGCGTTTCTCATGGACCTCCTCCTCTGTCCTGCAGGGCTTCAGGGAGGCCTGCGAGAAGGGCCCGCTGAGCGGACACAAGATATCAGGGGTCAGGTTCGTCCTGGAGGACGGAGCCAATCACATGGTAGACTCCAACGAGATCTCCTTCATCCGGGCAGGAGAGGGCGCTCTCAAGCAAGGTGGGGCCGCGGCCACTCTAGCCCTTTGTCTTTTTCATGGCGTGTCTTCAGGCCCGATGGTCCAGGGGTTAGGGTTGTTTGACTCCCAGAACCTCGTGGAAGGTTCTGGTGCTCCTTGTGCAAGATGTCTCACCCCGCTTCCTGCTCCTTAACGGAATCTAAACAAACGAAACCCTAAATCCGTTTGGATTAAAGTGTCTTTCTTGTGATGGTGCAAAGTTGATTGTGTTAAAGTTTGGCATCTCACACTCTCTCCCGCTCTCTCCCCCCCGTCCCGGGATCAGCCATGGAGAAGGCCAACACGGCCATCCTGGAGCCCATCATGTCCGTGGAGATAGTGGCCCCCGAGGAGTTCCAGGGACAGGTCATCGCCGGGGTCAACCGTCGCCACGGCGTCATCACAGGACAGGACGGGGCTGAAGGATACTTCACGCTGTATGCCGACGTGAGTGTTCCGATACGCGGCCGAACCGACCGTCAAAACTCCCCCGTCCGCGGCGTTTACCGCAGTTAGTGTATTTATGAACACGACTAATCCTCCTGTTCTCCCCGCAGGTCCCTCTGAACGACATGTTTGGCTACGCCACGGAGCTGCGGTCCTGCACGGAGGTATTGGACCAACTTTAGCCAAACAGTCTTATCGCCCGTCAAGGTTCAGCGTGGGAGCCGTCTCGTCGTTGTGATCGCGTGAACGGTAATGCTGGCGTTCTCACAACAAATGTGTTTTGTTCTGTTTCTCCAGGGGAAAGGAGAGTACACCATGGACTATAACAGATACCAGCCCTGCTTGCCAGCCACACAAGAGGAGCTGATCCATAAATACTTGGAGGCCACAGGCCAGCTCCCTGTCAAGAAGAAAACATGGAAGAACTGAGAGGGGCCCGATTCTGCTGCTTGGCTAAATACTGGACTCTGACATGACCCGTCCCCTCACCCCTTCTCGCCTCTGCCTCTCGTATCTCTCGGCCTGGACTCAAAATGTGTAGCTCACAATATGACATTGTACATATTTGCATATCTTAGTTTGTCATTCTCCTCCCTCCCGTCCAACTCATGTGTTCATGTTTTTGTTTTTAGCAGAACTGTTGGTTTAGTTACCTAATCCCGCATCCGACGGGATGGTGGCTGTGAATATTTGAAGCTGAGCGTCTGATCCCGACCCTGCAGTGACTGGTTGTGTACTATGTACAAAATGTTATAAAGTGTGTTACCAAAATAAAACCTTTATGTTCTCCTCACTGCTGCTCCAATGGTGGTTCACACAACTTTATATGTTTAGATATTTAAAGAGTTGATACAATCTAGCGGCGTCTATCAAGCACACACCATCAGTGTTGTAAGGTGACGCATTCAAATACCAAAAAAAACGAATCAAATGGTTACCTCGTTCTCCCTGTACTCTTACCTCCACCTTGATGGGTACGCTGGCGTTATGGTCCGCCCCCAAGTCCTCTGTTTCTGGCGTGACGGTACCCAGCGGAACCCCTTGGACAGCAGTCACCAGAACGATGACCCACAGAATCCTCATGCTCAGGAATGCAGGAGAAAACGCCGGCTGTAGAGCGAAGGAACTACTGGCACGTCCACTGAGGCAGGAAAATGAAGCTGCTTCTCCCTGTGTACTTATACAAGAGAGAGGGTTGGTTTGGGGGGGGGGGGGACGATCCTGCTGTCCTGGCACGGTCTCTGAAGCTGTCCAAACAAACTGCTCCTCTCACTCGATTGGATGCCTGGTCTCGCGTGCGACACGCTGATAGAGTGAACTGATTCGTTTTTTTTAAACCTTTCCACTGCTGATGTAACATGCGGGAAGTAAACAACAGATTGTAGTGCTTGTTGACTGCCAGCCTGGGAGAACGAATGAGTGGAAAACTTGTTTTTAGTTTAAAGGTTTATTGGAATTTTAGTAACTTCTCTCTCAAAACCAAACCTTGGTTTGGTTCTGATTGGACTCAGGCTGGGCGAGGCTGCACACCTGTTGCACATTGAGTAATCAGTGTGCACAGAATCAACCAGCCATCCTCACACACACTTAGAGATCTCCTGCATAGCAACATGGAGCACCAGGCCATGTATAGTTTTCAACAAACCTTTACAATGAACCTTTCAACATCACCACCCTGCGTCCTTTTGTCTTGAGGAGCCCAGTAGAAGTCACCCAGGTGGCGTGTACTAAAGTCCATCTAGGAGAACTCTTCCGAGTGTGTGTGGAGACGGCTGGTTTAACCTGTTGCACACTGACTACTCAATGTGCAACAGGTGTGCAGCCCCACCCAGCCCCAGAGTCCAATCAGACTCGGCCAGGTGAGGCTGCTCAAACCAGCCATCATCCACACACACTCTCGCAATAACATTAAGACGTATTCGTACACCAAAACAAAAACAAGGAGCAACTTTAATTGCACTCTTTATCATATATATTATGTATATTAACCAAATAACATGATTACGTCGCCAACCAATCCCAGAATGATTCCTTCCTCAGATAAAGAGAACATGGAACATAGATGAAAACACCCTGGACTCAAACAGTATTCATGCTATGTTTCACACACACACACACACACACACACACACACACACACACACACACACACACACACACACACACACACACACACACACACACACACACACACACACACTAGGCACAATATATGTTTAGTTTGGTTTAAAATGCACATTTTCCTTCTTATGTCACGGTCTGAACATTAGAAAATGCACTAGTCCATTTGTTGATATCCAAAGTACACAAAAACACATTCCTTTTTAATTTCTTAAATGTGCAAAATATTTCTAAGCATCTGCCAACGCTTAGCGCTCCAGTTAGCATACAGTGCACATCCTACTCCTCTTCTTCTCCTTTTTCCTACGAGCCGACGTTCTGCCGCACGCCGTGGCGCGCCCGTCACCGCACCCGTCACCACGCCCGTCACTGCGCCCGTCACCACGCCCTTCACCACGCCCGTCACCACGCCCTTCACCGCGCCCGTCACCACGCCCTTCACCACGCCCTTCACCACGCCCGTCACCACGCCCTTCACCGCGCCCGTCACCACGCCCTTCACCACGCCCTTCACCACGCCCGTCACTGCGCCCGTCACCACGCCCTTCACCGCGCCCGTCACCACGCCCGTCACCACGCCCGTCACCACGCCCTTCACCACGCCCGTCACCACGCCCTTCACCGCGCCCGTCACCACGCCCTTCACCACGCCCTTCACCGCGCCCGTCACCACGCCCTTCACCACGCCCTTCACCGCGCCCGTCACCGCGCCCGTCACCGCGCCCGTCACCACGCCCGTCACTGCGCCCGTCACCACGCCCGTCACTGCGCCCGTCACCGCGCCCGTCACCACGCCCGTCCCAGCGCTGGCTTGAACGGCCCACGTCTCCCGCGTGCTGCTCTGCGCGCGGACCTTGCGATCCCGCCGCGCCCAGATTGTACCGCCCCAGCGCCGGGAGCGCCGGGAGCGCCGGGAGGTGGTCGATGAGCTCGTACAGCGTGAAGACGCAGAAGGAGATCTCATCGTAGGCCGTCCTGGTGCCACACTCAAACAGGCAGGCGAAGGCCGCCGCGGGCGGGGCCCCTGGGGAGGGGGGGACCAGCTCCAGATAGGCCAGGTCGGAGTAGGCGCTGGGGCCCTCGTAGATCACCCAGGGCCCCGCCCAGCTGTCCGGGTCCCGGGGGAACGGGCTGAGAAAGACCCCCAGGTCCTTGCGGGAGTTGGGCCATGTCGGGTGGGAGTACACCACCCAGGTGGGGGTCAGGAAGTTCTCGGGGGATTGGCTGGGATTCTCTGGTGCGAGGGGGGGCGGTGCCTGTGCGGCATCGGTTGCAGACGCAGACCCGCCGCGGGGGGAGTGACTGAGGCTAGCGTCGGCGGACGACGCGGTGGGTCTGGGTTCGCAACGCCCCAGGGGGGGTCCCTCCGTGCCGGTGCCGCTCGGTCGCCCCGTGCACGGCGTCCAGCGTCCGGGCTGCTCCGGGCGGAGCGAGACGGGGGAGCGGGGGGCCGACCGGCTCCCTCCGTGGGGCCGACGGAGGTGAACAGGGGCGGGGAATCCCACGACGCTGCCGTGGCAGCCATTTTGAGGCTCCGCCAGCCGCTGCACCAGCTGTCCCGGCTGGAACGCGGCCCCGTCGTCCAGACTCAGCGCCTGCACCCGGCACCCCAGGGGGCTCCGCGCGTTGCAGTACAACACGTTGGCGCCGTCCTCCGCGTCCACCGACACCATCTGACACTCCACACTCTCGGGGCCCGGGACCGCCTCCCCGAAACGCCAGGTGCTGCCGTGGGTGTCGCTATGGAAACAGAAGGCGCGCGGCGTGGTCTGGCACAGCTGGCTGAAGCACCTCTTACAGTCGATGTGGTAGGCGTAGGCCGGGATCAGGAGGCGGCCCGACTTGAGCTGGATGCCGTGGCCGGGGCCCAGGGCGAAGGTGGCCCACTCTGGAGGGGTGGAGGGGAGGAGAGAGGATGGAGGAGAGGAGAGAGGATGGAGGGGAGGAGGGGATGGAGAGGATGGAGAGAGGATGGGAGGAGAGAGGATGGAGAGGAGGAGAGAGGATGGAGGGGAGGAGAGAGGATGGAGGGGAGGAGAGAGGATGGAGGGGAGGAGAGAGGATGGAGGGGAGGAGAGGATGGAGGGGAGGAGAGAGGATGGAGAGGAGGAGAGAGGTTGGAGAGGAGGAGAGAGGATGGAGGGGATGGAGAGGAGAGAGGATGGAGAGGAGGAGAGAGGTTGGAGAGGAGGAGAGAGGATGGAGGGGAGGAGAGGGGATGGAGAGGAGGAGAGAGGATGGAGAGGAGGAGAGAGGATAGGAGGAGAGAGAATGGAGAGGAGGAGAGAGAATGGAGAGGAGGAGAGAGGATAGGAGGAGAGAGGTTGGAGAGGAGGAGAGAGGATGGAGAGGTTGGAGAGGAGGAGAGAGGATGGAGGGGAGGAGGGGAGGAGGGGATGGACAGGATGGAGAGGAGGAGAGAGGAGAGAGGATAGGAGGAGAGAGGATGGAGAGGAGGAGAGAGGATGGATGGAGGAGAGAGGAGGATTTTTATTGTGTATTCTATTGTACTGAATATTTCCTTTTCTTCAATTCATTTCTCTTCCAACTCTGCTGTTACTAACTGAGGATCATCATCAGGTTATCACATCCATCCCTCATCCCGCTGTCCCTCTGAACAGACATTGTGCGGCTCAATCCCCATCATGAGTTGCGTTCTTCATTATTGTGGAAGCGAAATCTCAACACAAAGTCGAAATCCTTCCATATGGATTCCTTTGTTCCCGCCTACCTTTAATGGTGTCCCCTATGACCCCCTGGGTGAGGTCTGTGGCGGGCCCCCATGTGACCCCCCCATCAGTGCTGGACACGTAGCAGAGCCGCGTCACGTTCTTCCCGGACGCCAGCTGGAAGGACTCGGAGACGTGGCCCAGGACCGCGATGAAGAAGAGGAAGAGCGTGCCCGTGAACTCGTCGTAGACCGGGCACGGGTTCATGGAACGGTGGCCCGGCAGGCGGGCGGTTCCCAGCACCCGCAGGTCTTCCCACTGGGAGCGTGGTCCGAGTGGAGGGGGAACACGATTTGACAAATGTTTGGATGGAAGAGATGAACGAATGAATGAAGAACATGAAAAAGAAACACAGGGCCAGGTTGGTCCAGTGGTTGGCGTGCCTCTCGGCCAAAAGGTTCTGGGTTCAAACCCCGCGGTGTCCCCGGGTCTACCTTGTAAGCATCCTCGAGCAAGACGCTCCCTGACCCGTACCTGACATGTAAGAAGTACAAAATCCTTGTAAGACCCTTTGTACCAAAGCGTCTACATCGTCGAAATAATGAGGGGTCGACGCCCTTCTCCAATGGCCATGCTTGAACACATTCTCTACTTCTGCTGCTTTCAGGCAGATCCAAGCAGAACTCTACAAAGACTCCCAAGAACCACGAGAACACATGAGCGATCCAAAGAACCACGAGAACACATGAGCGATCCAAAGAACCACGAGAACACATGAACGATACAAAGAACCACGAGAACACATGAATGATCCAAAGAACCACGAGAACACATGAACGATCCAAAGAACCACGAGAACACATGAACGATACAAAGAACCACGAGAACACATGAACGATACAAAGAACCACGAGAACATATGAACGATACAAAGAACCACGAGAACACATGAGCGATCCAAAGAACCACGAGAACACATGAACGATCCAAAGAACCACGAGAACACATGAACGATACAAAGAACCACGAGAACACATGAGCGATCCAAAGAACCACGAGAACACATGAGCGATCCAAAGAACCACGAGAACACATGAACGATACAAAGAACCACGAGAACATATGAACGATACAAAGAACCACGAGAACACATGAGCGATCCAAAGAACCACGAGAACACATGAGCGATCCAAAGAACCACGAGAACACATGAACGATACAAAGACCCACGAGAACACATGAACGATCCAAAGAACCACGAGAACACATGAGCGATCCAAAGAACCACGAGAACACATGAACGATACAAAGAACCACGAGAACACATGAACGATCCAAAGAACCACGAGAACACATGAGCGATACAAAGAACCACGAGAACACATGAGCGATCCAAAGAACCACGAGAACACATGAGCGATCCAAAGAACCACGAGAACACATGAACGATACAAAGAACCACGAGAACACATGAACGATACAAAGAACCACGAGAACACATGAACGATACAAAGAACCACGAGAACACATGAACGATACAAAGAACCACGAGAACACATGAACGATACAAAGAACCACGAGAACACATGAGCGATCCAAAGAACCACGAGAACACATGAACGATACAAAGACCCAGCGAGGGGGGAGTCCCACTGACCTCCACGTAGTTCCTGTAGAAGGTTCCCCTCCTCAGGACCAGCAGATGGGCCTGGGAGTCTGACGGGCTGAGCCGCTCCTCGCAGAAGGCCAGGAAGGAGCGGGAGCGGGACAGGTACAGCAGCGCCGGGACCCGGTAGGTCACGCCGTTCGCCTCCTTCCGGAACACAACTGACCTCGCCGGGAAGTACGGGGAACGCATGACGCCTGATCTTGTTTGTGTGTGTGTGTGCGTGTGCTCTTGTTTGTGTGTGTGTGTGCGTGTGCTCTTGTGTGTGTGCGTGTGTGGGTGTGCTCTTGTGTGTGTGTGTGTGTGGGTGTGGGTGTGCTCTTGTGTGTGTGCGTGTGTGCGTGTGCTCTTGTGTGTGTGTGTGTGTGGGTGTGCTCTTGTGTGTGTGCGTGTGTGGGTGTGGGTGTGCTCTTGTGTGTGTGTGTGTGTGTGTGTGTGCGTGTGGTCTTGTGTGTGTGTGTGTGTGTGTGTGTGCTCTTGTGTGTGTGTGTGTGTGTGTGTGTGTGTGTGTGTGTGTGTGTGTGTGTGTGTGTGTGTGTGTGTGTGTGTGTGTGTGTGTGTGTGTGTGTGTGTGTGTGAGAGAGTGACACAGACTGGTCTTTCACTCAATGGTTCCCAAAATAGTTAAAAAAAAGGCAAACTCTGTCTGGGATGAGAGAAAGAGAAAACGCTTTTCTCAGCTACTGCTGTGACAACCAGTGTGTTTACGACTCATATCGTTATTCTACGTGTTTTCTGGGAAAACAAAAGCAAAACTACGTCTGACATCTGAGTATTTATTCCACCGTTAACCATCGTAGCGTCTTCAATGTGTATTCCACCCACAAATGTGGGACCGAATCTAGAGTGAAATAAAGTGTCTACAACATCAAACGTTACATTCAATAATAACAACAAACCAACAGAACATTTCTGTTGGTTTGCTCTCCGTCTCACACCATGTTGCATATGCCGCTCTTGCATATCATTGATACTTCTCTAAACAACTATCTATTGAAGCAGAAATCAAAGTTGTTATTGAAACAAAAATGATTCAGTTGATGAACTGCAATAGAGTACTTACAGCGTAGTCTTTCAGTTGTCGTACGAGTTCAGAACCTGTGTCAGCATTTGAGTACGCTCTCTCTCTCTTTCTCGCTGTCATACCCAGTGTATGACGGTGAGAAAGAGAGAGAGAGAGACAGAGAAAAAGAGGGAGAGAGAGAGACAGAGAGAAAAAGAGGGAGAGAGAGAGACAGAGAGAAAAAGAGGGAGAGAGAGACAGAGAGAAAAAGAGGGAGAGAGAGACATACAGAGAAAAAAGAGGGGGGGGGGTATGCTCACTGACCCAGAAATGGACCACACTCATCAAATCTGCAGCTTTGGATGATTCAGCAGTCAATTGCCCTTTTTGAATGGCTTGGGGTCATTGCTCCCAGGCCTTATTCTTTGTACAGTTAGTTGTACAGTGTCCTGCATTATGTTGCGCTAAAGGCCTTCATCCTTCCGTTGTGAATTGGAGCCAACATTGTTTATAATTTGAGAGGCCCACATTCTCCATAATCAGTATGATTCAACGACTCATAGTACAATAAGGGGGCCCTGTATAACTGTATAAGTATTAGCAAAGATACAAAATAAAACAATTTCTAGAGGTGTTGTGTAGTTATCTATGTAATTATACCTTTTGTATGTCCATATAAATATAGCTACTTCTGCAATGTTTTTTTTTTTATTATTATCCCGCATCATATATTTATAGCAGTTCTTGGACACCAGAGCTCTGGTGACACCTCCAAGGCAGCGCCGGGCTCTGATGATGTCATCAGCCCGCGACGAATCATCACATGGCAAGTTTGGGACCGAAGAGCTGAGGTAAAACGTTGCATTTATTTTGCTTAACGAATACGCCTCTGGCTATGGTGATGTAGTTGAGATCACCCCTAACGTACTTTTTTATCCACTTATTTTGCTATTTTATTTTTTACTTTTCTAGATTATCCAGCTAGTTGCGCACAAGCTTCTACATTTAACTTGGTTGTTAATTGTCTTTAAACGTTAGATCATTAAACCATTTATTATCCAGAAGAAAAATTATATATAGAAAGTACAAGGGCTATTTCTGACAGCCCGGACAGGAGATTCGATTTAATACTCATATTTTACTTATTTTTTATTTATGGTCTGCCAATATTTATTTATTCTCTTAATCAGTAGGAATATATAACTTGATTTGGAAGTGTCCGCATTTTTTACCAACATACATATTTTCTAAACTCTCTAGCTTACCATGGCAACCAGGCAATGGCACGGGGGTCACTCCTCATCCATACTTTGTGTGGGGGCAGCGGGTGGTCCCGAGGGCCTCCTGGCCTCCGGCTCTGAGGGGGGAGAGGTGACGGTTTGGACCCAAGACGGAACCATTCTGAGCCGTGTCCCCCTCCCCGTTGGGGACGACAGCACCAGTGTCGTGTTCTCCCCCGCGTCCCCGCGCGTTCTGTACGTGGCCCACGGGGAGACCGTGAGCGTCCTGGACCCCAGAAACCTCAAGGGGGTCGTCGCCGAGTTCCCAGGCGCCGGGGAGGAGGAGATCAACTGTATGGCTGTGAACGAGGACGGCTCCTTCCTGGCCGTGGTGGATGACTCCGGGGCAGTGAGGATCCTGGACCTCGCTGAGGGGAAGGTCTGCCGGACGCTACGCAGACACACCAACATCTGTTCCTCCGTGGCCTTCAGACCCCAGAGGCCGAGCAACCTGGTCTCGGCCGGGCTGGACATGCAGGTGAGCGACACGAAAGAGCGAGAGGGGCGATGTTTCACGTTGGCGGTTCGCCTCGATGTTTTGAAGGCTCTCCTTTGAGTTCACACCTGGCTTGTGTCCCCCTCAGGTGATCCTATGGAGTCAGCAGAAGACCCGCCCCCTCTGGACGCTGAACCTCCGAGAGGTGGCCCAGGAGGAGGAGGAGGAGGAGGGCGGCCATGAGCAGGACCAGCTCTTCAACCCTCCGCTCGCGCACTGCGTCTCCGTGGCGAGCTGCGGCAACGTTGTCGCGTGCGCCGCCGAGGACGGCCGAGTGCATCTGATGCGCATCGGAAGCGGCTCCAAGCTCGAGCGGCACGGACTGTTCAAAGCCCACAGCCAGGGAGCCTCCCAGGCACACTTCCTGGGGTTTCTTTCCCATCCGTATTGGCTCGCCACCGGGGGGAACGACGGGCAGGTGGCCCTCTGGGACCTCAGCCGGAGCCCGGTAGTGGCCCCGGGAGGGAACGCCAAATGCGGCGCGCCAGCGGTCCACCACAGGAAGGTCAAAGGCAGGACGTCCAAGGGCAAAGCCTCGCCTCAGGGCCAGGCGACTAAGGAGGGAGAAGAAGATCCACAGAAGGAGGAAGAACTGGGAGCGGCGGGAAACGCAGATCGGCGGTCGAACACGGACAAAGTGCCCAAATCCGGACCCCGGCTCCGTTTCAGCCACGGAGATAAGGTGAACTGGGTGTGCCCCGCGCTGCTGAAGGGAGAACCCAGTCTGGTGGTGGCAGACCAGAGCTCCAGTCTCACCGTCTACTCGCTCTCTGGAATGTAGACAATCGTATGTGTGTGTGTGTGTGTGTGTGTGTGTGTGTGTGTGTGTGTGTGTGTGTGTGTGTGTGTGTGTGTGTGTGTGTGTGTGTGTGTGTGTGTGTGTGTGTGTGTGTGTGTGTGTGTGTGTGTGTGTGTCATGACTTACATGCATTTCTTGATTGATTTGGTTGCTAAATGTCAGTGCTAATAAAAGCCAATGTTCAGACAATTTATTTACAAGGATAGCACACGTAAAATAAGGACAGAACCGCATTCTCTCTGGTTCCTACAAATGCACTCTTACAAAAATCACAGCACTGCAATGACAACACAACCTAAGAGTTTTTCAAACACTGACACAGCCATGATCAAGTCATTTAAAATAACAAGGCACAATCTGAAAGTAGTCTAGACTATTTTAAAAAAGGAAACCAAAAGGAGAATGCATTAAAATGTTGTGCATTACCAGGCGATTTGCAATCGTTAGGTTTCAAGATAAGTAATGTTGTTCAATCACCGTACTTGTTGCAGTAAGTATATTATCCATGCTGCTACAATGTTGGCTCTTCCCGAAACGTACGAAAGAGGTTGATTTCCTTGAGTGCTGCTTGGAGTTTGTTTGGGAAAACAGTTTATTTCTGTACTCCAGACAAATAAAATCGAAACAATGAAAATCCTGTTCGAAGGTCACCACCTTTGCGTACCTTTACTGAAGTCATCAGACACTCGTGTGACAAACCATTCTTTCACTAACAGCAGGCAGTTTCTTGAAGATACCCGCAGAATCTGTTCTCATCCCCCCTGATTAATAGGGTGGAGGAGTGAAGGGTCGTGTTGAAACTGGGTCAGTATCCATGAGGCAAACGATGTGGGGGTGGGGGGCGGGCGTGGAGGTGCAGGTGAGAGTGGGGGGCGGGCGTGGAGGTGGGGGGCGGGCGTGGAGGTGGAGGTGGGGGGCGGGCGTGGAGGTGGGGGGCGGGCGTGGAGGTGGCGCCCTACAGCCGGGCCAGGCTCTTCTCCAGGCTCTCCATGTTGGCGTCTCCGTCCTCGCCCTTGCTGCCGCGGGCGCTGCACTCCAGGAACTCCACCTTCATGGGCAGCTGGCCGAACTCAAAGTCCTTGCCCTTCCTCCCCAGGAACACGCTGCCCCCCACGGAGCCGTCCTGGGCGCTCAGGGCGGCCGAGCGGGTCACCCGCAGCGTGTTCCTGGGGAGACGACGGGAGCGCCGTTAGCAAGGCCAGGATCGGCTCATTGGGAAGCACTTTGAAAGCGGGAACGCGCCAAATCCCCTTTGGGATTTTCATCGTTTACGATGATTTACGATTCGACCGTTTGAATGAAATTCTAAATTGATGAGGAGACGGTTAATCAACTGTATGCATAACGAAACGACGCACTTACATTTCCTTCTCCAGCTGCTGTTGAATCAGTTTGGCTGACTTAGCCATGGGGATATCTGTTCAAAATTCATAATGTCAAACACTGTGATTAAGAAGACATGTCTAAGACACTCCACAGACGTTCAGCCACATAGCACAGGACTAAGTATGACATCACTTCCCGAGGCCAGTTAACGTTCCTTTTACGTTCACGCGTAGTCACCTTGCTTGTTGCACGCAACCAGCACCGTCGGCGCATTCCTGGAGACGGCCGCGTCCGTCAACAGAAAGTACAGGAACTCGGCCACGTCTCGCACCTCCTTCTGGAAGATCGCACTGTCCACCACGAACACTATCGCTCTGCAGAGGGAGGGAACGGACACGTTGGCAATTCAAACCACGTTGGAGAGTTTCAACGCGTTCCCATGTTAAGATGTGACCGTGTCGGATCTGGTCTGTAGCCCGGGCAACGGGTCCTGTGTGAGAGAAAGCCCACCTGGCTGCAGACTTGAACTTCTCCATGTATTGGGAACGCAGGCTGTCATGCCCAGGTAGGTCTATGAGGGTCCAGGTGCTGGCCTACACACACAAGCAGCTCAGTTCAAAGCCTGTGATACAGGACTACATGACCTATGCCTCAGTGTAGTGCGGAGTTACAATACAACGCATGGTTTAATAAGTCACTAACATAATTATTAAATGTTTTCTTACCTTGTCATTTTTGGCTTTATATGGAGCACTGCTATCAGTAATGGACGTCTGGGTTCTTTTGAACTTTCCTGAGAGCAGCTGAGGAAAACGATTCGATTCTTATGGATATGTTCAGTTTATATGCTGCTGTGGAAAAAGGGTCTGCGTTTCAGGAAGACCCGGATCAACTCACCCTGGCGAATAGCAGGGTCTTCCCGGAGTCACACAGCCCGACCAACAGCACCGCAGTCCGCACCGTCTTGCTCGTTAGAAAGTACTTCAGGAAAACTGAAAGGACGAGGGACAAAACACAGACTTGGATTAGCTACCGCATTACATTTCGAGTAGAAGACGTGCGTTGTGTTTGTGGTCGGCTGTGGAAGTGACAGCTGGGACTCTTGAGGGAACAATACTCCAGATGACCCCGTATTCACCCGCCTCGTCCTGAACCGCAACCAGCTACCTAAAAAGCCCCGACTTAAAAGCAGCGAATGAAGAGAACACAAGTGACCCTTTAGAACCGGTGCCCCGCACAACCAGTGAGCCGACACACGGGGCCTAGCTTGATGCTAATGGCTTTAAAGCTACTGAGCTAGCCGACTTAGCTTAACTAAATACGTGACAGTCGAAAGCGGAAAGCAGGAAAGGGACATGTTTCAACGCTTCGTGTGCAAATACGTCCTCTGGCCCTTTCATAAAAAGACATTGCGGGCCGTGTGGGTGAGCTAACGCTACGTGTCTCACCAACAGTGATGACCACCACCGCCAGAGCAACGATCAGTCCGATGATAAAGACGGGCTCCTGGCTCTCCAGCTCCTGTCGCAGAGACTCGATGTACGGTTGAAATGGGCTCAGCATGTCGCCGTCCTCTTTCTCTTCCATGGTACCAGAGCCCGTTATGCTGTCTACGTCCATCTCTCGGAGTTGGTGTGTGATGAGCCGCGACCTGCTCCCCTGCAAACCCGAACCAAGGAGTTGGACACGTGGGCTTCCTTGTATTACATGCAGCTCGTCTATTGGTTCGGCAGGGGGCAGCAGATCTCAGTCAGAAGTCTATGTTGCGTCAATCTAATATGAGTAGATATTGTTCAATATTTTGGTGTTACGAAGAAATGCATGCATCTATCTTTTTTTTGGTTGGAAAATCCCACAGTGTAGCTTTGGCTAATCTTTGATATTTCCTTAGCCGTAAGAGGGTTATACAAAGCGGTTTTCTGGGAAATTCTTCATACTAGAATAAAGTAATGCCTCCCATTTGTCTTCTGTTTTCAGTTAAAACTGTAAGCTCTCTCCGGATAGATGTGCTGCCCTGCACGCATCATTCACTACAGAGCTGGAGCTGCGCTCAGTGCGCCTTTACGCAGGATAGTGTGTTCGGGAGGATAACGCCGGGGAGAGCCCGTTATTCTATAGAAGAGGGTGGAGTTTTTAAGCGAGTTCCTCTCCCCTTCCACCCAGGCGACAGAACGACTAACTCATACGCGCACAAGGAATTTGCTGTCGTCCTACCTCGAGAGATCTGTCACAAGGACGCGTTCCTTCGTAGCCCCTGACTTTTGTTTTTGACGCGTGTTTTTGGACAGGAGTAGGCCTAAAGCAGAAGACAACAATGGCACTATCCTTCTTATATCCACTTTGTGTGTGGTTTTGTGTAATATGCACATCGATGGAAACCGGATTTATCTACCAATATCCCGCTGTGGGTCTTCAGCGCATCAATTCGCAACAGAGCGTGGTCACCGGTCCACCGGCAGCCAGTCAGAACCATTACAGGTGAGAACACACCTATGGTCGTGCATGTTCAAATCCAGACTGTAAATTATAATAGTAGTCCTAAGCCTACGTAATGTTTTAAACATTATTTCTCTCGGGTAATTCTTTTTCGAAGGAACTGGTGTCAGCACACCGTTTCCAGGACCGTGAGCTGCCAGGTGCACAACGGGACCGAAACCACCGTTCAGCGAGTCTTCCAGGGCTGCCGTTGGCCCGGGCCGTGTCCCAAACTCATCAGGTGCGATGACCTATCATGTCCACTTGTTTCTTTGCAATACACAGCAGTTCCATGTTAAAGTGGATTTAATCAGACAACAAAATAGTACAAACAGAAGCACAGTTGTTCCTAAAGGTATTGTGCTGTCCGATAAAATAAGCCTGTATTGATATAAAACCAATCATTGCTTAGCGATAAGTACAAAATAAGTTCAGGAATTATGACAACGAAATGCATTGTGCTGTATTTTAATGTAATGGCTCTTTGTGGCACGTTTAAATGTAAATGTTCCCTCCAGTCGAAGCATCCGCTGCAGTGATACGGTGTATTCAGTCACATTGTGTGTGATGTAATGCGCGCTGACGTCATGTCTTGGTGCTGCGCTGCCAGCTACAGGACTCTGGTGAGACCGGCCTACAAAGTGGCGTACCGGCAGGTCACCGCTCTGGAGTGGAGATGCTGCCCGGGCTTCATAGGGGAACAGTGTCGTGAAGGTAGCACACACACACACACACACACACACACACACACACACACACACACACACACACACACACACACACACACACACACACACACACACACACACACACACATGCAAGCACGCACACACACACACACACACACACACACACACACACACATGCAAGCACGCACACACACACACACACATCCAAGCACGCACACACGCACGCACACACAGATATGCACACAGAGAAACACGCACGCACGCACGCACGCACAGACACGCACACACACATAGACACGCACACACACAGACACGCGCGCACACACAGACGCACACACACAGAAACACACGCATGCAAGCACGCACACACACACAGAAACACACGCAGAAACACACACACACACACACAGACACACGCACACAGAAACACACACACAGACGCACGCTCACATGCACAGAAACACACACACACACATAGACGCTCACTCACACACACATACACAGAAACACACACACGCACACACACACACACACACACACACATGCTTGAGACTCACGTTTCAGTCCACAAATAGAGATCATTTCAGAAGTGCATCTGTAGCGTCTGCATCTAGACTCTCTAGGATTAGCCAAGTTTTTGTGTTGCTTTGTTTCAATGAGCCATCTGTACTCCATTAGTTGTGTCTGACAGAGTGAACCACATCACTCTCCCATTCTCTTTGATACTCTATTGCTGAGTGGCTGTCACGCAATGAAAGTTCTGCTTTATATAAGACCGTAAAGTTGTGTGAATGCATATCCAAAGGGTATTTTTAATTACTTTGCAGTAAAGCCACAGATAAAAGGGTTGTTTGGTTTCATGGTGTTGTACCTGATCTTTTATAGCCATGTTTTCAAGATGTTTTGGTGCCTAGAAGAGAGATCACGGTCCCACTCCGTGTGTGTCTATGTGTGTGTGCTTGTGTGTGTGCCTGTGTGTGTGGGTGTGCGTGTGTGAGTACTTGTGTGTGTGTGCGTGTGTGTGTGTTTGTTTGTGTGAGTATCAAGTGGTCAACTTCCCGACCACAGTTTAGTCTGTCTCTATAAATACAGGAAAGCATAATTCTCAGAAGAATAACTGAAAACAACCGCCCGAGACATTGAAACGAGGACTCTTAAAGAGGCAGGTTTTGATGGAGGTTGTGTTGTATGCGGACAGCACCTCCTTGATACCACGGACCGCAGACATTCAACCTCAGAAACACCAAGGGGTTTACCCCACCAAAACCAGCCAAAACCAGCCCAAACCAGCCAAAACCAGCCTAAACCAGCCAAAACCAGCCAAAACCAGCCTAAACCAGCCAAAACCAGCCAAAACCAGCCTGGCTGAAGCACAGAACGTCTGGCAAAGGGCTGATGTTATATACGTTTGTATACATACTGTACACACATATATATATATATATATATATATATATATATATATATATATACATATATATACAGTATATACACATCGTGTCGCAGTCACCACACAAGCACGGCCGTGGTCACACGCCCTGCATTCTTAGATGCTAGCAATGTGAAGACAACAAGACTGGCAGGCCTGCCCCAAAGGGAGCTAATTGCAGCAATAGCTGTTATATAAGTGAACTGCTGTATAGCAGTGAACTGATCATAGCTGTGAACTGCTGTATGGACTAGTGATCACACCCAGCCACTGTCATAAAGGCCATTAAGTGCAATAGAAATGCTGTGTCTACATTCGTTGGGTAATTGATGCTAGTTTGGTTGTATCCCATGTTGTTCCATTTATCCGTATCAAACACTGCTGTACTTGTCAAGTCAACCTTTCCCAAGAAGTAATGCCACATACATTGAAAGTAATGAAACGAACACAAAGGCATTACGGCCTGCCCTCTTCCCCATGACGCTTCCCACGTTGCCATATCCACCAGATCAGTAATACCGGCGATTATGGATCATTTGAGACCGAAGTGGTTGCAGAGGTGTGAAGAGGTAATCGCTTGCTATTATTGAAACCTTTGCAGAAATGCGTTTTTTCTCACATCGTAACGGGTGGAGGAAAATCACCTCCATATGGACCGAGAGAGGCGGCTGCTTACTAATAGTCCAGTGTCAGGACGTTGCCACGGTAACCGTCTCGGTGCGGGGGGAGGGGGGGGGGGTGGGGGGTGGGGGGCAGAGTGGAACCAACAGACCGATGGAAGCACTGGGAAGATGGAGCACTGCAGACCAGGGGTGCGAAGGAGCAGACATGGGCGTGTACGGGGGTTGGCAACCGGAGGAAGAAAGAAAGAATGAAATAAATGTAGGGGGAAATTCAGAAAGATGTGAAGAAAGAAAGAAAGAAAGAAAGACAGTAAAGACATTTTTATTTAGGAAAGGAGAAAAGACAGAAGGAAAGAAAGAAACGATAGGAAGAATGAAAGACAGGAAGAAAGACCGAAGTCATGGTGAAAGAAGAATGCAGTGCCCCCATATCTGTCCTCTCTCAGATCAGTGAGCTTAGAGGGTCCCCGAGAGGTCCAGCTGGGGTCCCTCCTGGCGCCGCAGTGGCTCTGCTGTGGGAACGCGGCCCCTCTGTAATGGATCGGCGTGACGCTCCCCCACCAGACCCGTGACCGTGCAGCAGGCACGGGACCGTCTCAGGGGGGGCTGCCGTGGGACTGTGCCCCTCTGCAGGGTCCCTCTGCTGGGTCCCTCTGCTGGGCCCCTCTGCTGGGTCCCTCTGCTGGGTCCCTCTCCTGGGTCCCTCTGCTGGGTCCCTCTGCAGGGTCCCTCTGCTGGGTCCCTCTGCTGGGTCCCTCTGCTGGGTCCCTCTGCTGGGTCCCTCTGCTGGGTCCCTCTCCTGGGTCCCTCTGCTGGGTCCCTCTGCAGGGTCCCTCTGCTGGGTCCCTCTGCTGGGTCCCTCTGCAGGGTCCCTCTGCTGGGTCCCTCTGCTGGGTCCCTCTGCTGGGTCCCTCTGCAGGGTCCCTCTGCTGGGTCCCTCTGCAGGGTCCCTCTGCTGGGTCCCTCTGCTGGGTCCCTCTGCTGGGTCCCTCTGCAGGGTCCCTCTGCTGGGTCCCTCTGCTGGGTCCCTCTCCTGGGTCCCTCTGCTGGGTCCCTCTGCAGGGTCCCTCTGCTGGGTCCCTCTGCTGGGTCCCTCTGCTGGGTCCCTCTGCAGGGTCCCTCTGCTGGGTCCCTCTGCTGGATCCCTCTGCTGGGTCCCTCAGTCCACTTGTGGAGGTGGATTCAATCCTACCTGTTCCGTACCTGTACTGCGGACTCAGCCCCAGCGATGTCGTTGTGTTGAATGGAAATATACAGAGTGGGAAAAAAAAAGCATAAACGACCGAGAAACGAAAGCACAACCTGATGGACCGGCGAAGCAACCTCAGCACAGCCAGCTCAGTGGGAGAATGCTGAATCAATCCATTACGATGCCAGTACTATGAATATGCATGGGGTATCCTTTAGTTTGATTGTTATAAATGTACGTAACAAGTATGAATGTTCAGGTGTGTGTGTGTGTGTGCGTGCGTACGTGCGTGCTTGCGTGTGTGAGCGAGCGCATGTGTGCTTGGGTATGTGCGTGCGTGCGTGCGTGTGTGTGTGCGCGCGCGCGTGTGTGTGTTGATCACTGCCCTTTGTGTAACCCAACCAGGACGTACCCGAGCTCCACAGCAGCAGAACAGCTTAGTTAGCGAGCTGCAGCTGCTGTAGCATGACGCTCTCATGACATCACCGGCCTTTGGTTTTGATCAGGCAGCGGTCGGGCTTCACAGAGGGGGAGGGCACGACGCTCTCCGACGCCTTTATTCCCAGTGGAGGAGATGCTGGTGGGCTCTCTGGTCTGCTCTACGTTCTGGTCTGGCTTCATCATCGCCCCGAAAACCCCAAAGGCTGGAGCTTCTTGACTCTGTTTTCAATGACCTGTTTTTAACCGAACACAGGTCTCCACGCTGCACAGGGGACGACGGGAAAACTCAAAGTCAATTTAGTGATGTGATGGAAATTCCTGTTCCATGACGTTGTGTTTGTGTCCCAAGTCACACCTTAAACGGTCCAGCGTTTGTGTTCTGTGTTGTTTTCACTGCTTGTGGCTTCGGCGGCCTCCGTTTGGAAATCCTAAATGTCATGGAATGCGTGGCCACACGATTGCGTTGTTGCAAAGCCCGAATCTTTTTAGGTTTTCCCTCGCGATTGTGGGTGTTTCCTGAATACATTTAGCTGACACCCTGACCCTTTATATAGACGTTTGTCTTTTTTGAGCAAAAGGTAAGAAAAGGCCTCTGGCTTTGCGGAGTATTGTAAGATGTACGGTGAGCTTTGGTGCTAACACATGACAGAATGGAACACATTGAGCAGAAATGTGTTAGTCATTTCCGCCCCGTCTCCACTGGGTCTCTGCAGCAGCCTGATGCCTATCTGCACACAATCATCCAACCGGTGATGCCCGAGTATGGAGGGGGGGGGGGGGGGGGGCGACAGCCTGGACCCCCCTCCCTCAGTGAGGGCTGACAGGGAGACGAGAACGTAAACATTCTAAAAAGACGACTACACTTTAAAACCAAACACCAACGTCAAAAGAAGCGAAGGAGTGGAATGGCGACATTGAACAAATGTCGAAGGTTGACTTTGCATGCTCACGACGGTTGAAGATAAAATGAACTGATGAGCTCACTCTTCCCCTCGGTTCAACTCCACGGCTGCAAGGCTCATGTATAACTGCTAATAATTGTGTAACAGTCCTAACAGACACCGTTTCTCTCCCTGCCCCCCCTCCAATTTCAAAAGTGTCTGTGGAGAGTGTGTGTGGATGATGGCTGGTTTGAGCAGCCTCACCTGGCCCGAGTCAGTCTGATTGGACCCTGGGGCCGGGTGAGGCTGCACACCTGTTGCACATTGAGCAATCAGTGTGCACAGGTTAAACCAGCCGTCGCCACACACACTCAGGGAGAGATCTCCTGCGTGGCGACATGGAGCACAAACGCAGAGCATTGTCAATCACCTTCTGCAATCAACCGGTTTCCACCATCACCCCCCTGTGTCCGGAGGAACCCAGTGACCGGTCACCTAGGTGTGCAGTGGGGCATGGCCATTGGGACAGTGTCATCAAACTCTTTCCTCTCTCGCATTAACAGTGAATCCAGCGTACTCTTTTTCCTAAAACGTCCATAGTGAGGCGTTCCGGTTTGAACCTTTTAACCTTTGATGAGATTGCCCAGTGGGCTCTCAGCACTATCTTAGTTTGTCGCACCCATGTCTACCTCCCCACCTTGTACCATCCTCAAACGTCCCTCTCTCCCGGGCTCAAACTAGGTGATGAAACCCAACCCCCCCTCCCCCCGTGTGTTCTCCTCAAAACGCCAGCGTTGCAGAGCCAGGCTGTCAGCTCTCATTCCCAGGCCTCTGTAACCTGGGTCAGCTGCTCTGTCTGGGGTCTGACGGCTGTCCCTGCGTCCCTCCCTCTCTCTGCTCGTCCTCTCTTAGCCCTCACCCTCTGGTCCCCCGGCTGTCCCGCCTGACTCCCCCACTCCGCGGTGTCTCCCCCAGACCGAGGGCTGCTGAGGTGTGTCACTGGGTGGGGGTGACAGCTGGAGCATGGACCACATGTTGCTGCTGTCTCCCCCCCTCGAAGTCTAGACAGCCCGTGCTCACTGGTAGCTCTCAGTGTGTGTGTGTGTGTGTGTGTGTGGGTGTGTGAGTGTGTGTGTGTGTGTGTGTGTGTGAGTGTGTGAGTGTGTGTGTGAGAGAGAGAGAGAGAGAGAGAGAGAGAGAGAGAGAGAGAGAGAGAGAGAGAGAGAGAGAGAGAGAGAGAGAGAGAGAGAGAGAGAGAGAGAGAGAGAGAGAGAGAGAGAGAGAGAGAGAGAGAGAGAGAGAGTTCATTTTTTAATCCTTCAGAAGTTAATGTCCTTTCTACTCCGTTCTCTTTCATTTAAAACTTTCCCTCTCCAAACCAGAGTCACACCGAATGAACCTCAAAACCTGGCGGTGTCTGGTCTGATGCCCAGGAGGGCCACCTATCTCTACAGTCAGAGTTGGGTTAGGGTGTGTGTGTGTGTGTGTGCGCGCCTGTGTGTGTGTCTGTGTGTGGGGGAGGGGTCTTTCCTGGGAAAGGAATCACATGATTTAAGGGTCTCAGATGCAATGCATTCCAAGTTGGTTAAAGAACAAACAAAACCCGATCTAAAGTTGTAGTTTATTTAGTACGGTGGGAGGCCAGTTGGCTGACAAGACACATGTCAGATGTTCCTTTATGGACGGCTGGCCATCTGGTCGTTTGGTTCATGCTCATGTAGAGAGATGTTTGTGCGATTTTGTATTGTTCATGTGGTGTTCTGGTCCAGTTGCCTCTGATGCCTGCAATAGCTGACCACTTGTTGGCCTGCACAGAACCACGGCATTGGGGTGCAGCCAGCGCTGGGACGCCGTCTGTGGATCACACACACACACACACACACACACACACGCACGCACGCACGCACGCACGCACGCACGCACGCACACATGCAAGCATGCACACACATGCACACACGCGCGCACACACACACGCACGCACGCACGGACACGCGCACACGCACACACACGCACATGCACGCACGCACGCACACACACGCACGCACACACACGCGCACACGCACACACACACGCACGCATGCAAGCATGCACACACGCGCACACACACACACACGCAAGCACACACACACGCACGCACGTGCAAGCATGCACACACATGCACACACACGCGCACACGCACACACTCACACACGCACACACACGTATACACGCACTCACATACACACACACACACACAGACAGACACACACACATACACCCTGTACTGTGTATCTTGGGGCGGTGACAGTAACTTCTAAGATGGTTGAGATGTGTCGATGCATCATGCCGGACAGTGCCAGTACCTGACTGTTTGTAAAGCATTTAGTGTCCCGGAAAATTAATGTCATGGGCCTTGTGTGTGCGTCATGACTCGGTTTGTGGTTAGGGTGTGTGTTTGTGTGTCTGTGAGAGAGAGAGAGAGAGAGAGAGAGAGAGAGAGAGAGAGAGAGAGAGAGAGAGAGAGAGAGAGAGAGAGAGAGAGAGAGAGAGAGAGAGAGAGAGAGAGAGAGAGAGAGAGAGAGAGAGAGAGAGAGAGAGAGAGAGAGAGAGAGGCTATTTTCATCCACTTGTGTATTTGAATTAATTGGATTGTCAACTCAATATCTATTGGCATCCCCAAGCATTGAGATGAGATCATTTTAAGCATTTAGTGCGTCATGCATCATCATTTGTGCATTAGGATAATGATCCTAGTGATCCATAATTAATAACCCTTTCATATTTCCCCACATTGAATTCCTTTCCTCTAGTGCACCAATTGCATCCTCTTCCCCTGAGAGGATTCCACTCAATACGAACGAGTGTGATAAGAGAGCAGACCTCTTCTGGTCCCTGAGGAGCAGAGACGTTCCTCGGTACACTCACGCTGTTTATTTGCTTCCCCACAAAGACAACACCGTGCCTCAACCCTTCCCAGGATCTGATCCCAGGATCTGATCCCAGGATCTGATCCCAGGATCTGACAGTGATCGACTGAGTTGTGTCACTCACGCACCCAAACATCGCGGCCCACAATGATTCGATTCGGTCTGTAACTGTTTTTATGCGTGGCCGTAAACCCAAGCGTCCACTCCCACACAGCAGAGGTTTGGATTTATTTTCCGATATAATTCGATTCTGACGAACACACAAAAGGTCAGCCTTCCTTGACTAGGAGACACGCTGGTGTACATTCTGGTGTACATTCTGGTGTACATTTTCAGTATACTGACTCAGCGTTGAGGGTTTTCGCTGCGGCACATGTTGATGACATAATAAGCGATGGCCAGCTGCGCTGCGCTCATTCCGCAGTCTTCTTGGGATAAACGGGAACATTGGACAAGTTAAATCATTACAGTTAAAGACCAGCCTGGCCCTTCCTTAAAGGCCTGTTGGGTTGGCCTGGTTACCACTGATTTAGAACGTCAATAAGTCTCTTTGGGCCCTTGGAGACTTGAAGGTTACGGGGCCCTAAGCCTTACTCAAGTGAGTGACCCGTGGTTATCAATAGACTGTAATTAATCAGTAGCCTAATTTAGGAAAGACCTCCTTAAGGCCTTAGTCTCAGTCTAAGTTCACAGGGTTCATTTATGGTTTCTCAGTGTGGTGCGCGGTTTCTACAGGACACTGAGGAATGTGTGTTGGTTGGTTGATTGTTGTTTCTGTTTGTGGACGTTCTCTTGGCCAGACTAGACAAGCGGTAACGCCATGATTTGGGAAAACCTTATCAGCACAATGTTAAGCATGTGGACCAGCGTTGCAAACAATGTGCACACAATGGCACACAAACTCCCATGCATCTTCAGAAACAACACACTTGAACACACACACACGCATATAAACACACACTTAAAAATGCACAAACACACACTTAAACACACAAACACACTTAAACACACACACACACACACACACACTTAAAAACACACACACACCTAAACACACACACACACACACACACACACCTTAACACACACACACACACACACACACACGCACACTTAAACAGGCGAAGGGTATTCATGTGTGCCAGTTGTTCCGGTTCTGGGTATCCTGGGCATGACCACAGTGTGGCCGGGCTCCGTCTGGACGACTGACAGCTGACATTCCAGAGGCCCTGTGAGCCATGAGACCCAGGATACGGGAGATATAAATACAGAGTTTCCTTGTGCTGGGACAGAGAGGGGGAGAAGGCTGAGGAGAGCTTGGTCTCCCTCATGCTTTGGGAGGTCAAAGGTGTCCAAGCAGCTGGATGAAACAATGCAAAAATAGAAGTGAAGGAAATGTGGAAAGTTGCTGACATACTGTGTGTTTGTTGGTGACGCTGGGAGGCTGTGTGTGTGTGTGTGTGTGTGTGTGTGTGTGTCTGACACACACTAACACACACACACACACAAGCTGGCAGACGCTTTGTGGTCCTAGTCATTCACCCTGGCTCACGGCAGGAGGTCCAGACGATAACCTGGACCCGAGTCCGTCCGCGTGGGGATGCATGTGTTCTTTCTCACCTTCAAACACATGCATGTTGGGCTACATAGCTACATAGCTACATAGCTACAGAGATACAGAGATACATGGCTACATGGCTGCATAGCTACATAGCTACAGAGATACATGGCTGCATAGCTACATAGCTACAGAGATACATGGCTACATAGCAGCATAGCTACATAGCTACATGGCTACAGAGATACATGGCTACATGGCTACAGAGATAAATGGCTACATAGCTACATAGCTACACGGCTGCATAGCTACATAGCCACAGAGATACATGGCTACATGGCTACATAGCTACAGAGACACATGGGTACAAAGCTGCACGGCTGCATAGCTACATAGCTACAGAGATACATGGCTACATGGCTGCATAGCTACATAGCTACAGAGATACATGGCTACATGGCTGCATAGCTACATAGCTACAGAGATACATGGCTACATGGCTACAGAGATACATGGCTACATGGCTACAGAGATACATGGCTACATGGCTACATGGCTACATGGCTACAGAGATACATGGCTACAGAGATACATGGCTACATGAATACAGAGATACATGGCTACATGGCTACAGAGATACATGGCTACATGGCTACAGAGATACATGGCTACAGAGATACATGGCTACATGGCTACATGGCTACAGAGATACATGGCTACATGAATACAGAGATACATGGCTACATAGCTACATAGCTACAGAGACACATGGCTACATGGGTACATAGCAGGAGCTATTAAAAACAGCATTCTCCCACAGTGAGCTTTCCCAGGGTAAATAATGGATAAATAACGATGGCTACATAAATTCTGAGTAATGGGGGACATGCTAATAAATTCGTAAAGCGTGTGTTATGGGCATGGTTCCCGGGTCTCTTGGCCTGGGCTGTGTAGTATGATGGAGAGGGAGAGCTGACTGTAAGGGTGCCAGTAAGTGGGAAAAAAGAAAGAAAGAAACGACTAAGCAAACAAAATAGAGAGAATACAAAGACAGATGCAGGAGTAAGCTGTTGGTAGTTTGTCTGTAATCTGCAAACTATTCTCACGTTTCTTTCTTTTTTTACAGAGTGTATGAACTGCACCGGTTACATGGAAATGAACGGTCGACTGAACGCCGTTGAGTCCAAGGTAAAGAAAGACAAGGTCGCTGCCAAACACGAAGGACTAATTAAATAGACGTCACGTAGATCACAGGGAGATGCTGCAAACGGACGAATGGTGGCGCTCCACCGAAGGAGCGTGTAGCCACTGTTCACGAAAAGACATAAAACCGAACGACGGTGTTTATTTAACTAGTTAGAGACACACAACAGACCCGATATGTTTATTTACCGACGTGACTGGAATCATTGTTCGTTTCTAGTCATTCAATCATTGTTCGGCTAGTTTTAGACCAAAGACAAATACAAACATTACCTCCATCATAGACAGAGGTTCAGTCTAGGTTGTAATGGACATAAATCACAGCAAATATTTACTCATTCGTTTTAAGCAGTTGTACAAACCAGACCCAAGTCCCAAACTGAATTAGCTAATCCTTCTGAGTAATTAGATCCTTGTAAATCCAATAACTTCGACTCTTCTACTGATGTTGAATGCCCAACATGTTTTACTCCTGTGTGTTCAGCGATTTGTGTTTTAGTGCGTTGAACTAAAACAATAAACACGACCAATAAATAATCCTCAATAACGAACAAAAGTCTAAACAGTAGCGCCGGCTAACGAACAATATACACGATGAACTAATTAAAAGTCTTAGTTTGAACCCGAAGATTGTAAGTGGTAATGAGGTGTGTTAAATAGGTTTGCCACCAGCCAATTAAAGCGATCGGCCAGTCATCGGTACACCTCCCTCTTCCTCATCGTCTGGAGACGGGAGTCCTTAATGAGGCGGTGGGGGAGCACGTCTCCATCCCGGGGCAGACTGACTTCCTGTTCTCTCTGCTCCAGATCAAGGAGCTGGAGGGCGCAGAGTCCTCCCCGTCCTCCCGGACCAGTCCACCTGAGGTCTCCACGGACAACGAGGTGGACAGGCCCCGGCCGACGCCCGTAGGGGCCCCTGCGGCGGTGACGCCAGGTGGGCAGCGCGGCACACACAGCGTGGCACACACAGCGTGGCACACACAGCGTGGCACACAGCGTGACACACACAGCGCACACACAGCGTGACACACACAGCGTGGCACACACAGCGTGGCACACAGCGTGACACACACAGCGCACACACAGCGTGGCACACAGCGTGACACACACAGCGCACACACAGCGTGGCACACAGCGTGACACACACAGCGTGGCACACACAGCGTGGCACACACAGCGTGACACACACAGCGTGGCACACAGCGCACACACAGCGCACACACAGCGTGGCACACAGCGTGACACACACAGCGTGGCACACACAGCGTGGCACACAGCGCACACACAGCGTGGCACACAGCGCACACACAGCGTGACACACACAGCGCACACACAGCGTGGCACACAGCGCACACACAGCGTGGCACACACAGCGTGGCACACACAGCGTGGCACACACAGCGTGGCACACACAGCGTGACACACACAGCGCGGCGTCGAGAGGAGGCCGCGCTGCGGAGAGTGACAAACACACGCACCGCTTGGGGGAAGGGTCATCTAGTCGCTGGGGCGATTGAGACAAAATGTCCGCATACGTCTACGGGCAGAAGCCCTTGAGCAAGAAGCCTAACCCCTACCTGCTCCTTCATGAAAATACGAATCCAACGGCCCGCTGGGTTGAAAGACTAAACAGTGATTAGTATCAGCTGACACAACGTCGCTGTCGTGTTATACGAGAGGTTACATGGGTGGTGTTTCCGTTCAGTGTCTACAGAGCTTTGTTTTGTTTTCCATGAGGAGAGAGGGGGCCTCCAGGGGCCGTCGGACCCCAGGGGCCTCCCGGATCCGTGGGGCCCTCAGGACCGGCGGGGAGGGCAGGTCTACCTGGACCTACAGGTGAGATCTCATGAGGGCGGCTGCCATGACGATATGGGAGTTTCTTTGGAAACTCTTTGACTGGTAGTGTGAGAGTCTGTGATAAATCAACAATAATAATCCAATAACAATAAGGAAATATGTTGCGCCGTATTCCCAGATATCATGATATTTTCACCGGTATAATAACAATGTCATTGTGATATTATGTCTGGCATTTCTCCTCGATTCTTAGGCCCGAAGGGGGAGAGAGGTTTGCAAGGGGGAGTGGGTCTCCCTGGTCTCCCTGGTCTCCCTGGGGTAGCAGGCCCCCCGGGGCCCGCCAGCCTGCCCTCCATCCCTCTGAGGGGTGATGTGTTTGGGCTGGATGAGCAGGGTGAGCACCCCCCCCCCACCCACTCCCCCCCCCCCAACCCTAACCCTAACCCCCCCTCTATTGTCTCACTGTAAGATATGTGGCCGATTGGTCTGGTCCCAGACCAGTATAAATATCCACCTTTTACACGCACGGCTGAAACATGACCCCTGCAAACCGAAAACCTTTTTGACGTTCGCAGGCTTTTTCTTTAAATGCACGATTTGAAATCGTTCCAAAAACCACAGCAAGGTTTTTTTTTTTTTTTTGTGATTCTTTCTTGTGATGCTTGCGTACTTTACCGTTTTCAAATATCCCCCATCTCCATAGGAGCAATAAGACCACTGGGGGTCTACTTCCTGTTCCTCTTGTCAGGACTCTGGGCCCAGTGGGTTTTTCTTAACGGAAAGCAGAGATGGGGGTCACATCAAATAGAAGATATTAGCCGGTCCTCTGCAGGCCGTTATTTAACTTCCGCTTTCCTCAGGGGAATACAAAGTATAAAGTGGAACGCTGAGAGGCTTTCCTCACCGCGTTGCTTAGAGAAACGAATCGGCCATCCCAGGATGTAGCTCGTGGTATAGCTGCGAGTCAGCCGAGGCTGTCTCAGTTCCCCCCCCAAGGGCGATAAGCGCGGCACAAACAACGAAATGGTTACTATAGATAATACCGGAGGGGTCACAGTGTCTTAGTGTCTTGAGAACACCATGTCTTATGGAAATTTCCATTACATCACCCATTAACAGCTTTTTCCTGACAGCGTTAGGCCTACATTTTCTTAAAATTAGCCCTACATGTTATTATTTAACAAATACAAATGCAATCCTATGGTCCACTGCCATCTTTAAACGTCCTAATGTATAT
>JACYXH010000461.1:75000-150000 GCA_026745465.1 Lota lota
AGGAGCCATCAGTGAGACAGAGTGGAGGTCTACGGGCAGCGGGAGGGACGACCATGGGAAACCAGCCATCAGATTACCACCGCACCCTGCTGCTATGCGAACCTCATTCTGTTTATTTGTCTGGGAGGAGGGGACGACGGCACGGCATTTTGTTTCCTTCTTCTCCCTCTTCTATTTTTCATTCGACCCTTTGAAGTGCAGCACATGAAAGCCTGGCTGTGTAATAACGTGTCTGCGGGCGCGAGACGGGAGTGAACCTAGAGAGACGAGGGATTGTTTACAGTCTATCGTGCGGCGGGCCCCATCACTGGAGGTCACTGGAAGCGCTCTCAAAACCAGTACAAATGTGACGGGTCCCATCGGGGATCGACTGCTCTCGCTCTCTTTGATCCCCGGGGAGAACCAGAGACAGACTTCTGGGGTCCCCAGATTACGGATGTTCTTTAGGAGAACCAGCTGTTGCTGTGAAAATGAGATTACTCCGTCTCTAGCCGGGGGGGGGGGGGGGGGGGGGGGGGGGTTATGAATGGCCCAGTAACGGAGAGGTGGTGGGATGGGGGTGAGGTACAGAAGGTTCTTTGTAACGCACGTTAGCTGGTCGTTAAAGAGATTCGACCCAAACCAACTGGATGGATGTTTACGGCCACCCACCGGGAACTAGGCGGCTGTTACCTTTGTTCTCAACAACACCTGTAAACAACAACCCTCACGGGGACACGTGCGGTTGGCCACCTTGTTGCCAAGCAACGGCTCACCCCTGCCGCTGGTATCGCAAAGAACAACGCATTGAAGCTGCCTTACCTTACACTACTTCCGTAACGCCACTTAAGTAATGCACACATTAAATGTTCATTACTTAAATGTAATGTACATAATCATCGGCACACCACTTTCCATTCATGTTTATATTCTTTCTTGTTCATTCGCACACTCCCTTGGTCTATAACCACCAGGTTTCATATGCTAGGGGCTTCATATGCTACAGCCCCCATTTTTACATTCTCTGCAATGAGATTAGTGTCTTATTTGACAATGTATATTTGTTTGCTACTCTTGCCACATTTTCCCTATTTCTGACCTTATTTGTGACCCTTTTTTAAATAATTTGATATCTCCTTCTACACATGTGTTGCTTGCCATGTCATGAGGAATTTCCCTGTTGAGAATGACCCCGTGTCATCCCGTGCATGCGACACGTTGACATGACCGGAATTCCTCAACCCTGCTGATGTATTTCTTTATATTCTGTGGTCATTTCTGACGGTCTGACTCCCCACCAGAGGCCCAAGTGCCACCTCCTGCTTTCCTGTGCCCATTCAGACCGCTCACATCTCGTTCTGCATTCATCCTTCCCTCCGGTTCCCTCCGTGTCGTGGCATGTGGATTGGCGTGAGTCGGCACTTATTGTAAGGAACCGGACGGGTGCCAGCGTGCCGTGCGCTGCAGGCAGAGATATTGGCTTTCAGTGGATGCTGAACCATAGCAGACGATCTCACCGCACACATTGGGAGCTGAAAAACAACACTGAAAACGCTGATACGTTATAATGAACAGAATAGGACTGGTTACTTATGAACTTTGTGTTTCTCTGGAGAATGATTAGCAACGGCATCTCAAGCGGTTCATCATTACCAAGACAAATTCAATATTTATTAACGTGTTTTTAACCTTAGTTACACACAACAGACTACCACAGGGGTTCAGACGGTGGCCTGCTCCCCTCTGAGGGGGAGCTCATGGGAAACAGCTCATGCTATTCCACATCAGTAACAAGAATATGAACTTGTCAACAGCGTTGCGTGTTTAAAGAAAGAACCATTGGTTTGAGGTACAACCCTGTAACTCCAATCAATAAGGCCCAGTTCTGTTCTGATTGATGACTGTAAATGTATGCTGCTGAATGCTGTATGATACCCGCTGGGATGAGAGACGATAGGTAGCAGCTAAGCTACAACATGACAGATGCTTTGGAAGGACGGAAAGATGCTCCTGAATAACAAGGAAAGGTTGAATAGACACACACACACACACACACACACACACATTGAGAACATTGTTGTGGTAAATACTTAAATTTATTTAATGTCATTAAGTCATACTTTACATAATACTCAAATGATTATATTGACCTTTTGGCCGTGTGTAAAATGATTGGAGCGTTGTTTCCTTCTACATGCATGAGAACTGAACGGAGGAGAACGGATCCCATCCAATCAAAAGCTTACAGGAAACGCATGCCTAAATATGGTCATCTTATTGATGACGCTAATGCAAAAGCTACCTGCTCGTACAAGAACGACAATCTGGACCTAGTTAGCCATGCATCGCTATGGTAATATGAAGCTCCAGCGTAGCGCTGGTTTTCCTAGCTCTTTTCTCCGCCATCATCAAAGAGATCTGCATTTGTTTTAGGTTGTTGGACGTTTTAACAGCTTATTAGGCACCAACTGAAAGATGGATGTATTTAAATAGATCCATATTCCCCAAGTGCAATCTCACGGTCAGGTTAAGTGCAAACCCAGAAAGAGAATAACGCGCGCGCGTGTGCGTGTGTGTGTGTGTGTGTGTGTGTGTGTGTGTGTGTGTCTGTGTGTGTGTGTGTTTGAATGTGTTTGTGAGTGCATATGCCTCTGGTGCGTCGCTGCTTTTTCACGCTAACAAGCAGGGCCTGTCGTCCGGGGGTGTGGTGACGGGGTGTGTGGGCCTCGTGGGACCCATCATGCCAGCACCATTACGAGGACCGCTCCCCGAACACAGCGCTAATCAAGACGCTCACCGTTGTGGAGAGCAGAAGAGTAGTAGTTTAGATGCAGGGGATGGCTGAATATGCTGGGACATCAAGGCCATGGTGGTCTAATGGAAATACAGAGTCACACGCGGTGCCACGACGAAGTGACAGCTAAGGTGGACCAAATGTTCTGTTGGTCCACGCAGGTACTCCTGTTTTGGGCTGCTGGGCTAACCGTCGTCTGTCTGTCTGTCTGTCTGTCTGTTGGGCTAACCCTTACCCTAACCCATTTCATAAACTGTAGCATTCCTGAAAAAGCCTCTATGATTGGCTCAGTGCTGTTTATAGAGCCATGTGGGTCCACACACACACACACGCACGCACGCACACGCACGCATGCACGCACACACGCACACACACACACGCACACACACACACACATCCGTGTCCTTATCGTGATTCCCTCATCGTTTCCTCCAAGAGACCTTCGCGCCCCATCAAGACCTGAACCACTTGGCCAGGTGCGTGACGCGGTTGGTTCTGCCCTTCAGGTTCCCCACGGCCCGACAGGCGGAGCAGAAGTGTTCCCCCCAGAACGCGGGCTGCTGGACCCGGAAGCCCGTCCTCCAGGCCAGGTGGCGCCGGAGCAGGGCCGGGCTGGCCCTGAGCAGCAGCAGGTAGCGGGCCAGCCCCCCGACGGAGGGGAAGTCGTCCACGTGGATGAAGGCCTCGGGGGGCAGGAAGCGCTCGTAGTTGTCCCTGGGGGGGCCCAGCACCACGGGCACGGCGCCGGCCAGCACGGCGTTCCACAGCTTCTCCGTGATGTAGTCCGTGTGCCGGGAGTTCTCCAGAGCCAGGTAGAACTGGTAGCGCTTCGCTAGCTGCACCACGCTGTCGCCCCGGGGAACCGACCGGCCCGCTCGCCCAAACACGTCGACGCGGACGTAGCGCGCCAGCTGGTAGTAGAAGGCCACGCGGCCCTGGGACTCGGCCCAGTTGCTGATCACCCAGGCCACCAGATGGGGCCTGTGGTACGATGGGTTTCGGAGGGCAAGCCGCTTTCGGGGCTCCTGGGTCTTATGTGGGAAGGGGACCAGGAAGCCATAGGGCAGAAAGATATCCGAGTCGGTCCTATAACTCATAGTGAGATTAAATACACCCTCCAACTGCCGCAGTCCCCGCGTGTGTGTAGGAGACTCAAAGTTCATCCATATCCACTTCTGCGCATGCGGCCTGGGCTCTGTTGGGAGCTGAGTCACGTGGGTGGCAATCTCTCGGTGATGGATGATCACAGCGTCGGCCTCGGAGTACGCGTCCAGGTCTTCGGTCAGGTGGCACCCGCTGATCTCATAAAGCGCCTGGCAATCGGGAAGTTTGCGGTTCCGTTCAAAAGGTTGTGTCCATATTAGGAGAGTAACGTCAACGGGTTTTTTATTGGATGTATCGAGGGCCTGGCTGAAAGGATCCGATAGACAAAGTTTTAAACATAACAGAAGAACGACAGACGCCACACAAAGAACTACCAATTGACGTTGCCTTTCCAAAGCAAGTCTATAGCGTCTCTTCCGCTGGGACCAATTTGTTGTTGATGGGCAAGCTAGTGATTTCCAATTAGCAGCATATTCCATTGAGCCCGTTTAATTAAAAAAAGAAGAAAAAATGAATCATTAATTTTTCGTCCATTTAATTTTCATCCACGTCATGGACGTCTGAAATCTCTGGTTAGGCCTAAGCGTCAAAACAACTTAGTTATGTTTCCCAAGGGTAGACTGGTGTCCAGTGGTTATGTCCCCATGGACGCATGAAGGAAAATCAGCCCTACCGTCAAGTCCTGCCTCAGAGAAACCTATCGGCTCTGCCCGATGCGTGGCGAGCCTACTTTTGAATGTCATTATCCATCCCGACCAAGAAATATATCGTCTCAATGTATACCTTAGTTTATAACTTCTTAGCACTCCGACAGTTTTCCGGCCATGCAAGAAACATCCTTCATGTTCTCAGTCTCTCGACGTGGCTACGCTGGTCGAGTTTCCAGTCCCCGTTGAATGGGGCTTTTGTGTCCCCACCACGGCCTGCCTACGTTCCCATTTGGCTCCACTTCCAAATCCGTCAATGACTTTTGCCTCATAAGACTAATTCCGTATTCAATCTCCTTTAAACGTGCGCTTTCATCGTGTGACGTAGGCACGTCTAGCTCTGTCCCTCGACTCTATAAAAGATTGTGACAAATGTGGAAATCTACACCCTGGACCTTGCACTTGCAGTCTATTGTCTTCCTAACTTGTGATGCATAACATTACTTACAAAACGACGTAACCTGGTAGAGCGGGTTTTTTCCGTGGTCGTCGAGATACAAAAGACCTGCCAGCCGGCTTTGCGTTTCTATTGAGAGCAGTAATGCCAGCTGACCACTAGGTGTCTCCCTACACTAGCACAACGAGGCTAATTGAACCGAGACCAATCTTGAAACGTTTTAAGGCGACCAGTCAAGCTAATACACGTCACGGGGCTTTGCATTGACCTAGAAAATGAGCAGAGATGAGACCCATTCATAGAGCATTGCAATATCTACATTGAATGTTAGTGACATGTTATATTATACGTTTGTTTGTTATGACAACGAAACCGTTGGTGTGTGACTGGGTCTATCATTGGCGGGGAAGACCACAGGAATGTGTCATGGAGGAAAGTCCCATTGCTCTCCTATGTGAGGAGGAGGAGGACCAGGAGGAGTTGGAGGAGGAGGAGGAGACGAAGCAGAGCACATATGTCCTCTTTCCATGTCACATCCATTCTCCCTTCCTCAATGAAGAAAAGTCCCATTTGTGCGTGTGTGTGTGTATCCGCACGTGTGTGTGTGCGGGCGTCTGTGTGTGTGTGTGTGTGTGTGTGTGTGTGTGTGTGTGTGCGGGCGCGTGTGTGCGTGTGTGTGTGTATCCGCGCGTGTGTGTGCGTGTCAGCGCGTGTGTGTGCGTGCGGGCGCGTGTGTGCGTGTCTAGATAGTGAGCCCATAAGGGGGTTTGTGTTTTTTCTGCATTATTTACCCTCCCTCGGATCCAAACAGTTCTATTTTCGGCCTATAATTTACTACCCCGCCTGAGTTTTCTCAAAAGGAACAGAACGTAATCATTTTTTTTATCTTCTGTTTGGTATGAATAGAATACATGTGTGGGCTGTGTTGTGTTTTATTTGAATCGTATGACTTTATTTAACCCCGTTCTTCACCCGGGGGATGGGTCACAGAGCGCTAATTGATGCTTTTCAGCAGCGCCCCACTAGCTACTTTGAAGTCTCTGGAGGTAACTAGGCAACCACAGGTGACACATGGGTGGGCAGCTAGAACATGCTACCTCTAAACTCACAACAATAATAATCCAAAGAATGATAATAGCAATAATGAGGATTATTATCGATAATAACAAGATGAATAATCACCATCATCATCTATTATTATTACTTTTATTTTTATTTTATAATGCTGTTGTTGTTATTCATATTACTATAAGTGATACTTCATTATAACACATAATTGATTCCTAAAGTAAAGTAATTGAAGGGTGCAGTTCAGAGGTCAAGTTCAGTGACACCACTGGCATGATGCTGGCAGTAGGAGCTCGACCTCTCGACCCCGCCACCTCTCCACTCCAAACCCCAAAAGACCGGCTCGGGAAGGTCACTGCATTGGGTAGAGATAAAGTGAAAGCGTGACATTCGCTTCCTTTTGTGCGACACCTGAAACGCGTTCACAAGCGTCGGCCCGGACGGTCTCTCGTTAGCGCGGAAAGCCGCCCCCCATCAAACGCACTCAGCCACGAGGCAGACCGTGAACCCTCACGCGGCCTAATCAATACCGCATCGTCCCTTCACCAATCATCCACACGCTCCCCCTACTGGAACAAGACGGCGGACTGTGAAATGAGTGAGTACCGTCTATAAGGATGAGATGAATACCTTTAACAAGCTGTAAAACACAGCACACCATAAACGTATCTCGCTGTGGCCAGATTTGTGTTTGTTGCTTTTCTGTGTGTGTGCGTGTGTGTGTGTGCGTGTGTGTGTGTGTGTGTGTGTGTGTGTGTGTGTGTGTGTGTGTGTGTGTGTGTGTGTGTGTGTGTGTGTGTGTGTGTGTGTGTGTGTGTGTGCGTGCGTGCGTGTGTGTGTGTGTGTTGAGAAAGCGCTCACGTTTGGGTTGGATGCCCAGTTCTTCACTCATCTTTCCTATTGATTTTCTATTGAGTCCTTTTTCTTTACTTCCCCTCCCAGGCCCTGAGACGTCTCAATCGTACGAAAATAGACGAAAGGAAAAAAGAAAAAAGGTTCATAGCAGGAGATAGAAAGAGGAGATAGAAAGAGGAGGCAGGCGAGGAGAAAAACTAAAAAACGATGGCGCCAGAGTCAATGTGAGGAGAAAGATGTGTCAGGGCAGGGGAGGAATTATGCCTGAGAGGGAGCCCTGATCACTGAGGCCCACATTGACCCCTGACCTTGATCTTGAACCCAGGGGTCGGCCCAGGGGTCAAAGGTTGTGTGAAAGTGCCGTGGCGGCAATTCACTCCACCCCCGGGTGCTGCTGATCTGATGCGTCCCCGTCTGATACCATCAGTGTTGCCCTCAGCCGCGGGCTCCCAGGAGCTACACGTTAATGTCTACCCCCCCCCCCACACACACTACCCCCCCCCCCCCCACTACACACACACACACACACACACACACACACACACACACACACACACACACACACACACACACACACACACACACACATACAGGGCCCCAACAAACACCTCTCTCAGGGTGAGGGAAGGGGGGACACTCGACGTCACAAGGCTTCGAGGCAGATGTGTTTCGGTGTCTGATCAATAAAGTACTGATATTTTGATGGGCATGGTCTGCATACTTTATTAACAATTGTTTATATAGTGTGGTTGATGGGACAAACAAAAAGAGGTAAATGGTCATCGTTGATAATAAGGTTTGTCATAGAAATTATCTTTAGCAAATGGGTAAATACACGTACAGGATTGCTGAACGTGAGTTTTAGCGTGAAGCAATCATAAGGGTGTCCTAAAGCAAGGCTAAATAACAGAAATGTACATGGTTCTTTTAATAACGTTCAATGCAATAAGCTGCATAGAATGTTGAATGCATCTGTTTTAACATTCAACTTCTCTGTTTGTAGATAGACGTGCGTGTTTGTCCCAAAACAAACGCGACAAAGAAAGCACTCGTTGGCCGGAACCCAAACGTGAAAGACCATTTATTATGCCCCTCCTCCGCATGATGCTGGGAGTCTACAGCAAACTCAAAGCCGTGTCGGCGACATACTTCTAAGCTACTGAACCTGCATGTAGCTATTATCTCAAACCAGAAATTCTGGTTTGGCTTAATGATAGGCAACATCCCATATCACACTGGCAAAGAGCAATAACAGGAGGACTGTGTTGTTAACACTGTTAAAAGATGAACAAAAGAGAGACACTACATTTACTCTTTCTGGTTTGTTCCAAGTAATGGAATATTTTTGTTGCCCTTTATATTTTCCATTACTTGGAATGAATCATACTGGTTATGAATGAGTATGGGTACAATGGGAAACACAGGAAACCATTTGGATCTTGCTGATGTGGTTTTTGTTATGATTTATAACGATTCCTATCTGATTTCTTTAATCATGATTATTTAGGTCAGTTATTTAGGTCACAAATAAGTACAGCTTGTATCAATAGGAGTTAGAAAAGCAACAGCTTCAAATACAATTTAGTTAAAGGAGTCAAGTAGTCGAAGGCGCAAAATAACCCACATTTAGTCACAAAATGAGCCTCAATTATCTACGTTAAATTCTTGTGATATTTTTCGCAAATACTATTGAAGTGTAATGGTTTGTAAAATTATGTAAAATAACAATTATCTGTAAATATAAAGAGCCGAAAAAAGTCTAATTTTGCACTATGAATAGAAATACTGGAGGAAAAGCTTTGACTGGGATCAAAGATAAAAAAGAAAACAGACTATTTGATTCCCAACATTCACAATGAATTAAGAAAAAACTAACAAATAGTACAAATCTAGTTAATAGTCAGTAGTGTTGATTAGGTTTGCGATAATAGTTGAATCCGTAATTGTGTAAGTGTAATTACTTTATCGTATCGTAATTAGATAATCTGATAATACAGCCCGAATATGAAGGTAGCCTTCTTTTAGGCTCATTCAAAATACCGTCACATCCTTTATAAAAAATCCACCCCATCTTTTACCAATTATTCAATGGTCAGTTCAGTAGGTTCAGTTTCACCCTCTCGCCGCTATGTTTAGCTCTGTGGGCTCCTTTCTTCTAAAATATGAATCATAAATTATAACGCTTAGACATTTCATATTAGCATTTTTATAATGGATCAAGAAGTAGATATAACTGCACCGCATATGTTTGGATATACTTAATAGTCGCTAGAAATACATTGATTACCGACTCTACCTGCAATGGTGAACGGTGACCTAATGCTATTTAAAAAAAAATTATGCCGTGAAGTCAATAGTCCCATTCGATAACTCCATTCCGTGCATGTGTTCAATAAGCCGCCAGCATTGTTCAACTGATCCGCTTCGTGTTTTGTGCGCTGCCCAGCGCTTTCCACTGAACTCCAACCCTCGCGCTCTCTATCAGCATCTCATTCCTGTCTCAATATGTCTCAAGATGGCGGCCAATGCAGGATCGATGTTTCAATATTGGAAGCGTTTTGACTTACAACAATTACAGGTCAGTTGTTTTCCTTCATGTTGTTTACCCTCTGTACGGTCCACTCGTCTTTTCCGTCCCGAAGTTTGTATTCGTTGTTTTGGTGGCGGTTCTGTGGGTGTTTCGGAAGAGAATTCAAGAGCTCCTCTTACATTGATGAAAGTGGCTCTCTCGCTGATCAGGAATTGATCCTCTTTGTTCAATTCACATCGATCGGACGCTACGACTGGCAACCCGGGCGACGCCGCGGGGATGCGCACGGACGCGGTTCGCACCGGTTGTTTTTAAACGTTTCTCAATATATATTGGGTTAGTAACATCTTATCCAACTTTACAGGAGCAAAGCCGTAGTTAGCCCGACGCTTTAGCGGCGTATGCTTGGTAATTTGGGGAGAGAATTAAGTGCGACTCGTTACGGCGGCGCCGTGGTGACAGCGCGCACAGTCATGGCTGTGTTTTTGTGCTTCTGCTGTTCAAATGGGCAAGTTTAGTCACCACACAATGGGAATATTGACTCGCTAGTTAGCTTTTGGCATTGAAACAGTTTCTATTCCGCTCGGCAGTGTAAATTTTTTTTAATGGCTTATCAACACAGCCGTGTCTTTGGTTGGTTATACCTTTTCGACAGCGTTGCACTGACCGCTCACACACCGCCGAGGCTGTACGGACGGACGGACGGCGCTACGTCTGTAGGAGCACACGGGACGGTCCTCGCTGACACAAAGCTTTTATTTATTTATTTATTTGTTTATTTATTTATTTAAAACGCGCACGACCTTCGTGATGAACAAGTCCAAGAATCCCCGCACGTCACTTATCTCGGCGCACACGTTGTGTGTCCGTAGGGCCGCGGTTCAGAAGCGGCCAACAAGGAACAGCCTATTCACAACGTGAATATCGCCTGTGTGTATTATATTCTGTTTGACCTATTAGAAAAAAAAATCGACAATGGGGTTATTGTGTTGTTCATGAATTATACCGGGCGTACTGCATTTTAATCACGATGTTGAATATATGAAGAGGTAGCCTAGTTACAGACTAGTAATTGGGATAAAATAGCATTATGTGTTGTACGTCGTACTCCGACATTATTTTGTAAATTACACAGTCATAGCATTTCCACTTTAATTTAGGTCACATGCCCTTAGGAGTGGTAGGACAAAAGACATGGAACAGGTCTTGTGGGCAGTATAGCGCTTCACCTAGGCTTTGGTTCTCTAGTTATTTGTTCTTTTTGGTTCTAGCACTCATCCCTCCTATTCATACATTATGTAAAAATATGGTGCTCTGTATTTCCCCTCCCTCTGTTGCTCAGCCTTACAACCCCCAACCCCCCATCACACTCCACCACAGTGTGTGTACACACACACACACACACACACACACACACACACACACACACACACACACACACACACACACACACACACACACACACACACACACACACACTGCCCCTTCACCCTGCCCTCAACCAGTTCCCCCCGTTTTGAACGGGTGTGTGTAAATTTGTCTGAAATCCGTCTTTTTAATAGATTGACTGCCTGAACAGGGCAGGCACTGCCAGCAGCCAGGACATGAAAAATGCATCACATAAGTTTGTGATAAGGCCCTGGGTAATTATGGCAAAGGCCCCTATCACAAGCGATTAGTCAGGACAGTGAATCTGAGCGTGTGCAAAAAGGCTGATGGTTGGCAGGCCTGTCTGCAGGATAGGAATCAGTCGGAGCTCTCCCGCTCTCTCTCTCGCTCTCTCTCGCTCTCTCTCTCGTGCTCTCGCTCTGTGTGTGTGTACATGTGCACACAGGCGGTGTGTGCAGCGCTGCACAGAACATTCACTGTCTATTATTGATGACATCTTATTTGCTCGCCCTCCCACCGAGAGACTCCTTGAGGATAGCCTTCGGAGAAGAATCTTCTTTTATTTCTCATCCACTTTCCTGGGGAGACTTCAGGCCTTGTGTGATATGATCACAGCCTTGGAACAGGGACACAGGCGATTTCAATCAAGTTTTGTATGTTGCCGTTATTGGTTTATACGCCTGCGTGTGTTCTCCGTTTAAAGTCAAACAAAATGTGTCACGAAACAATGTGAATTTTCATGATCATAAAAATCTTAGCACGACCTCTAGGTCTAATGTCAATATCTGTAGGCCAAATGGGGCGTCTATTTATTGGCTTGTGTTTATAAAGAGTGCTTGTTCTCATTAAAATCCTATTTGACTAGCATTTCCAATTGCACTGTAAGAAACCAGAGAGATGGTTGCATCTTTGAAACGGATGCACAGTGAGTTGCTAACTTGTCCTCTCTGCATGTTTGTTTTGCACCATTACAAACCCAATTGGGAGCAAGAGGGATGCTTTTAGCAAGGTCTCACTCAATGGAAAATGGATCGGAGATCCAGAGATGATGGCAGGGTGACAGTGAATTACAGACGGAGGAGGTTTTAAGGTCTGTAATCCCTTGCCGTCCATTACAGAGTTGACTTTCTTTAGAACGGATCATCACTCTCAACTCTCCTGTTGTGTTTTTCCTTTTTTCTCCCCCCTTTTGTCTTTGACCCAGTGCGACTTGTTATTTTGTCAAGTAGATGATTGTGGTTTATTAAGGCTGAGTTTTGATGTTCTTGGCATGGGCCGTTTTTGTTACGACACTACTCCCAAAAGAGGCCTGCTGATCTACATCTCACCTGTAAGTGTTTCCTGGAGCAAACGCGCCCGTTTAGAAAAACGGCCACCATTTCCATAGACATAGTGTCCGAACTCAAAACTAACGTAGAAGTAGTTTTTGTTCTCCGCACCTTTTAACGAGTAAATTTAGGAAAGGTCTTGTAAGCGGATCCCAGACCTTGGGTTAGCGGCAATCTGAGTGCTTTAAATCTCTCAACGGCCTGGCCTGTTGTTGTCTGCAGGAGTTTCAGAGGTAATTTATGAGTCGGTTGTCTGGACTCACTGCCGCGATATTTTTACCCCCACTGTTGCTGCACAGACTAGGAGTGTATAGAGGGAAGGGGGCATCACGTCATGGTTTTACTGTAGCCAGCCGGTTCTCTGCCCAGTGACAAAAATCTGGCACAAGGACTGAGGTTTCACTGTGTGTTGGTGGGAGGTGAGTGACTGGCTGGCGTGAGTCAGTGGGGGACGGGGGCGCGTCAGGTCCTCGGTCCGTCTCAATCGCCTCTCGGCGGAGCGTGACCTATGTGGCGCTGCACTAGCAAAGGCTTTTCAAAAATCGTCTGGACGTTTTTGGGTGCAGAGTCCGCACCGGTTAATGTGGAAACGTACGGCACACATAATCGTAGAAAATGAAGCAGCGGTTTGCGTATGAAGAGCCCCATGTGCTGCGTTTGTGTCGGGCTGTGTGACCACCAGTCTCAGCCTTACGTCACTGGTCAGGCTTCCTCAGGTTGAGTTGGGCTGTGTGACCACCAGTCTCAGCCTTGCGTCACTGGTCAGGCTTCCTCAGGTTGAGTTGGGCTGTGTGACCACCAGTCTCAGCCTTACGTCACTGGTCAGGCTTCCTCAGGTTGAGTTGGGCTGTGTGACCACCAGTCTCAGCCTTACGTCACTGGTCAGGCTTCCTCAGGTTGAGTTGGGCTGTGTGACCACCAGTCTCAGCCTTACGTCACTGGTCAGGCTTCCTCAGGTTGAGTTGGGCTGTGTGACCACCAGTCTCAGCCTTGCGTCACTGGTCAGGCTTCCTCAGGTTGAGTTGAGTTGGGCTGTGAAGTCTGTGTCCAACACAACAAATGCAATATTAATGTCCAGGAATACGATTTTATTTTTTATAAGCGTTTTGTTATTTTATTTCAGGATAGCGATATCTGGGAGCCCTTATGTTTGTGTTTTTAGACCATGGTGTTATTGGACTTTAAGTCATTTTAGGGCCGGATGCGTCAAGACATAAACACAGCGTCATTTCAGAATCAGGGTTGCTTTTATTACATCTTAACGTACAAGTACGCAAGAGTAAAATTCTTAGGCTTGGGTCCTCGACAGTCACATAGCAGCATCAATACAAGAACAATAACAAAGTATGTAATAATAATAAGTAGCAGCATCAATACAACAATGTGTTCAAGTGGTAGTGGTACCAGCCACGGTGGTAGTGCAAAAAATTAAAAAATAAAATGCATTTCATTACAATTTTACTTTTCTATGCTATCAATATTCAGCAAAATTACTGTTTTTAATCAGTATAATGCTACCCTTTTTAACAGATAATGGACAATTACATACTTGCATCATATGTTATTTCGACTCCAAGCTGTGTATGATGGGTAACTCCGTCATTAGCCAATATATTCTTTCCTGTAACTGTTCAATAGTTCCTCTTGAATGAATAAAATCAATGATGGTGTAAACGACAGAGGAAGTCTTTATTTAATCATTAGTCTCAAGGAATATGCTGTATTTACTGTCCTTAAAACTGTCTATAAAGCAGTGATAAACATTATAGGATTCATTTGTTTTTAGCATGTGGAAGGCCAACACTTAAGCAATGTCAGTGTTAGCATATCAACTGGTTAATGGTCATTTCTCCTCGTCCTCCACCAGTCTAATCCAAGATTTGCCATTGACTTCTATCTATTGGCTAGGTTCTGGCCATCAAGGGTTCCACACTGTTCAGTTCTGCACTGGGTTGACCGCAACACCTAATTTTAGTTCTGTTTATCTTAATATGGCTTGAGGAACCCTGGGTTAACCCTATCCCATGTCAGCCTGCGACTCTAGGATCACTGCCTGGTTAGATCATTGACCACAAGTATTGAATTCTAATCGGCCTATTGGTGCACCTTTTTAATGGGTTGGGTATTGAATTATGGTATTGGCATGGGGAGATGTCCCCGGGATTGAATTATGATATTGGTGTACTGCAGGCTAATGGTCTGGGTATTGAATTATGATATGGCTCCCCTATCTGCTAATAGCTCACACTGTGTAATTTCAATGTCAATCACGGCTTGAGTTCCTGGATCCATAACTGGCCTTTGGGCTAACCCATCAATCACCGCACATGGGAACAGTGTCTCTGTTGTTGAGGTGGATTCTCTTTCCTAGTGCACTCCTCTTTCTCGATTGCTATTTCGCTCCCGTAATCCGTTCCCTCTGGGATGTTACTTCTGTAACTGCACTGGCTCTCCGAATAGACCAGGGTGGAAAAATGTAATAAACCATTATAATTCTACTTTGTAAATAGTCAGCTGGTGAAACCAGGTCATGCTGAAGTTGTTCAGTGAGTCATGAATGATTTTAGACGGTCCACGTATTTCTTTCCCCCCTCCAAATAAACAGTGTTGGCGGTAATGGGAGCACATGCACCAACAGATACACAGATGAAACAAAAGGTACATTCACTCACTCGTCCTGGTTTTAAATTGAGTCAGGTGAAGGCACCTCCTTACGTATGTGTCACACAACATCGTACGTTGTTTACGGGTCCAGCATTAGCTTAAGTCATATTTGATTTGAGCCTAATCTTAGCCAGCTTATCCCCCCCCCACACCCTCCCCAGTCGCGCGGTACATATTTATGTTGAGCTAATTCCCATTTTTGATATTTAAAAAGCAGCCACAGCGCTGGTGGTCTTACTGCCAACTGACAGTAAATGGATGGGTTTGCCTCTCTGTCAGGGACTCTAAAGATAAAACCCACTATGGGCTGGCCTCAGCAGAAAACCACCACAGATTATGATGATTCAACTACGCCGTGCGCCCAGGTGTGTGTGTGTGTGTGTGTGTGTGGTTGATGGAAGTGTTTTGTAGTCGGTGGAAATGCACCTTTTGCATTTGAGAATGTATTCGTTGGTTCAGCTTAATCATGTGCAGCTGATAAGTCTCCGTACTTCCTCTCAACAGACTCTTCTGTTTCAGTTGCTGGAAAGACAAAACCCCAAAAGGCAAACATCCTTTGTGTTTAATCTTTTCTAATTTGCATTGGTTATATCATTGGCAAAAATGCAAAACCGGTCTGTATTTCGGTTGAATTTAAACCGTTGAAAACCACTATCAAGACGTTCCTACGTCTGCCCAGATAAGCCAGGTCAAATACTCCCCGTAGCCAGCTATCCAACAGCTACCTTCGGAAGCCCTACGCTCTGGTGGTTACCCTGGAATAACACAATTCTAAATATGTTAATGTAACTAGGTGTCCTCTGACGCTGCCCTATCCGCTCGATGACCTCTGACCTCGGCAGCTGTCAGACCGGAGCCAGAGTTCAGAGGTGGTGTGACCCTGTAGGCCTCCGTAAGACCGGGTCTGTCTGGCTGGGCTAACCTTTGAGGCTAACGGATGATGGCTTTACCATCTGGCCTCCTTTTAATAGAGCTAGCAGCCTTGAACTTGAACTTGCCGTTTGGACCACGGAGAGTGTTGCGGGCGTCTGAGAAACACACAAACAACTGGCGAAAGGGTTTAGTTTTGTGGTTCTAAAAAGGAAACGGCTTGAACTGTTTTACTTAAGAGCGCAACAAATATGTGTCCACGCGTTTCTGCTTTTTAAAATGGCTTTGAAACTCTGCGGAAGGGCAAAGGTAAAATAGTCTCTGTACAGAATACGTACCGTATCCAACATCCAAGAAGCTTTTACCTTTGGGCCCTCTGCCCTTGGCGGTTGTTATTTTAATTCTTAACATTTGAAAACGTGGCGTTTCCTTCTGAATGTTAGGAGAGGGATAGGGGGGAGAGGGATGGGGGGAGAGGGGTAGTAGGGAGAGGAATGGGGGGGAGAGGGGAGGGGTAGTAGGGAGAGGGATGGGGGGGGGGGGGGGGGGACTATCTGTTTAGTAGACTTGGTCCCATCCGTTGACTGGTGTGTGACCCTGGGTTTGGCCTGATGGTTATTAATAACCCTGCACTTCCATGAGTCCCTCTGATCAACTCCAGATGTGCCATGGGAGAGTACACTCTAAGTTAGCCCATCGATGTTTCACGTGCAACAGAAAGCGTTGACATAGGCATGTGAAGAGGCTGATTAGAAAGGGAGCGAGCAGAAAGAAACCTCACAGCAGGAGTTTGTTTTGCGAGTCTTTTGTTTTTTACGCGTGTGTGTGTGTGTGTGTGTGTGTGTGCGTGTTTGTGTGTTTCTTTTTCCCCATTCATTACACTCTCAGACCTTAAGACTCATGGCATCGCCATGACGACCACAATAACCGCCCATAAAGCAGCGTGTAAACTGTGAAGTAAGACAAACAGAGGAGCACAGCCGCCCCTTTATCTGCCTTGCCGGGGCTGAATGGCCGCCTTCCGCCATAAAACTATTTGAGAGCCAGACTGCAGGAATGCCTGGGAGGCTGCGAGGGCTGTCACGACACATGAAAGGATTAGCCTGTGCGTTTTATCTCTTCTTTATCTGATGGTAATGGATAAGCCGAGTGTAGCCTATCATCTGACGCTCAAGCCCCGGGTTTGATGTTTTAGGAGGGTGATGCTTCGTCGAGTTGACCGCTTTGGTCTATTGATTGCTGTTTGATGGTTTTGATATGTATGCTGTTTGGAACAGGTCAAGTCTTTTATGCAGCAAACGCTGCAAATAGCTTTTAGCTGTCCTTCACCCTCTCCTATCCCTGCTCCCATTACTCTAGTGGTTCGTTTAATGTTTGGATCAATCAATAGAAAGAGGCCGGGTGCTTTACACATGCTCCAGCATCTACTCCCCACTGTGCTCCATTCGTCTTCCTTCATTGTTCAAGCTCCATATCACATTCACACCACACAGAATAAATGATATAATTACAAGCCATTACTTAGCCTAACACAAGCTAATTATTCTGTCATTACTGTTAGGATTAGCTATGCTCATTCTCTCTTTACTCTCTGCGCATTTGTAAGGAGAAAAAATAGAAAAGATGCACGAGCAAGACATGGAAATGTTGGTCTTACAGACAGTGTGTGATTCAGGCCCTGGATAAGATCTGGAGGTGTTGATTCTGAAGTCCTGGGTCCTTCTGGAGGCCAGCAGCGCTGGGAAATCCATACAACAGCGGAGGTTATAATGGAAAGCACCGAGATCCACTAAGTGAATTGCCGCATTCGTAACTCTTTTTACGTGGCATGTATTTTTAGCATTCTGTGGACATTATGTCTTTTTTTATAGCGCGCATCACAGTTGATTGCGTTGTGTCATCGCCCCAGCAACGCTGTACGATAACAAGGACGCTAAGAACGAGGAGACGCGGGGGTGATTGGTCGAGCACGCCGTCGCCGCACGCCACCCACCTTTACAGAGCCGTGTTAATGCTGGCGTCCGGTTCCTAACTCTTTGACTATTTACTTGAATGTGCCGGGCGGGCGCCGGGCGCCAGCCTTCCATGACCCGAATGACACGGCAAAATCAAACGGTGCGTTAACCTAACGAGAGCAAATCCAGCGGCAGCAGAAAGGGAACGGCTCTGAACAGCGCTCTATTGTTTTGGATACAAAGCATATCCAGGCCGTGCAGGCTAGCCGCTATAGGTTAGACAATAAGTGGCCGTTTGTTCATCCTTCTCGTGGCAACCGATTGCTAGTCCTGTGGATATTTGATCCGTGGCTACATTATCTATAGAGGAGGTTGGGACGTATGCTTTGTGGTTTGATGTACTATTTGGCCAGTCCATTGGCGCTGGGCTGGTGTATGAAGTCCAGGGTCTAGAGGGCTCTCCACCCTTTCTCCAGACTTGATAAATCCCCATCGCCCCTCTCCTTGATCGCAGTTTCCATTTTTTAACCCCATATCTGTGCTCTCATCCCCTCCACAATCTCCTCTCGGTGGCACGGAATGGCTTCTTGGTGGAGTGGAGGCATTAATTCAGGGCGGAGAGGTGTGATATTCTCCCCCTCTTCTCTCTCCCCCTCTCTTCCTCCCCTCTCTCGCCGTTCTCTGTTTGTAATGCGTGGCCTTTATCGTGGCTGAAACAGCTCACTACCCTCTGATCCTATCTCAGATCTCAATATCCCAGCCGTTCCACCCTGTAAACGCAGGGATGAAAAATCCTGCCCTTTCACCAATGCATTACACCACCACCACCACCCCCCCCCCCCCCCCTCCCCTTCCAGCAGTGTAGCGGCATGCCGTCTCTCCCCCCCCCATGACACCGGGCCTCCAGCTACATCTCCAGCCCCCAACACCAAAGGAGGCGGAGACAGGCCTGCACTTCCTCCTGGCCGGGCCACTGTCTGTGGTCTCGTTATGTTAGTGTTTAAGCCCGGGCCACTGTCTGTGGTCTCGTTATGTTAGTGTTTAAGCCCGGGCCACTGTCTGTGGTCTCGTTATGTTTGTGTTTAAGCCCGGGCCACTGTCTTTGTGGTCTCGTTATGTTTGTGTTTAAGCCCGGGCCACTGTCTTTGTGGTCTCGTTATGTTTGTGTTTAAGCCCCGGCCTGTCGGAAACCCCTGCTCAAGACGATAGGTCAATGGGTCAGGCGAAAATAATGAAAAGCCACGGCTGAGCTTCAGGAGCGCGGAGCTCGGATGCCGGCGAGGCAAAACAACAACCAATCCCTCACCAGAGGAACCAGGATCGATGGGAGTGGGGGGGGGGGGGGGGGGGGGGGGGGGGTAAAAAGGCTGTTTTTGGTCCAGGCTTGAGTCGGTGGTGTGAGTCAGTGAGGTGAGTCCTGACAGCTCCAGTGCTGTTAGCAGATATGGATCTGTGGGCTTTTATTTTTTTCCCTTTTTTTCATGGAACAAAATGCTCAGGGAGCACAACCGTCTTGTTAAACTACAAAGAATGGTGGGCGGAGCCTCTTCCTGAGAGAGACACACACACACACGCTCACTCACTTACATACACATGCACTCTACACACTCACTCACTCACTCACTCACATACACATGCACTCTACATACTCACACACACACACACACACACACACACACACACACACACACACACACACACACACAGGATAGAGAGCAGCGGCTGGCGTTGTGTGTACTCGTGGCGCAGGAGAAAAGGTTACTGGTGATGCAGCGTGTGGGTGAGCGTGTAGATTGAGGTTTGGTGGGATGTGATTTCCTTGCAGTAACACGGTGTGGTTTTGTTGTTGAATGCAGCGTCTCCTGCCACGTTCAGAGCCGCGCACCCTGCTATGGCAGAGAGGCAGGCGGGCAGGCAGGCAGGCAGGCAGGCAGAGAGGCAGGCAGGCAGGCAGGCAGGCAGAGAGGCAGGCGGGATGGTGGTCTGTTATCCGGGCTGCTGCTGTTGTTGCTGTACTTTTGAGGGGGTGTGCCTGTGATCTGTGATCATGTAGCGTGTCATTGTAGCAAGCGTGGCTGTCGCTCCTGAGTGAACCCCCCCCCCCCCCCCCCCCCCCCCACCACCCCCACCCCGACACACATGCGCCTGCAGAATCCCACCGACGTACGAGGACAGGCATGCGAAGCCCTTCACGGTCTGCACAGGCCGGGGGAACCGAGTTGGGTTGTGGTATTTTGGAGGTAGGCCTTGTAGGATGCAGATAAGCCATCCATCCAGACGTCTTGACTGTTTATTGTCATAACCACATAACGGCTTCAGACTTGCCAAGAGATAATGGAGCGAGATTGACGTTCTGTGCGGGCAGGGCGCAGAACGTCATCCCTTAGACATGCTCTGTGGTCGGCAGTCAGGAGAGCAGCCGATCATGCATCGCACGCGTCAGCGTGGTTTGCACACTCCGCCGTATGGCACCGCCGTGGCGTTATTACAGTTGCAGCTTTACGGGCGTTCTTCCTCTTGTCTCTCGGCGTGTTGGAACTGTTGCCGGGCTTTTCGTTCCGGCGGAGCTCTCGGCGCCGCCGTTGGCCGTCCTCTGGGCGGGGGGGCTCGGGAGATGGCATGGAATTAGCAGGGCTCCCTCCAGCACTGTAACTGCATGCCGGTGCGGACCCCCGTGTGTGTGTGTGTGTGTGTGTGTGTGTGTGTGTGTGTGTGTGTGTGTGTGTGTGTGTGTGTGTGTGTGTGTGTGTGTGTGTGTGTGTGTGTGTGTGTGTGTGTGTGTGTGTGTGTGTGTGTGTGTGTGTGTGTGTGTGTGTGTGTGTGTGTGTGTGTGTGTGTGCGGGTGTGATCCTGTGTCCTCTGCGGGGCTCCCGGTCACCTTGGCGGCGCAGAGGACTCATCAGATTAGCCGTGTGCGCACACAACAAAACCTCTGTTGTCATTCCTGCAGACTATCAGTCGGTGCATCGCCCGGGCAACGGGAATCCCACTGAGTTGCGGTAGCTCAATTAAAGCTCGTCTGTCTCTCGTTATCGCAGCTGATCCGTCGTCGATACCATCATCGGAATACGCAGACATGCCTGATTGGTGCACCCCTCTTTAATTAATCAATCTTCCTGTATCATCACCTGTGGCTCATTAGAGTAATTAGAATGAATTAGTCAGTTAGTGGGCCCCGCTACGTCGGCGCAGGAGGGGAAAGAATTTCATTACGATAGATGAATTCGAGCGCACACACACACGCACACACAAACACCATTATGACTTTGTTCGATTTGGTGTGTATTTGGTTCAGCAAACATGGAAACATTGTCCTGTCGTATGTCCTTTATTTATTACAAGACGTTAACATGCATGAGTCATATTTTCCTACCTTAGATAAACCTACTGTTTAAACGAATGCCTGCTGTTGTCTGATGTTGTGTGCAGAGCTGCTCTGAGGAGCAGTGAAAGCTAACGAGTTAAGTGCAGCTTTTGACCCCAAAACCCCCTTGCCTTTCCTTCAATTCATCATTCAATACTGCTGACCCCTATGATTATTTGGGCTGTCAGCGATTTTGTAGCCTACTTAGGCCTATGCTGCACAGCTTTGAAATGCTGGGAGAATCTGAATGATAGGGAAGTCAAAGTAAAGAATGGTGGGGAAATGGTTAAGTCAGTTACACTGAGATGTCTGCGAGTTCATCTCTTTTCTGTGCGGCGTATCTTTCTAATTACTGAAACTGGAGTTTATCACAATTCTGCTGTCCGTGCAAGAGTTATAGACACAACCAGCCGTTGGTGGATGAGAGCGTAACTCAAGGACTTTGGTAACCCATGTCTCTATAAATGGGTTTATATTAGGGCCTAAAGCTTCTCGTTTACTCTCGGCTGTAGACCCAGGAGGAAGCGTTTTGATTCTCATCGTAGAATCAGAATCAGAGTTGCTTTTATTACAACTTAACGTACAAGTACGCAAGAGTAAAATTCTTAGGCTTGGATCCTCAACAGTCACATAGCAGCATCAATACAAGATCAATAATAAATAATAATAAGTAGCAGCATCAATACAACAATGCGTTCAAGTGGTAGTGGTACCACAGTGTTTACAGCTGACCACACGACCCCAAATGCACCAGGGCAGGGTCTGCTGCTGTGGGCCGGCCCAGCCAAGCAGCGTCACGGGGACAGACTGTTACACAGACATTACAGACCCAGTGCCTGGTGTGCACTGAGGTGCTGTGCCTTCCACTAGGAGACACGCCACACAGCAACCGTGCTGGCCGCCTATCAATTGGATCGATTGTTCCGTGACGGCAGCGCCTACGTACACGTCTCGGAGGCTTTGGGCGCCCGGGCTTGTCGGATGCCGCACATTTGTAGGATCAAATGTCCTTAAAAAGTCACGTGATAACAACGGAGGACAGCATTGGTCAATAAACATCTGTTTAGTAGCCCAGCGGAACATTTGAAAGCTATTGCTGTGTTGTTGCGTCATCGCGTTCGGTGTGCGAAATCACACGCCAGATTAATTGTCACGTCAAACTATCCCTGAATAGGCCTTTTCTTTTTCGAAGTAAGCACTTGTGTTATTTTTCGGCACACCTCAGACAGAATAGTACGCCTCGCCAAAAATAGGGTTTGGAAGTAAAATCACTCAATCTAATTTGATTCAAATGCGCGAGGAACCGGGTCCCGCGAGGAACCGGGTCCCGTGCGGAACCGGGTCCCGCGAGGAACCGGGTCCCGTGCGGAACCGGGTCCCGCGCGGAACCGGGTCCCGTGAGGAACCGGGTCCCGTGAGGAACCGGGTCCCGCGCGGAACCGGGTCCCGCGCGGAACCGGGTCCCGTGAGGAACCGGGTCCCGTGCGGAACCGGGTCCCGTGCGGAACGGGCTTCAGCACACGTCTGACTTCACTTAACCGCCGCGGCTCAGCGGCCACGGCGCACGGGACGCTACGCTAAAGCTTCTCTGGGCACACAGGACGGCCCGACGGCTTCTTCTGAACCGCCGCTGGTCTCTGCGTCCTGCCAGACCACCCGGTCCACCCGGTCCACCCAGTCCACCCGGTGGGCAGGCAGGTCCTGCCAGACCACCCAGTCCACCCAGTCCACCCGGTCCACCCAGTCCACCCGGTCCACCCAGTCCACCCGGTGGGCAGGCAGGTCCTGCCAGACCACCCGGTCCACCCAGTCCACCCAGTCCACCCGGTGGGCAGGCAGGTCCTGCCAGACCACCCGGTCCACCCAGTCCACCCAGTCCACCCGGTGGGCAGGCAGGTCCTGCCAGACCACCCGGTCCACCCGGTCCACCCAGTCCACCCAGTCCACCCAGTCCACCGCCACCAGGCCCTACGTTAGTGTTCTGTTCGTCCAATCAGTAAACGGAACAAGATCATACTTGGGGAATTTCGATTCAAGTGTGTTTGGGAGGAGAGGGGGAATGTTGTCTAATTAGTTCTTGATCACACCATTTCTACGGTGGTGTGTGTGTGTCCGTCTGGGCGTGTGTGTGTGTGTGTGGGCGTGTGTGTGTGTGTGTGAGAGCGTGTGTGTTTGTTTGTGTGTGAGAGCGTGTGTGAGTTTGTCGGGGAAGCGTGCTTTCATTTGTGTGTTCTGGGACCTTGTTCGGTACACTGAGCCCACAAGGGCCCCTGCGGTTATGTGTGTATTAAATGATTAGTGTGTTAGTTAGCATAACGGGCCTTCAGCAGCATTTAATCACTCTCAGGGGCGTGCGGCCTCGCAGGGGGGCTGATGATGGGGTGGGAGACGGGGGCGGTTACGCTGGAAGAGGGGATGATGGTGCGGAAGGGTTGGAATGGATCTAAAGAGACAAACCAGGGAATCATGGGGGGGAAATGAGCACACCAATGGAATGTGTCCCCGCTCATGCACACACACACACACACACACACACACACACACACACACACACGCATACACACACACTGCAGACACACACACACACTGCACACTGCACACACACACTGCAGCGAGTTGCAGTCTTTACAAGTCCTGAATGTCTTGTGTCAGCACTTGGCACATTGTCTGGAACATCTCCCATAATCGGCTATTAATAACAATGGTAAAATGGATTGATGTAAAGAAGGACTCAGGCCTTGACAACACTTGTTGTTGTTGTTGTTCATAATGGATAACGGTCGTATTACATTTGTGTGTGTGGGGGGGGATGTCTGAATGTCTGAGAGAGAGAGAGAGAGAGAGAGAGAGAGAGAGAGAGAGAGAGAGAGAGAGAGAGAGAGAGAGAGAGAGAGAGAGAGAGAGAGAGAGAGAGAGAGAGAGAGAGAGAGAGAGAGAGAGAGAGAGAGAGAGAGAGAGAGAGAGAGAGAGAGAGAGAGAGAGAGAGAGAGAGAGAGAGAGAGAGAGATCTGGACACTGATTTGATGTGACTGCGGGCTGTGGCCAGGGACCAGTGGCCACTGGTTTGGACAGACATCTCTTGGTCTGTTCAGGTTTGTATGTGTAACCACGGTGACTCAACCTGTCCAGCCAAAGCCGAAAGCCCTGGCTTGGTCTGCCACCGGTCCCAGACGTATTGACGAACACTAAACACGGGACAGTGGCGTGAAACTCAATCGATTGTTTAATTATCCCATTATAAAGAGTCCTTTGCTGTGTAGGCTCAGCGCCTCCATCCTTCATGCCATTACTATCACTCTGTGTGTATGTGTTGGCACAGCGCCTCTCTGAGCATATTCTGTGTGGTTGTGTTGCAGAAAGAGCTGGATGCAACCGCCACGCAGCTCGCCAACAGACAGGATGAAAGCGAACAATCCAGAAAAATACTCATCGACCTCAGCCGAGAGTTCAAGAAGAACACACCGGAGGTGAGGACATAAGCCGTGAACACACACACACACACACACACACACACACAGGCACACAGGCACACATATACACAGACACAGGAACACAGACACAGGAACACAGACACACACATATACACACACACACACACACAGGAACACAGACACACACACAGGAACACAGACACACACATGTACACACAAATGTACTGACAGACACAGACACAGACTGGGATGCATAAAGACGGATGCATCCGTCCAACCTTGGAGCATTTTTACGGGCGATCGTATTCTCGCCTATTGTATGCCTTGTGTATATCTGTCAACCATCGTTAATCTAGCCGTGAATATTTCCTGAAGAAGGCACACAAGGGGAGCCGACGATGTGGAAATGCAAGCTTAGCGCCCCCAAAATAGTACCTCCCATTAGTCTCCCTGAAATCCTAAAGAGAGCAAACAGACCTATCTGACCCAGTTCTTTAATGTCTGCAGGAAGCAGAGGCTGTGTGTTTGTGTTAGTGCTACAGGCATGGGGAGGGAGAGGTATAGGGGGAGAGAGAGAGAGAGGGAGATGGGGGGGAGATAGAGAGAGAGAGAGGGGGGTGGGAGGGAGAGGAATGAGAGAGAGAGAGGAATGAGAGAGAGAGAGAGAGAGAGAGAGAGAGAGAGAGAGAGAGAGAGAGAGAGAGAGAGAGAGAGAGAGAGAGAGAGAGAGAGAGAGAGAGAGAGAGAGAGAGAGAGAGAGAGAGAGAGAGAGAGAGAGAGAGAGATGGGGGGGGGAAATAGAGAGAGAGAGGGAGATGGGGAGAGAGAGGGAGAGAGAGAGGTGAGGGGGAGAGAGAGGGAGAGAGAGGTGGGTGGGATAGAGAGGGAGAGGGAGAGAGAGAGAGAGAGTGTGACAGCACTACTAAGTGGAATCAGGAGGGAATTCTGTCCTGTTCCTGTGTTCCAGTCTCTCCTCCTGGGAATATTTTGTTTCATCTCTGTTACCAGGGCAACACGTTCATTTTAAACCACACAGTGAAAACAAAGTATTGTTGTGTTATTATTGGTAATGTCACCATGGTGAATTATTGATGGTTTAATGAATTATGTATGAATAGACTAGACCAAGGATGGAAAAATAGTCAACTCTCAATGGAGAAAACAGTAGGCCTATTAATATTTTTACCACAGGATTGTGAGTATTGACTTAAGCACATAACCCACCCTGTATGGAGAAATATACACCAGAGAAAACAGTTCTTGCATACGAAAGGAGCTTGATTTCCCCTTACCCTAAACATGCATCTCAAATCTCACTAAGTAGACACACACACACACACACACACACACACACACACACACACACACACACACACACACACACACACACACACACACACACACACACCGTTTGTGTGTGCCAGATCACAGAGAACAGGACACGCGCATTCATCAATGTAACAAGGCTGTGATTTAGAACGGCTCCCGTGGCGTCTGTGTGGCCCCTGGCATCGCCCTGGTATGCGGAGGAGGAACCTGAGCCAGGGTGCCAAAGGAGAGATGGGCTTCATTACAGGGCTTCCACAGGCTCCATGCAGAGCAGCGGTCCAACGCGACCATATATCTGCACGCTTGTGTGATTACGGCTGCACTGGGCTCCGTGGGCTTCTCTACTTTAGGGAGCCACGGCGTCAATTAAACAGACTGCGTGTGTGTGTTTTGCGTGCGTGTGTTTGTGTGTGTGTGTGCGTGTTTGTGTGTGTGCATGCCTGTGTTTGTGCGTGTGTATGTGCGCATGCCTCTGTTTGTGTGTGTGTGTGTGTGTGTGTGTGCGCATTTATGTGCGTTCACGTGTGCGTTCGTGTGCGAGTGCGTTCATGTGAGAGTGCGAGACTCCTGTTCACAGAGGTGCGTTTGTTTCGCTGGCCTGTGCGTGCCTGGGCGCTGCCTGTCAGCTCTCTGCGGTCCAGGCCAGTCAGCGGACATCAGTCACATCAGATCAGGCTGCATTAGTCTGAACCAGTCCGTCTCTGATCCATTATTCAGCAGCACAGAGACCGGCCCCATGTAGACTCTGTCTAGTCTACTGAGCCGCACTCAGCTTGAACTGCACTCCCGGTCTGCATATTAACACACACGCAGACACACACACGCAGACACACCCACACAAACACACACACACCCAGGCGGTGTGGGCTTTGGCGAGGCACGCAAAGAAATGCCGAGCTAAAATAAAGTTTTCATAATTCAAAAGGTCTAACAACACCATAAAAAGAAAAAGAAAATGGCCTCCCTTCCAAGACCCGTCTTGCTGTGCTTCGGAGGCTGGCTGAATAATTAATTCAGTTCTGAACTTGTGTTTTAGTTAGCGAGAGCTCCTCCCTGTTTGGGAAGAGAGGGAGAGGAGGGAGAAGAGGGAGAAGAGAGGGAGAAGAGAGGGAGAAGAGAGGGAGAAGAGAGGGAGAAGAGAGGGAGAGGAGGGAGAAGAGAGGGAGAGGAGGGAGAAGAGAGGGAGAGGAGGGAGAAGAGAGGGAGAAGAGAGGGAGAGGAGGGAGAAGAGAGGGAGAGGAGGGAGAAGAGAGGGAGAGGAGGGAGAAGAGAGGGAGAGGAGGGAGAAGAGAGGGAGAGGAGGGAGAAGAGAGGGAGAGGAGGGAGAAGAGAGGGAGAGGAGGGAGAAGAGAGGGAGAAGAGAGGGAGAGGAGGGAGAAGAGAGGGAGAGGAGGGAGAAGAGAGGGAGAGGAGGGAGAAGAGAGGGAGAGGAGGGAGAAGAGAGGGAGAAGAGAGGGAGGAGCGCTTGTTCAGTGTCCCAAAGATCACTGGCCACAGGCAGCCGTAGTAAAACAACTCTCTGTGTGTGTGTGTGTGTGTGTGTGTGTGTGTGTGTGTGTGTGTGTGTGTGTGTGTGTGTGTGTGTGTGTGTGTGTGTGTGTGTGTGTGTGTGTGTAAAATACACCAAAGATTGCTGGCCAGAGGCAAACGTAGCAAACTGCACAACTGTGTGTGTTATTATATGTGTGTGTGCGTGTGTATGTGTGCGTTTAGCTGCAGGGCAGACAGACAACGAATGGGAGTTCCACACTCCCTGGAGGATTCCTCAGGCCGGCCTGTCTGCTGTCTGCCGACAGCTTACACCCTAGCCATCCATCTCCTGCTGCCTCTACCCCCCCTCTGCTCCCCACACACACACACAAGCACGCGCACACACACACTGCAACACACACACACGCGCACGTGAACACACACACACTGCAACACACACACTGCAACACACACGCACACGTGAACACACACACTGCAACACACACACACACGCGCACGTGAACACACACACACTGCAACACACACTGCAACACACACACACACTGCAACACACACACACGCACACGTGAACACACACTGCAACACACACACACACACACTGCAACACACACACACGCACGCACGCGCAAACACAGACCCACACACTGCAGCACACGCTAACACAAGTGCACACATACACATACATACACACACACACGCGCACGCGCACACACACTGAAACACACTCCATGGTGTCTGTGTGCATTGTTATGTTATACGGTCATAAATCTTTGGAGTTGGAGGGGGAGGGGAGCGAGCAGCCGGGAGGGGGGCGACGGGGGCTTTAGGATTTAGACCCGGGGGCCGCCGTGCTGGGGGGGGCGGGGCTTCCCTGTTTACTTGTATATATTTATCCCGCCTGGTGCCCCTCCAGTGCCCTGGTGTGTGTGTGTGTGTGTGTGTGTGTGTGTGTGTGTGTGTGTGTGTGTGTGTGTGTGTGTGTGTGTGTGTGTGTGTGTGTGTGTGTGTGTGTGTGTGTGTGTGTGTGTGTGTGTGTGTGTGTGTGTGTGTGTGTGTGTGTGTGGTGTTCAAGGTTACGCAAAATGAGATGAAGAGGCGGGATGCCAAGGGGGGCTTTTAATGTGAAAGAACTCTGTGTGAAGAACACAGAGTTGTATGAGAATAAATCAATACATTGGTGTGATTAGAGGCCGGATTTTATTGGACACAAAGAAAAATATGAAAGGGTTAAAGGGGAAATAAATGCATACAAACAATATCAATATGTTAAATATACACCCACCATCTTGGTTGGTTTCTTAAGTTTTTATCAGGAAATAACATAATATAATAATCAGAAATTATGATAATACAGAATATATAATAGCTACACAAATAATAATAATAGTCTTAATATAATTTCAATGAATGATTGTAAGACGATACAATTATTCACAATTGAGGTCTTGAATATTAAGTGTGTGTGTGTGTCCGTGTGCGTGTGTGTTATGCGCGTGTGTGTGTGTGTGTGTGTGCGTGTGTGTGTGTGCGTGCGTGCGTGCACTGCTAGGTGAGGAAGTGGTTGAGTCCATCTCCTTTGTTGAAACCCGTAATCGGCGTCTCACGCTGCGTGCGTAATGAGGTGAACACGGCAGCAAGAGCCCGCCATCTCTCGCTCGACGCCATCCCCAGATAGGGGGCTCGTGTTTGGCAAGACCAACACGTTAACAACGCAGCGTTTAGTTTCACTCCACATCCTGTTTACACGGACCAACGTGCGCTCTTGCACGTTCGATTCGTGTCAGATTTTCTTTAATCATATTTCACCCGACAGCATTTATTCACCCGACTGCACGTTCTAAGAATGTATGGATATTATACTATATATATTATTATATATATATATAATATTATATATATATATTATACTATTCAATGTAGAGTTTATTTATGTCGTATAGCCAGGGCATCGTGTAGCGACCTCTGATGATCGTTATGAAATGCTCCCCCCATTTCACCCAGGCCCAACCTGACATCCACAATTGAAATAAAAGTGATATCTGATGCAAATGAGCAGTGTGGGGGTGCGGGGGTGTCACGCTGATCGTGCATCTGTGTGGGAAAGGCTGGGAGAGACGGAGCAGGGTGGCGGGGGGTGGCGGGGTCATTATCACTAACGGGCAGGGGGGGGGCGGGGATATTGAATTGGCCCAGACAAACGGCCACCGAGACCCCCGATGAGACGACAATAGAGAGGGGTCAACGGGGTCACGACCTGTCCTCAGCCGTAGACAAGGGGCCTGTCTAGACCGACCTGGGATTAGGCCGGTCCCTAGAGGCCAGTCCCAGGTCAGTTGAGGATGCATGCGCTCGCTACCGTCGGCTGGGATTTAGCCTAGAAGGCATTCGAATGAAGGTTTGCAAAGGGCCCACACAGCCTCACATCTGTCATTGCCCTACTTCACATCTTCATTAGGGGTGTGTGTGTGTGTGTGTGTGTGTGTGTGTGTGTGTGTGTGTGTGTGTGTGTGTGTGTGTGTGTGTGTGTGTGTGTGTGTGTGTGTGTGTGTGTGTGTGTGTGTGTGTGTGTGTGTGTGTGTTAATTTGCAAGCGCGCATGCACGGTCACACGCATCCCCAGTGTGCTTGTACAGAATGTCCTATTCTGCTGTGCTTTTTACAGTATGCTCCAGTTCAGTTGGAGTAGACGGGGTTCAGTTAGCACAGTATGGTGATTTGCATGTTCCCCTGATACAGGCGCGGTGCCGGCTATCTTAACTCAAAGAGCTGACTCGCACTGGAAAGTCATGCAATGGGACTTGAGTGGGGTGGGGGGGTGGGGTGGGGGGTGGGGGTGGAGAGTGAATGCTTTTCCTGTTAAAAGTGCGTCTTATGTAGGCCTAGCGCCCCAGCTTGATTTTCCATTCTCTAGCTACCTCTTGTTCACCCCCCCCCCCCCCCCCCCCCCCCCCCCCCCCCCCCCCCCCCCACACCACCTCTCTCCTCCCTCATTCGTTCCTTCTCTCATGCACGAGCTGGGCCTCTGGGCAGCCCAGGTGGCTCTGCACCTGTTCATGTGTGCAGCACAGTCGCTCCGAGCACCTGAGGCTACAAACCTGCCTGCTTTCTCCTGCGCTACGCCCTCCTGCGTCTCGCTGGCTCACGCACTTCTCATTATTCATCGGAGCATTTAATTTATGGCAAATAATGTTGCCGTGTGTGTTTTTGTCTTCTGTCCTTTGGTCACGCACGGGCCTCGCTCCTGCAGTTCCCTCCTCTCTGTTTTGCATGAGCGAGACCGAGAGCAGGAGCTGAGGTGAGACGCGCTTCTCAAGTTGACTCCTCTAACTTCCTGACCTGTCCACTCTTGTTTTTCAGGATCTAAGGAAACAGGTTGCCCCCTTGCTCAAGAGCTTCCAGGGAGAGGTGAGTGTGTTATTGAGTTTGTGTGTTTTGTGCGTGTTCCGGGTGAATTGATATTGACACACTGATAGACTCTCTTGCTCAAACAAAGCCTTCAAACAATGGACCTCCGTTTGCTACTTGACATTCAATGACCGTTGGCGCTACTCCACTTCTGTACTCTTTTTGCGGTTTCATCCCTGCTCCTAAATCCTCTTATTCGCTTTCCTTCTTTCTATCTCCTGTCACCACTCTAGTGCCAATCTCACCCTCCCACACCTCTCTCTCTCTCTCTCTCTCTCTCTCTCTCTCTCTCTCTCTCTCTCTCTCTCTCTCTCTCTCTCTCTCTCTCTCTCTCTCTCTCTCTCTCTCTCTCTCTCTCTCTCTCTCTCTCACTCTCTCTCTCTTCCACTCTCCTCCTCTCTCTCTTCCACTCTCCTCCTCTCTCTCTTCCACTCTCCTCCTCTCTCCATGTTGTGTCCTGTTCATGATGTCCTGTAGCCCGGGGGTGTGTTTAAATTGCATCCTGTGAAGGAAAGCGAAAGCCACCTCAGAACCCTGGCGGGAGCCAATCACGTCGCTCCAAATGCTATTTCTTCCAATTTGGCCGAGCTGCATGACTCTGTGGAGCTGTCTTTGTTATTCTTATATTTTTCGCAGGATGAACCCTACACACTGCCGTATTTATTTAGATCCCAGTTAACATTTTGTCCGGGGTTTCAGCACTGCATGACCTTGATCGTGTGGGGTATTTTTAATGGTTGTGCGTGCGCGTGTGTGAGCACATGTGTGCGCGTGTGTGAGCACATGCGTGTTTGAATCCTATTATACACTGCCCCCCTCCTGATATCTCCGGCTTCATCTTCTGGGCCTATTTTGATCATGACTCCTGCGGTCTGGCAGCTATACATTCCCAGTCGACTCCCCCCTCCCATATGGGGAAGTCAAAGGGCAGGAAGGGAAGCGAACTAGGGGCGTCGTTTGGGGGAGGAGTGGGTGGACATGCAGCCCAGCGCGCACACACACACACACACACACACACACACACACACACACACACACACACACACACACACACACACACACACACACACACACACACACACACACACACACACACACACACACAATCAACTGGATAGATAGTGACAGGGCTGCTTTGCCAACAGCCATGGAGTATTACAGTTTAGCACTGGGCTAGCATGTTGCTGTGTTAAACTGGTTCCTACAGCCATGGAGTATTACAGTTTAGCACTGGGCTAGCATGGTGCTGTGTTAAACTGGTTCCTACAGCCATGGAGTATTACAGTTTAGCACTGGGCTAGCATGGTGCTGTGTTACACTGGTTCCTACAACCATGGAGTATTACAGTTTAGCACTGGGCTAGCATGTTGCCGTGTTACACTGGTTCCTACAGCCATGGAGTATTACAGATTAGCACTGGGCTAGCATGGTGCTGTGTTACACTGGTTCCTACAACCATGGAGTATTACAGTTTAGCACTGGGCTAGCATGGTGCCGTGTTACACTGGTTCCTACAACCATGGAGTATTACAGTTTAGCACCGGGCCAGAACGACGGTTCTGTTTTACAGTGAGCTCAGTCGTTGTGGGTTTCCCCTTGTTCTGCTGACGTTCAGGCCTCTATTTAGGGAACAGAAATAGTTGTAATATAATTAAAGCGTTGTTGACTTTATCTTTATTTTTTTCTACTCCATTCTCTCACGTTAACACACCACAACGCACGCGCGCGCCCCCCCCCCCCCCCCCCCACTACAGGTTCCAAGCCCCAGTGCACCGTGGGTGGTCTCGGCAACGCCTCGTCAAGAGTCACTCCTGTGATGTTCTGAGATAGCGACGTTTAGCCACTCTTATTTTCCTTTGTAGGCCAATCAATCAGGCCACCATTCAGCGTGGGTACATGCCCGGACAGGAACTCGCCAGACGAGATGTTATTTAAGCCCTGGTTTTGTTTGCTTACCCCTTGCATGCTTTGATCAAGGACAAGATAGAAGTGTAAGCCACAGTCTGCCCAGATGAAGCCCCAGGCTAGCTTATCCAAAATGAGTCACACGGGCTGGCTCCACGTGTGGTACGTTAGACGAACACGGAGGCCAAACAGACAGAGGAGGAACTGCACAAAACTGAACTCCAAAGTTTTAGCCGAGGGCCCTTGAGATCTGGAGAGACCCTGGTTACACTGGTGACATTGGGAAGTTAACGTCCTCCAGTTATTATAATTTCCAATAACGGGTCATGGCTCCCCCAAGACCTGGACCCTTTTAGAAGTTACTCTAGTAAACAGGTTATGTTATTGTGAATAACCGTGCATGCCTTTTGTGTGTTGTGGCGGCTTCACGTATGTTCATGTGTGTGCGTGTGTGTGCGTGCGCGTGTGTGTGTTTCTCGTTTAGTGTTCCTTGTTGGTCCATCGATCAGATAAGCTTTTCCATTATCCCAGGCTTCAGTCTCTGCTTCCCATAGCCTGCCCTTATCAGACTCCACTGGGGCCACACACATGCATGCACACACGCACAGGTCAGCACGATGCCCTTCACACACCGTGCCTAGATAGGAGAGCCTGGCGGTGCTGACTGATGGTGGCACTAGGTGCTGACGTGTGTGTGTGTGTGCGCGTGTCTGTGTGTGTGTGTGTGCGTGCGTGTCTGTGTGTGTGTGTGTGCGCGCGTGTGTGTGTGCGCGCGCGTGTGTGTGTGTGTGTGTGCGCGTGTCTGTGTGTGTGTGTGTGTCTCTGTGTGTGTGTGTGTGCGCGTGCGTGTCTGTTTGTGTCTGTGTGTGTGTGTGCATGCGTGCCTATGCGTGTGTTGGAATAGCGTAGGTTGGGATAATGTCTGCAATGGCAAGCACTTCTGAAACCCACTGATACTGGTGAGGTATAATTTCTGTGTTCATTTGTGTCACTGAAGCCCGTGTATATGTAAGGGGATCGCAGGGGCGGAGAGACTTAATGGTAGTTCTTAAAAGAGCTGCCCCGAGGCATGGCACGGTTGTATCTGGAGATACTGGGTGGTCGTCTAATGGCTCTGGTCCTTCAGCTAACCTGCTGCCTCTAACTGTAGGGTGTGTCCTACATTAAACGTCTATTTCCTGCCTCCCATGTTGCGCTATATAAAGCGGCTGTACCACTGACCTTGGCCCAGTCATTCTGCAGTCACACCGCTGCCTCCCCTCGCCACTGTCAACGCCTGCCTTTGTGTGTGGGAGTGTGTGTCTTCGTGGGGGTGTGGGAGTGCGTGTGCGCGCGGGGGGGTGGGGGGGGTGGGGGGGGGTGGGGGGGCGTGTGTGCGCGATGTGTCCGAAGAATGGCTTTGTGTGTTATTCTACGGTTATTAATGTTCGTACTTTGAACCCCTTCATTATATCCCCCCTCCTATAGTTTCATCTTTCCCTGTCTCGCATGCACACACACACACACACACACACAGGCATGCGCACACACGCACACAGGAACGCTTACACACACACATGCACTGTGTCTAATGTTGCTGTGTTAAAGGTATTAGCGGACCGCATCTGTAATCCCCCATTAGAGGCCCTTCTGCTGGGGATCGCTGTCCCCCAGCACAGGAAGTACTCGTAGTAAGGAGCATGACACCACGGCCAGAGCCTGCCAGCGTGTTATGGTGCATTTGTGTTTACCTTCCACCAAACAAAGCCTTGTGCATCACAAGGAAATGCAAAGCACGCGCATGTATGCCTTCGCTCGACACAAATGGAAAAGCATGTGAGAGGGAGGGAGGGAGGGAGGGACGGACAGTAAAACCAACTGTGTTGGGAGAAAATAACTGGGTGAGATAATGTGGGAGGGAGACGTGAACAGACAGAGAGAGAGAGCCCGTTTGAGGAGAGCGAATGAGGGGTGCTGGCACCAGCTTACTCAGCGCCAGATGTTTTGCGGCTAAAAAACGAGCAGGGAATCAAAGCCATGCAAGGAGATTTATTAGTTTCCCATAGGAGTCCAGGCAGTATTACATGTAGCCCACTCTGTTTACAGTGGCAGGAACCCTTAAACCACCCATCCACTACACTACTGGCTTGGCCAGGAATGTGAAGACTTTATATTTGGACTTTTATAGGCTTTTGTTTTGTGTTTTTTTTTTTCTTCTACCCAATTGTGTCTGGGTTACTGTGCTGAAGAGAAACACAAGGCAGTGATCGAGGCCAGTTCAGTAGCAGCATCGCATCACATCTGCTTCTGCCTCAGTTAGCGTTTTCCTTTTTTTCCCCTTCTACTGCAATCGTTTGTAGCTTGGTCTCTTTGTCGATGGCCCAAAGAGCCGGGGTTATTCCTATTTTCTTCCGGTTTGTGGCTACGGTGTGTGCGCATCGACAACCTTTTATAGAAAAGTTAGTGTTCCCAGTATGGGTTTTAGATGAATCTCCTATAGATCCCTTCTAATGCTGTCCATTTCAATAATGTCAGCCATGGAATGCGTGCCTGACTTGGCTAATGGCCGTAGCCAGTAATGGATCCACGCTCCGCGCCGATGCTAAGAGCCGGCTGAATAATCTACGCCTGCTGTGACTGCGAGGGCCGGGCCAGCTGTTTAATGATGTCAGCGCTCCGAGGGACGCTATGACACACACACACACACTCACGCACGCGTACACACACTTACGCACGCACGCACGCACACACACACACACACACTCACTCACAAAACCAGTTACACATGCATACACACACACGCGCACGCACTCACACGCACACACACAAAAGCACTTACACAGGCACACACGCACACACATTTACTTACGCACGCACACACGCACCATCCAACAGACCTAAACACAACCAGATGTGAACACGCCGGCGTGTGCGTGTGCGCAGACACACGTGGCCGCGCGGCAAGCATACCGCATCCATCCTCGGCTGAACAGCTGAGGGGATTCAAGGCAAAGGAAACACCGACATGAGCCTCTGTCATGACAGGTCCCCCCCCCCCCCCATTGCGTGCGACGTGGTCACGGGCAGCGGGCGAGCAAGTTATGTGTTGCTCAGTGTGTCTCTCTCTCTCTCTCTCGCTGTCTCTCGCTGTCTCTCGCTGTCTCTCTCTGTCCCTCTCTCTCTCTCCCTCTCTCTCTCCCTCTCTCCTCTCCCTGTCTCTCTCGGGGAGCAGGATGCGGGGCAGGTGGGGGGCAGAGTATGGATGTGACATTCATATCCGAGATGCTTTTTCTTACGATGCCTGTCCTCCTTTCCCCCGTTCAGATCGATGCATTGAGTAAAAGAAGTAAAGAAGCAGAGGCCGCCTTCTTGAACGTCTACAAGAAATTAATCGATGTCCCAGGTAAGATCAATGTAATGTGTGCGTGCGTGTGTGCGTGCGTGGCCGCGCGTGCGTGTGTGTGTGGCCGCGTGCGTGTGCGCGTGTGCGTGTGTGTGTGTGTGTGTGTGTGTGTGTGTGTGTGCATGTGTGTGCGTGCGTGCGTGTGTGTGTGTGCGTGCGTGCGTGCGTGCGCGCGTGTGTGTGTGCGTGCGTGCGTGGCCGCGCGCGTGTGTGTGTGTGTGTGTGTGTGTGTGTGTGTGTGTGTGTGTGGGCGTGCGCGCCCAGGCGTCGTGTAGTGACGTGTCCCCGCCTGATCAGAAGGCTTCAGGCTTCATCAAGGCTGCTTCATCTCAGCCGACGGCCGCAGCAGGGGGAAGAGAAACCGCGCCACACCACCAGCACCCCTCTGGTTCTCCTTCACCGTGCACCCAGGCGTGTGCAACGCCTTAATATGTCCCCGCGAGGCCCCGTCCTCGTCGGTGCCCCCCCCGAGAGGGCCCGAGCAGAAGGATGCGTCCCGGACACGGATGACGAGCTCGCCCGGGATTGGCTGCCGCACAGCGCACTCATGGCGGGGGGGAGGGGGGGAGGGGGGGAGGAGGGGCGGTGGGGAGGGGGGGGGGTGATGTACACCAATGTACAGAACACAGTCACGTTGGCGCTGGTGAGGTGGCTGTTTATTTTCAACAGAGTTGGAGCCCAGGAGGGCTGCGTATGTAGAAACCAGAGTGGAACTGAGTTCATCTATAGCGTAAGGAGGTCGTGGCGGCCCCATGCGAATAGACCTACAGTAATATCTTTGGATTGTACTGCTCCCAATAAGTCAGTGCCAGTCCTGACGGGGCTATTCTTAACTCTCAGCGAGACAATGATGTAATGCCCGATGCGCACGCTCACACACACACACACACACACACAGAGACACACACACACACACACAGACAGACACACATACACACACAGACAGACACACAGACACACACACACACACACAGACACACAGACACACATACACAGACACACACACACACACAGACAGACACACACAGACACACATACACACACACACAGACAGACACACACAGAGGACTGACTAATGCAGCAGTCTTGAAAGAGGAAACAGTGTGTTTTGTTCTGTCTTCCATCAGCGAGGGGCCTGGTTAGTCAGTGCGCGGCTCTTGCTTCAGATTAAATGTGTCTGGCTAGAGTGCTGAGCACCATAGGCCCACCAGTCAGACTGCTTTTAACAGGCTGTACGGTTGATTTGGGAAGGAGCCCTTGTGAAGGACAAAAGGCTTGATAAGAACCAGAGAAAGTTGATTTCCAAGGGCACCCAGGGAGATAGGGTGTCTAAGGTTGTTTTGTGTGTGTGTGCGCTCAGCTTTTCACCTTGACAACATCAAATCAGCATGAAATTCCCCAATCGCTCCATGCTGATCTCTCATTAGCAAAGTTAAGATATCTAACTGCGTCAGACATGACACACACACACACACACACACACACACACACACACACACACACACACACACACACACACACACACACACACACACACACACACACACACACACACACACACACACACACACACACACACACACACACAGTGTTCACCCCCAGCTGTAAGCTGTCAGTTTCTCTTATCGGTACACACACACACACACACACACACACACACACACACACACACACACACACACTGCTCTTTTAGCTGGCATGGGGGATGAGCATGGCCCTAGTCTCTTGGCGGCCTGTCACCAGTCTGCCACCCATGAGCACCAATCAGTTGTGATTGGTCTGACTGACAGGCCTCTCACCACCACAATGACAGACAGCCCAGCTGTGTGTGTGTGTGTCTTTGCGTGTGTGCGCGTGTGTGTGTGTGTCTTTGTGTGTGTGCGTGTGTGTCTGTCTTTGCGTGTGTGTGTGTGTGTGTGTCAGAAAGAACCTGTGGAAAGTTCCCCAGTCTCCATCTCACTGTATTTTGTCCCCTTTGATTTCTCCGCCTGTGTCTGTTCTCATTGTTGCCGCGTATCAAAGTCAACCATTTTGTTAATCGCAGCCCTGTGATCTCTGTTTGTGCACCTCACATCTCTGTTGTGCTTTCACTCTGTCTTCTGTCTTCCTATGCGCTACGCTATCTGTCTGTCTCTCTCTCTCTGCCTCCTCTCTGTCTCTCTCTTTCTCTGTCTCTCTCTCTTTCTCTCTATCTGTCTCTGTCTCCTCTCTGTCTCTCTCTCTTTCTCTGTCTCCTCTCTGTCTCTGTCTCTTTCTCTCTGTCTCTGTCTCTCTCTGTCTCCTCTCTTTCTCCCCCCTATCTCTCTCTGTTTCCCCTCTCTCTGTTTCCCCTCTCTCGCTCTGTGTGTGTGTGTGTGTGTGTGTGTGTGTGTGTGTGTGTGTGTGTGTGTGTGTGTGTGTGTGTGTGTGTGTGTGTGTGTGTGTGTGTGTGCTCTACACTGCTAATTTCATGGCAGGCCTAATTGTGTGGCTCTGTTGTAATAAAGTCTCACAGCTGGCTTTGCTGTTTTTTAAGTGTGTGTATACACAGTTGTCTGCAGCCTCTATAACTTGTGGTACAGTACAAGTACTACACACAGTACACAGTACAGTACACTATCAGTCTAATAATCCTAGGAGGGATTCTCTGTGTTAAAGAGAGTGCACAGAGTTTGCTGGGACCAATAAACGATCTATTTTGTTATTAAAATGATACTGTGAGTAGCATCTTATCCACAACATACTATTAATATTATTAAGTTATTATAAAGTATTATTAAAGTGATATGATTAACAAAAATACACAAAATCAAATCCGTAAATCCAATGCAGCCATAATAAAAAGAGAGCTGAATTGCACCTTTGCATCCAGTAATGCTTGCTAAACGGCACTTCGGTGGGGCAGACGTCCCAGGTCTGCGTCGGAGCTTTTAGTCTCGGTCGTCCTTACTTGAGTCTGTGACGCGTTAAGCTGCCCATGTGCAGTGCCAGGTTTAACAGAAAGTGTGTGTGTGTGTGTGTGTGTGTGTGTGTGTGTGTGTGTGTGTGTGTGTGTGTGTGTGTGTGTGTGTGTGTGTGTGTGTGTGTGTGTGTGTGTGTGTGTGTGTGTGTGTGTGTGTGTGCGCGCCTGTGTGTGTGTGTGCGCGTGTGTGCCCCCCAGACCCCGTCCCGGTGCTGGAGCTGACCCAGCAGCTGCAGCTGAAGCTCCAGAGGATGCACGACATCGAGACGGAGAACGCCAAGCTCAGAGAGACGCTGGAGGACTACAACAAGGAGTTCGCAGAGGTCAAGAACCAAGGTCGGTCACAGGGCACACGCACAGACACACGCACGCACACAAACCTGTGTGTGTGTATTGGATGTGTTTTAATCCAGGTGCGTGTGGTTTTGCTCGTGTGTGGTTTTATTTGCGTGTCTATGTTTTATGAGGGCATTTTTATCCAGGCGAGCGCGTCGGTGTTTAGCCGTGCGTTTGTATTTGTGCGAGTGTGTGCGTTTATTTGTATGTGTGATGGCTTTAAGGGAAAAGTAAGAAATCCCTTCCCGTGAGCCATGGTCTGACGAACAGGGAACGACAGGACTCGCTGTAAAAACCACGAAGTGCCAGAAATGATGCGAGAGGAGTGGGGAGTGATAACGGCAGCTAATGTCAGAGCAGGAGGAAGGGGTGTGTGTGGGGGGGGGGGGGGGGGGGGGGAGCAAGCAGGGGCAATGTTTTGGAATTCCCCCCCCCCCCACCAACACCACTACACCCCCGCCCTGCCGACGCAAGTTAATTGGAACGGCTCGATACCGGCAGAGTTCAGTATTCTGCCATTGATTTTTCGGTCCCCCATCTTTTATTCTTCCTTCCTGCCTCAATAGATGGGGGGGGGGGGGGGGGGGGCGGGGGGGGGGGTATATTTAAACCCCAAAACACAGTGGAACTCCCACTCCTGGAACCGACACACACAACGCAGACACGCGCGCACACAGGCACGTACACGCACACACACGTGCGTGCACACACACGCGCGGCACAGGGGCCATTGATCCCTGCAACCTAAATGTTTAAAGTTCAGTTAGGCAGTTAAGGGGTAAGAGGGCTCTGAGGGGACTCTCCTCTATTGATTATGTGTCAGAGCAGTGAGACTAGAGTTTAAATCACACACACACACACACACACACACACACACACACACACACACACACACACACACACACACACACACACACACACACACACACACACACACACACACACGCGCTCACAGTGCTAAGAGCCCTCAGTCAAAGGCAGCAAGCAGCAGCAGTTCTCTTTATCTTTGTCTCACTCACTTATATCTTGCCCGCCGACACACGCAGGCCTATTTATTAGGCCGGTAATATGTGAGATTTATTTCAGGCTGCCCTGTGCAGAGCTCAGCCGTCAGCAGGTTACAACACAAGCGTACGCCTAATGCGCACAGTGTACCTACTGGGAATCGATGTTGAGGATTATATATATATACTATGGGAACACTATATACGAGGATTAGGCTGCATTGGGGGGGGGGGTCTTCTATCTGAACTGATTATCCCTGTGTGGCAAAAGGAAACGCTGCCGTCTGATCACTACCATTGATCGCTTGATCACCTTTCTTCCTCCGCTATCTCTTGGTTTGTTCGTCGTCTCACTCCTCTCGCCGTGTCTCGCTTGTCTTCCCCCAGAGGTGACCATCAAGTCCTTAAAGGAGAAGATCCGGGAGTATGAGCAGTCCATGAAGAACCAGGCGGAGAACCTGGCCCAGGAGAAGCAACAGCAGCTCCACAATGACTATGCAGAGAAGGAGAGGTGTGTGTGTGTGTGTGTGTGTGTGTGTGTGTGTGTGTGTGTGTGTGTGTGTGTGTGTGTGTGTGCGTGTGTGTGTGCGCGTGTGTGCTTTATGTTTGTACCTCTCTTTGCTCATTCCCCTAAACTAAATCGGAAAGTGGCAACCAGTGAGGATGTTTAGTGACGACACGGTGTGTCATGGAGTACAGGTGGTCTACATGTTTGTTATGGAGGATTTGTGAATGGGCGGTCAGCTGCGGATAAAAAGTCTCATTGGTGTTTGGCCGTCCACATGCTGCGCACCGAGAGAGGCGATCCTGTGATGATGATAAAGGATGTAAATGCAGGTTAAAAATCTTCATGATTGTCGTCGCAAGATTTCTATTTGAGCTGTATTTCTGACAGGGAGTCCATCTCTCGACAGGAAGTGGACCGGCCCACCTGCTTTTAGCAAAGCGCTAAAACTTTCATGAAAAAACGACCGTTTTTGCCGTGCATGTCCTGTTATGGAAGTGTGCAGGGCGTTATTAAAAAGGAGCATGCTGGGACTATAAATGAGTTTCTATAGATAGACGGAGGCGGGTCTCCATAGATGGGCTGAGCATTCAGGAGATGCTAGTGGATGTTTCCTTGCTTTTTCTTGAGTTCTTGAGGCCTAAAGAGAATCCTCACTCTGACAAAGTAGAACTTATATTCTGGGATTTTAAATGTAATTACATTTTCATTATAGAAGTAAACTCATCTAATCAAATGTCAAATAGATTCAATATTGTTCTGTGAGATATTTCAAGCTACGATGTGTTTCGATTGATCTAGTTCAGAAATCAAGTTGGCCAAGTACATTTTGTTCATTCGATTTATTTTATTGTTTTGTAAATCAAATGTCAAGCTTCAAGTTTCTGAGTTTAATTTTAAATCACTAATAAACCGGATATAGCAATGCATCTGGCAGAGGCGTTCATTATCTATTTTAATCAAAACAATGTCAACCATTGTTGTAATATTAACATCGTCACAAAAACGAATGGTGTTTACAATATGCAAAAACCAGAGTCACAGCCATAGTCTTACATGTATCATTATAATCATGTCTCTTCTTTTTAATGGCTGTTAAGTCACCACCGATTCATTTCCCCACACACTCAAATCACCCAGAAACACATTGCCACTCCAAGACTTCTTGACTCCAGTACGATAGCTGTTTGTTCCCAATGGTATCTAGAGTCTTTATTTACAATCTGTATTTAGTTTAGTATAAGATGCCAGAGCTGGATGATCAACTTATATAAAACAAAATAAAAATGTTATTTTATGTGAATTGCTTTGTTGTTGTCAATACCAATGTATCTAGGTATTTAGCTTAGCTCGTGGGTTGCAGTGCCTGCTAACCGCCTGTCCACATGTGTGTGTGTGTGTGTGCAGCAGCGTACGGCTCTGTAGCTCGCAGTTAGTTTAGCATAGCCGCCTCGTAATAAATAGAATCCAGCAAGGCTTGAAATGAACCACCGCTAACCCGTCGAATGGAGGTAATAATTGGCTGTGGAGGGTTACCCCCGCTAATTCCTCCAGCCTCGTCCGCGGGAGGGGTTTCAGATTAAATGTTGAAATGAAGCCCAACCGATACCTTGGCTCTGGTTCGCTTGGATTGCCGCGTTTTGTCTGGGTCGGGGACGCATGATCTAATAGGTGGTGAGGATGGACTGCTGTAACCGAGACACAAAGGCAAACTCTAAGAATACACCTTGACATTCACAACATCGTGCCTTACGCTCCCAGAAATCCTCTGGGGCCTTAGAACAACAGCAGGAATAATGAAACACATGTTGTTGAAACATTAAATATATATTTTCTACGTATATATATGATATAAATATATATTATATTTTTTACATAGAACACAAAGGGAGAAGTCATTGAAATGTCACGGGTAGCTTGTGAACCACCACTGGCTTGCGGGCGAAGCACATGTGAAGCGCTGCTGCCCAGGTGAAAATGACAACACACACGCTCGTGTCAAAGGACCACCGAACCTGTCCTGAGGTGGCGACGAATCACGCTCTCGCTGCGTTGCCAGGCCGACCACGGGCAGCAGAGAAAATCTGACCCGGGACGCACCAATAATCGAATTGTTGCTCGGTGTTTATTTTGGATCCTTCTTCCCCGTATCTTGGCAGTATGCCAGAACTTGACCCTTTTTTATTTATATATATATATATATATATATATATACTCTAGGTAGGACGCTGCGGTTTTTTGATTTACTTTTACAGTTTCATTCAAAGTTCACGAAAATGAGCGGCAAATAGATCCTGCAGAACATAAAGTAAACTCTTCCCATGGCGTTCCTGATCCGGTCCTGCTGTGATTTCCAGCTAAGCAAAAGCACACTGCCCCCACTGCAGATATACAGTAGAAGATCAATTGTCTGTAACTGTATTTCCTGTACGTCAGTGTTTTTATAGGCCCCCCCCCTTCCTGTCGGCGGAGGGCTGACTTCCTGTGTCTGAGAGAGGGCAACAAATGGATGGCACCTCTGATGCATTTGATCCTGTAGCGAGGAAGCGAGATGAAAGAATGAAGCTGTGGGCAGAATAATAGACGGGAGTGACCGACTTTTAGGGGGGGGGGGGGGTGTTGGGGGGGGGGGGCATCAAAGAGAGTGTTAAAGACTCATTGCGCCATGTTATGGATGTGTTTTTTACGTAGCCCACATTTTGTAGTTTCTCGCCGTGGTTTCACATCACCTTCCCTCTTTCTCACTCTCTTTCCATCTCTGATTGTCCTGTTGCTCCCTCCTGTTCTCTCTCTCTCGCTTTCTCTCCCTCTCTTGCTTCCTCTCTCCCTTCCCCTCTCTTGCTCTCTCTCCCTCTCTCTCCCTTCCCCTCTCGCTTTCTCTCCCTTCCCCTCTCGCTTTCTCTCCCTTCCCCTCTCGCTTTCTCTCCCTTCCCCTCTCTCACTCTCTCTCCCTCTCTTGCTTTCTCTCTCCCTTCCCCTCTCTCGCTCTCTCTCCCTCTCTCCCTCTCTCTCTCCCTTTCCCTCTTGCTTTCTCTCTCCCTTCCCCTCTTGCTCTCTCTCTCTCCATCCCCTCCTCTCTCGCTCTAACTCTCTCGCTCTCTCCTTCCTCACTCTCCCCTCCCTCCCTCCCTCCCTCCCTCCCTCCCTCCCTCCCGCCCTCCCGCCCTTCCCCCCTGGCCCGGAGTGCCCCAGTGGCCAGACATTCCTGTCTAATGGGCCTGCTTAATGAGGAGTGGGTTGTATTGGGAGGGGATTTTTTAGAGAGAGGAAAACACTTCAGAAATGGTGGGAAAAAGAAATTGTTACAGCTGCTGGTGAACGTGAGCGGCTGACGATGTACTGACTGCGTTTCTGTCTCTCTCTGTCTCTCTCCCTCTCTCTCCTGCCTCTCTTTCCCTCTCTCTCCTGCCTCTCTCTCCCTCTCTCTCCTGCCTCTCTTTCTCTTGCCATCTGTGTCTCCCTGCAGGAAACTTCAGGAGAGCAGAGACTCCATGTCCTCAAGATTGGAGGAGGCGGAACACAAAACCCAGTCCTTACAGACAGGTACCTGCTCAGAGTCTTTTAAAGTCCACCAGAATGACTAAAACATCATGCTAATTCCTACAGCAGGCACCGGTGCACACTAGCTTTGATACATGCTGTTTAAAGGATACTGTACCACTTGTTCTGATCAAAACACTCGCATGTTCTTTTTTTTAAAGCACTTGAAACATCTCAGGCAGAGCTCTTTGATTTGAAGACCAAGTATGATGAGGAGACCACAGCAAAGTATGTGTCCTTTCTTTCTTCCTTGTGCGGGGGTGTTTGAATGCGTTTTCATGCTCCACTTCTGACTGAAATCCTCCTGTTCAGCCTCCTGTCTGGGTTCCCAACTCCTTCATCACAGAACTGTAATGGCTCCAACAAAGGGACTTACACTGACTAATTAAACAAAGCACACATGTACATCATTTCTATTAATGCGTTAATGAAGTGTAAAATTGCTGGACAACGGGCCTCTTTCTTAGTATAAGGAGAAATCGCCACAAGTTGGTGATACTGTTCTCACGAAGAACAAAACCAATTAAAGATCTACCAACATCTAGGGAAATTTACTATAAATACATAGTTGGCGAACTGGAACAGCTGCGATCAGAAGAGGGTTAATGTTTATACATTGTGTTTTATCATTAACTATTTGGAGAGACATTGAGTCATATGGCTAAGCCTTACCATAACACATCATCACCATGATCAGGAAGCAAGCTGGGGCAGAGAGGAAGATGCTTTCTAAATAAGAGTCCTTTTTTGGACCCCAAACATGAACTCAAGTAAGCATGTCTCAGTTACCCTGGACTATAACAACATACACTTTCAGATGTAAAATATACGTTATGTGTGTTATTTCTCGGTCCGTTGTGTCAGCTCTATCCATGCGTTCCAGAACGTTTGTCTTGTATAACCGTGGTTAAACTCGGGGTGGGGCGGTTTGTTTAAATAAAACGCACTTAGGAAGGCCAGTGGATCATTCCATTGGCACTTTTATTGATCCACACGCTGCTGAGCTAAACATGTTGTCTCTTTCCCTTCCTGTGGACGCACACACACACACACACATACGCACGCACAAACACACATACGCACGCACACACACACACACACATACACACACACGCCCTCTCTCTGTATGCGACAGCTGCATTAACTCGCCCTGGCACTGAACTTCACACCAATCGCATCAGTGTTCACCCTACACTCTGTAAACACCAAGCGTTACTGTAATAACACGTCCAGTCAAAATAAAATCCCAAACCAGTCCTGGGTCCACCAGCGCCAGAGTTGTTGATGAGGGTTGATGTGGGTGACTCCTAAGACTGAAGGCCCTGCAGTACCACATACAGGTGGGGGAGGGGGGGGGTGGAGGGGGCGTGGCTTAACCAGTGGAGCCACCATGTCTATTGATCTAAGATGGCGTGTGTGAGGATGCAAACAGCTCTCGGCGCTCTTCGCTGCAAAGTAGCACTCTGCCATATTCACTCGTCACCCCACACATCCCTGAGGCCAGTTCCACAACGCAAACAGAACTACGCCAGTGTCTGTAGTCAAAATATTGACCGAATTAACTGAACGGGAAACCACGAGCCTAAGCCTACTTGGAATTGCATACGTCCGTGTTTACAGATTGCAGTTTTCCACGAACCGAGTGGAACTCCCATAACCCTAACCCTAACTATCTCCAGAAGGGACACATCTAGGAAATCCATACGGTCCACGGCGATGCCTTTAGCCTCGCTAGGTAGCAGCGGTCCGGTGTGCTCTGTACACACATCGGGGCTGGGCTTCGTCTCCCCACCTCATCGTTCACCATCTCCCCAACCTGCGGTCTCCATTAACCGCCATGTCCGATTGATTGGCTGGTAAAAGCAGATCGATGGCTCTGTTCCTCGCAGGCCCCCCTGTCTCTTCTGGCGCCTCTTCTGGCTTTGCACTCCTACCTGTTACATGTTACCTTTGCGTTTGTGTGTTTGTGTACGAGTCTGTGTGTGTGTGTGTGTGTGTTGGTATTGGTGTGTGTGTGTTGGTGTTAGTGTGTGTTGGTGTTGGTGTTGAAGTGTGTGTGTGGGTTGGTGTACGAGTCTGTGTGTATGTGTTTGTGTACGAGTGTGTGTGTGTGTGTTGGTGTGTGTGTGTTGGTGTGTGTGTGTTGGTGTTGAAGTGTGTATGTGTTTGTGTACGAGTCTGTGTGTGTGTTTGTGTACAAGTCTGTGTGTGTGTGTGCGTGTTGCCGTGCAACCTTGTTACTTCATGTGGGCGTGTGCATGCCTGTGTGTGTGTGTGTGTGTGTGTGTGTGTGAGCGTAAGGGGGTGAGAGGGAAGAAGGGAACGGCCAATGGAAAGATCATACATACAGCATGATGGTGCGAATCGATTGGGGTCGTAGTCTCTGCGACTCTACCCTCCCTGCACGCTTTGCCCAGTGCCCGTGACATTATCCCTTTATGTTCCAAGACTCTGCTATTTCTGGACACTCACTCTCCTCTCCTCCTGTCCGGCCCCTTATGTCACCAAAAAAAAAACAAGAATGTGTTTGAGAAAGACACATAAAGCGGGCCCCCATTCCCTCAGTGAGACTAATAAGCACATGGCCCGCCCACACAAACACAAACACACACGCGCAAACACACACACGCCGCACGCACACACAGCCTTGTGGGCCTGAGGCAGTCCGGGTCCTTGACTATGTGGCGTGCTGTGATCTGAAATTTTAATGCAACACTTTAAAGCACACGCTAACCCTCCCTACCCCCCCCCCCCCTCCCCTCCTCTCCGCGGTCCTCAGAGTCCGTCCCCCGTTTACTGCTTGGCTGAGCAGATCGCCAGCACTGGGCTCCAAACCACGTTAACCCTTTGATTGCCTGTATTTCGGTGTTAAAAACATACATATATGTATATATTTTTCTCTCTCTGTCTATATATATATAGATAGATAGATAGATAGATAGATAGATAGATAGATAGATAGAATAGTTGTAAACATGTATATAAAAGCATGGGTATTATCCATTCTGGTAAAAACACACACACACACACTTAGAACTTCAGCTTCCACTAAGGAGGACATTGCGTGACAAATCCCCCACTGCATTTCAGTAATCTGCCTTTTAAAACACACACACACACACACACACACACACACACACACACACACACACACACACACACACACACACACACACACACACACACACACACACACACACGCTCGCACCAAAATGTGGTCGATTTTTGCAGTCAGTGGGATGTTGAAGCTTCTGGGGGGCTTATAAAAGGAGTGCAGCCCCCTCTCTGTGAAGGCGCGGTCAGGGTCTGGTTGGCTGTACTTGCCCGTTTAGTCTCCGTTAAAGATTAATGATATATTGATCCCAGACTTTGCCGTGGTGTGTGTGTGTGTGCGTGAGCGTGAGAGATTATTTTTGGTGCACAGGAATGTGACGCTATTTTAGGAAGTGAGGACATTAAGAAGGAAAATAAATATAGTTATTCCTATCGGTATTTATATTGAACAAAACGGACGCTCACTGGAACAAGTGTTGCTGGAGCTTTCTTCAGAGCGCTGGGATGTCGTAGGAGACGGAGACGGAGAGAAGGGGAGAAGGAAAGGAGGGACGAAAGCTAGAGGGCAGGTAGCAAGCTGGGGGAATGCTGGCTGGGGTGAAGAAAGAAGGGATCAGGGCGCGATAAAAGAGGAAAATACAAATCTAAATCAGGGGAATATCCTGCTGGCACGGAGGACACGGCCTGAGAGAGGGAGGGAGGGAGGGAGGGAGGGAGAGATAGAGGGGAGGGGGAGGGAGGAACAGGGGAGATGAAAGGAGGAAAGCAGAGGGAGATGGGGGTAGTGGGGGGGTGGTGGAGGAAGAGGGTTGAAGGGGCGATTGGGGGGGGGGCGGACAGGCAAGGGCGAGAGAGGTTTGCAGAGAAAGGGAGCAAGGAGTGAGCGAGGAGACGATAAGAGATGAAAAGAAGCGTCTGGCAGGGAGGAAGTACAGTAGGGGCTCTGAGGCTGGGGGCTAACCCCTCCTCAGGTCCTCAGGTCCCACTGCCCTCGCTGACGTCACCGCATGCACCCGCTGGCTCCCCAGGTCCAAATCAACGTGTTTGTGTCCACGCCAGAGAGTGTGTGCGTGGCCCTGTGTGTGCGAGTTAGTTGTTTGTGTGTGCGTCTTTTTCTCCTATGTGTGAATGCAGGTTTGTGTGTGTGTTTTTTTTTGTGTGTGTTTGCGTCCGTGTGCATGCATGTCATCTGTGTATATGTTGTGTGTGTGTGTGTGTGTGTGTGTGTGTGTGTGTGTCTCTTACGCACACCCGTACGTGCTCTCATGCTCCCCCTAGTGGCTGCATGTTGTCACTAGTTTATTGCTCACTATGGCCAGGCAAAAAAAAAAAGAGGAAAATGCGGCTACACCGTCATGTAGGATCACGTCACCGATGCAGAGCGCTGAATAAATACATTCTAGGGTCGGCTGGTCAGGAAGTGCTCTGCAGTGCCCGCCTGACTGACTGTCTGACTGACTGACTGACTGACTGACTGACTGACTGACTGTATCAGAATATGTAGAAAATCCCCTGCCTGTGATCTCCTATCGGCTTCTAGCTTTGCCTTTTTATAATTCCCCCAAATACAGCCAAATCCAAACGTTATTTCAGAGGACTTTGCACGTCTGCACTTTGATTAAACGATCACATCGGCCGTGGCGTAGTGCGGCGTGCGGCGCCGTCCGCACCTCCTTGCGGTTTGTCGGGCGACTCTGACCCTTCGGGCGCGGAGGGGCAGCAGCTGTCGGTTGCGTGCGCGTCGGCATGCGCGCGCAACCGCGACTTAAGACGGGATGAAAGGAAGACGAATGAAGAATCCGCAGTCCATTGTGTTGCTTAACTTCACAGCGGGGGCCTTTGAAATGTTACGGGGGGGGGGGGGGGGGAACAAAGAGGAGAGTGGAAGACGCTCTCTTGCAACCCACAGCTCATTCTGTTTGCTGCGTTGCCCGTGGCACAGTGTTGACCTAATATCAACTGTTGTCTGTTTTGTTAAACGCATTCGAATCACCGGGACACACTGTAGAATGCGCCTATTGTTTATGCGAGCACACACACACACACACACACACACACACACACACACACACACACAGAGGAAAATATAGAGATGTTGTGCGGGTGATGGAGTTCAGCATCAGTAGATTAAGGAGGGCTCCAAGGGGACTAATGGAGCCGTCGATGCTTCTCTCCCTCCTCTCCTCTCCCTCCACGCCGCCCTGGCCGGGTTTAGAAGCGTTTTTAAGTGTTTTCTTGCGTAAGCGTCGAGTACACGAAGGAGCACTTACACGTAGGCTTGTGTGTTGTTCCTCGCTTTTTGATATTTCACCCCCCCCCCCCCCCCACCCCCCCAATGCTGTGTAATAAATGTATTTAGTGCCCCTTCCATGCCTTCCACTGTCATTAACTCTCCCTCACACTCTTGAGTTTTGTATGATACATGCGTTTTAATTTACACACACCCTAAATTAATTAACGGATCATAATGTTGCCAATCAAGCAAATTGCGCTGTACAACCTATAATTGGACACTGGCTTAATTAAGAGAGTGGGTGTGTGCGTGCGTGCGAGTCTGCATTTTTGCTAATGTGTACGCACACAAACAAGCGCTGGTATAAAGACGTGTATTCTGTGCTTTGTGAACACATTTGACATCGGCCCGACTCCACATGTGGAGTCGGGCCGATGTCCCAGATAGACGGATATCAAAACGCTGTTCAACATTTAGTCACGTTAAGTTCCATGGCGGGGTGTAATGGGGATGCGTCCAGCTAACAAGTCAGAGGTAAACCACGACCTGCCTCCAGACTGTTAGTCAGACACAATCATACCGCTTCACGGCAGATTAGTGGGCTGTATTAGGATTTATAGCTCTATTAGTGTAATCCCTCTGTTTTAGAGTGGCCTAGGCTAAGGGGCTTACACGCACACACACACACACACACACGCTCGCGCGCACACACACAACCGCACGCGCACACAAACACACACTCTTGAATACATGTATGGACACTTCCTCGCAAGCTGCTTGGTTTATGGAGTACACAATCAATGGATTAAGGTGAAATTTAGATGGCAGCTTAATGGACACGACAACACACAATGCATGCATATTCCAACCCTGACCTAACTAATGTACCCACAATGCACTGGCCTCCCTTAAGCCCAGCAGGCGTGCTGCACAACAGGGATCGCGCGATCCCTGTTGAAATGTTCTGTCCGTAGTGTGCGTCACCGGTCTTCTGACATGTGGATCTGTGCGCTAACTCACATGTCTTCCTCAGGGCGGATGAGATCGAGATGGTGATGACAGACCTCGAGAGAGCCAATCAGGTTGGAGCAAATACAATGTTTGGGTGCAAGGTTAAAAGTAAAAAAGTAACCGCTAATATGTGCTTAAGAATTATAATTTATTTGAAATGGTACATCATAAAGATAAAATATCTGGAGGAAAGGAGGAAATATATATTTAAATACATATTAAAAAAAAAACATTTTAAACAACGATTTTTGTTGAAGATCTGCCTTGCGTTGTCGGTTTATATCCAGACAAAAGGCGTTCTTGAGCCCGATAAACACCCTCCCCTGGTCCTCACAGTGAAAACACTGCTATTGGCTGTGCATGCTAATGAGACACCTACTCAACCCTCCTAACCTTAATAAGCCCTCTAGCAAAGCCTCTGCCACTGTGTGGAAAATATTCCTGTGTTGTTTGTTAATGCCATCATTGTTAGCTCTCATTATTAGCCGAAGAGTATGATTTGGGGCTGAAGGGCGAAGGGGGATGGGCAGGGACATGTGATGCTAATGCTAGCCTAGAGCTCAGGGCCTCGGCTATAATGCCACACACAAACCCCTTTCACACTCCTGATGTGAGGTTCACCGGGGACGACAGCCCGGCCTGCAGCCTCCTTCGCTTTTAGACGGAGAAACCGGAAGAGTGTTTATTTAAACTTTGACGAAGGCTGTAACGCCCAACGCAAGTGGATAAACATCGTCGATGTGGTTACAATTAGGATTCGCTCGGCGTCGCGCTCTTGCGGGTGTTAGAGGAAGACACGGAGGCATCAACATGCAATCTATTCTGCAACGGTATCACGCCAGCGCAGCCATACATGAGTAGCTGAGTGTCTGCCGGGCTGTCTTTCCTCCTCTCTTCCTAAACCCCTCCTCTCTTCCTAAACCCCTCCTCTCTTCCTAAACTCCTCCTCCTCTCTTCCTAAACCCCTCCTCTGTTCTTCCAAAACTCCTCCTCCTCTCTTCCTAAACCCCTCCTCTCTTCTTCCAAAACTCCTCCTCCTCTCTTCCTAAACCCCTCCTCCTCTCTTCCTAAACCCCTCCTCCTCTCTTCCTAAACCCCTCCTCCTCTCTTCCTAAACTCCTCCTTCTCTCTTCCTAAACCCCTCCTCTCTTCCTAAACGCCTCCTCTGTTCTTCCTAAACTCCTCCTCCTCTCTTCCTAAACTCCTCCTCTCTTCCTAAACTCCTCCTCTGTTCTTCCTAAACTCCTCCTCCTCCATCCAGAGAGCAGAGGCAGCCCAAAGGGAGGCGGAGTCCCTGAAAAATCAGCTGACCCTGACCAACCAATCCATGCAGCTCGCCAGCCACACCCACGCAGACTCCGACACGGTAACCCTTGGCATTGATTTATTGATTGGCCGCATGACATGCCCCAAGATGTATTGATCTGTTCTTGGGGCCCGATAACTAAGGGTGTTGTTTTGTTTCTCAGTCTATGCTCTGGATCATTGATCACTATTTCTATTGATCTTCGGAGTCTGGCATTTGGAGCATTATTAAAGTATCGATTGATTGCTTGGCTGCAGAATTGACATTTACAGCAAGCTGCAGAGGCTTTTGCGATGGAAGATTGCTTTATCGATCACCTGGATTCTTTTTAGGCTTGGGGCACCCGACTTTGAGAACGGCTAATGCTAAGAAGTCACTCTTATTGATCTTCAGAGAAGGGTTTCTTGTGATTGGTTGACTAACCATGATTATTGATAATTGATTCGAGATGATCAAAGACTACCGATCAACTGCTCTTTAAGTCAAGAAACCGGCAGCAGCACAGACACACCGATCAAACCATTGATCGATCGCTTGCCGTCCTCGATCGTCCTTTCCATCGAGTCTTTCATTGATCCAATGACTTTAAACCGGATTTCTCGGCTGTTAAAGGTGATTGGCCCACGACATAGTCACATGACTGTATGGGCTCCTCCCCCCGGTGTGTTAACAGGAGCCGGCGGCGGCGGCGGTCTCCCGCTCCAGTCTGGAGGCGGAGCTAGGGGCTAAGGACAGGGAGACGGCCCAGCTGGTGGAGGACGTCCAGAGACTGCAGGCCAGCCTGACCAAACTCAGAGAGACCACCGGCGCCCAGATCAGCCAGCTGGAGCAGCAGCTGAGCACCAAGACCCTGACTCTCAAGGTAGGGCCCCGGGGCCCCAGACGGAAGGCCCACGCCACAGTGCACCTAGCATGGATCTGTGTCACTAATGGGTTTGAAAGGCTTCGCTGTTGAGTGTGCCTTTGGCCCGGATCGCCACAGAGAAGCCTGTTCGCCCGCTTCATTGAGGGAGTGTTGTAAAGGTTTTGTCCGTGCACAACTGATCCAACCAGTGGTTTTGTTACGTTCAGGAACTGGAGGAGAAGCTGGTGAAGCAGGCCGACTATGAGGAGGTCAAGAAGGAGCTGAGGTAAGCTGTGTGTGTGTGTGTGTGTGTGTGTGCGCGTGCCTGCGGGTGTCACCGATATCAATGCGCTGACCTATTTATGGAATGCTTTTGTAGTAAGCCTGATGTTTGACTTCCAACTCTCTCAATTAGACCTATTTCTGAACGTATAGCTTCTTTGTGTGTGTGAGTGTAATGCTCTTGATAATGGAATGCGCCCCTCCTGATCCCTGCTCCGTTCTGGCCCGAGGGCTGGTGTCCAGCTGTGCTGTACCCATACATTTAGATATGTAAGTACATAATGGACGTCTCTCTCTCTCTCTCTCTCTCCGCAGCATCCTGAAGTCTATGGAGTTTGGCCCTTCCGACTCTGTGCAGGTAACGGCGACCAAATCAGCCCGTTAGTACTCGCTGATATTTGTGTGCATTTGGTTTCCTCCAATCTGCATTTGCAGCATCACGATTAAACGCAATGCGATCCCCCTGGAGGATCCCGTGTTCAGTAAAGCCCACAGGATTGTGTGTTGAAAGCAAACGGTGAGAGAGAGTCGGGTGTGTGATGTGTCCTGTGGCCCTGGCGGGTTTGTCTGTCGCGGTTAATCAGGACTCGTCCAAACCCCTGGAGGTGCTGCTGCTGGAGAGGAACCGGAGCCTGCAGTCTGAGAGCGCCTCTCTGCGCATCGCCAACACCGACCTCAGCGGTAAGTCACCCCCCCCCCCCCCCCCCCCTTATTATCATCTTGGGGTATTTTTAGGCCCAAGCCGTTGATTGGGAACAGGCCCGGGACGGCTGGTGTACCAGGGTGCGGCGCTAGAGAGCCCCGGTCCGCTAGGCGTGTCTCTGTGGGAGGCTAGAGGAGCGGGGTCGGATCTGAGAATAGTGCAGACAGGAACTAGGGGAACACATCCTCCTCTTTCTCTGAGAATCCATCCTCTCCGCACACCAGACGGGTGTGATCCGGATCACGTGTTTCTCAAGGCTTTGCATTCCTGTACGTTCTTGACGCCACACCGCTGTCCTGGAGTCCGCGTTGGGTTTGCGTTGCAGGGAACAAATGAATGATTCGATGGAAGTGAATTTCCCAGAACGCGTGCGGGGGATTTAGCACAAACTAAAGCAGTGGCGTAAAGTAGGTAAAAACGAGGCCACTGTTCCCGGCTGGAGCCTCTCCAGTGACGCTCCTCGCTTTGAAATGTCATGCTCGATTGCTTTACGGTTGAATAGTTGAATAGCTGTGAATTGATTAACATTCAGGGTAAGGGGAGTTTACTGTCTAACTCAATCATGTAAAATCTCCAACCGGCTATACACGCAGGGATAATGTTATCCCCCACCCCCCACCCCCACCCCCCCCACCACCATGCCCAATGCTTACCGTCCTCATGGTTTCCAGTGGAAGCAGTGGTCGGTAGCCAGGTATAGAAAATATAGTTCATGGGACATTTATGTCTGAGACGGCGGGCATGAAAAAAAAAACCTTTTTCGAGCCTCCGTGGAAAGTCGTAGCAGCGCGGTCGTGACTCAGAGCGTCCATCTCTCGTTTTCAGTCTGCTTCTGTTCAACCGGGTGACCTAAGAACCGGTCTTTTAATCGCTCCGTTTATATCCAAGTGTCTCTTTCTCTTTCTTTTCTTTTTTTATTAATTTTCTTTTAAATGTATGAACTGGAAAAAAAAAAGAAATATGTTAATGTCATATCACTGATGGAATGACGCAATGGCCAGCAACATCACAGAAGAGGACTACACACGTGGTGTGTTGGTTCTCCTGACTGCTCCCTCTCCCTGTGTGTGTCTGCCTGGAGAGAGAGAGAGGCAGAGAGACTACCGGCCTGACTGCTCCCTCTCCCTGTGTGTGTCTGCCTGGAGAGAGAGAGAGAGAGGCAGAGAGACTACCGGCCTGACTGCTCCCTCTCCCTGTGTGTGTCTGCCTGGAGAGAGAGAGAGAGGCAGAGAGACTACCGGCCTGACTGCTCCCTCTCCCTGTGTGTGTCTGCCTGGAGAGAGAGAGAGAGGCAGAGAGACTACCGGCCTGACTGCTCCCTCTCCCTGTGTGTGTCTGCCTGGAGAGGGAGAGAGAGAGGCAGAGAGACTACCGGCCTGACTGCTCCCTCTCCCTGTGTGTGTCTGCCTGGAGAGAGAGAGAGAGAGGCAGAGAGACTACCAGCCTGACTGCTCCCTCTCCCTGTGTGTGTCTGCCTGGAGAGGGAGAGAGAGAGGCAGAGAGACTACCGGCCTGACTGCTCCCTCTCCCTGTGTGTGTCTGCCTGGAGAGAGAGAGAGAGGCAGAGAGACTACCGGCCTGACTGCTCCCTCTCCCTGTGTGTGTCTGCCTGGAGAGGGAGAGAGAGAGGCAGAGAGACTACCGGCCTGACTGCGCTGGTTTCACTGTCGCGCCGTTGTTTTCCGTTATTGTATTTGTTTGTTTCCTTCCAGGCTGTTGCTCACAAGAAAGGTACACATCACAAATGCATGGGCGTCTTGTCATGGGGAGGGGGGGGGTTGGCAAAAGTAAAAAATAAAAAGTAAAGCAAAAAGTTTTTTAATCTGGATAATACAAAAAAAGATTAAGGATTAAAAGAACTTTTTTTTATCAATTTTTTTTCACTTTATTTTGGAAACCCCCTTTTTTTGTTAACTCCCCATAATGCATGGTGTGTTTGACCTTTCTTGTAGGGCCAGCCGGAGGGAAAGGGACAGAACAGCCCGTACCAAAGGAGGAGCCCTGTCCCCGAGATCCTCCGTCCTCGCCCCCTCCACCTCCTCCCTCCCTCTCCTCCACCTCCTCCCAACTCTTGCTCCCTCGCGTTCACTCCGACCCCCTCAACACCATCGCGCCGTCCTCCAACGACACGCACCCCTTTTCCCCCACGGGTCTCGGCGCGGACTTCTACTCCCCCGCCTTCCCCCTGGTGGGGGGCAAGATGGCGCTGAGCTCCCTGCTGCAGCGCCAGCTCCTGCAGACCTTCTACTCCAAAGCCCTGCAGGAGTCGTCCGGCCTCCCCACCGGCGCGCTGCTCTTCTCCCCCTTCACGCCCACGCTGGGCTCCGTCCCCTCCTCCAACCCGGGCTCCGGCGCCGCCGCCGTGCCCCTGGCGGCCAGCAGCCCCCAGCCGCCCCCCGCCAGCCCGGACGTGGCCACCGTCAACGGCGGCGGCGGCGGCGGCGTTGCGGGCGGCGCCCCGTCCCCCTCCCCCAGCCATTCGGACACGGCGGGCGGCGGCGGCGCTCTGGACGGGGAGGACATGGACACGGCGGAGATCGCCCGGCAGGTGAAGGAGCAGCTGATCAAGCACAACATCGGCCAGCGCGTGTTCGGCCACTACGTGCTGGGCCTGTCCCAGGGCTCGGTCAGCGAGATCCTGGCCCGGCCCAAGCCCTGGAGCAAGCTCACCATCCGGGGGAAGGAGCCCTTCCACAAGATGAGGCAGTTCCTGGCCGACGAGCAGAACATCCTGGCGCTGCGCAGCATCCAGGGTCGCCAGAGAGGTGAGCGGGCGGGGTTTGTTATTTCTGTGTGTGCGTGCGTGCGTGTGTGTTTAGTGTGCGCGCGTGTGTGTGTGTGTGTGTGTGCGCATATGTCTGGCCCCTGTATATTGCTATTGATCCGCTTGTCAATAAGGACTAGCTTCTTATTATTCTCCTCTCTCCCATCCGTTGCCACACCTGTGTGTTTTGAGCAAGGTCCTAGTCACACACTGAACCCAAGAGGCTCCCACAGCCACCCGGATCCATACTGAAACCTTTCACCGATCAATAGCATTGACCGGCGGGCGCTGGAAGGGAGGCGGGGCTACCGTTTAGCGACGGGAGGGTTCAATCAGCCGGGTCCTGCTTTTGTTAACGCTTCGTGGCATCTGTGATTGAGGGAGATGTCGCCGCGGCACGGACATGGCCCAGCATATAAACCCACCGTTGGTCGATCGCTGTTGGTCCCGTGTTGCCCGATCACACATCCGATGCAGGGGTGCACCCACTCCATAGAGGAGGGCGGCCATTCTGCCGGGGTCAAAGGTGCACTCCCAATGGGGACTACTTATGCGATTGCTTGTTAAAAAAACGAGGAGAAGCGATGCTCCCACGTAAGACTGGAGCAGCTCAGAGTCTGGTCACCCGGGCTCACTCAGGCTCACTCAGGCTCACTCGGGCTCACCCGGGCTCACCTGTGCTCACTCAGGCTAACCCGGGCTCACTCGGGCTCACCCGGGCTCACTCAGGCTCACCCAAGCTCACCCGGGCTCACTCAGGCTCACTCGGGCTCACCCGGGCTCACCTGTGCTCACTCAGGCTAACCCGGGCTCACTCGGGCTCACCCGGGCTCACTCAGGCTCACCCAAGCTCACCCGGGCTCACTCAGGCTCACTCAGACTCACTCGGGCTCACCCGGGCTCACTCAGGCTCACCTGTGCTCACTCAGGCTCACCTGGGCTCACTCAGGCTCACTCAGGCTCACTCAGGCTCACCCGAGCTCACCCGGGCTCACTCAGGCTCACTCAGACTCACCCGGGCTCACTCAGGCTCACTCAGGCTCACTCAGGCTCACTCAGGCTCACTCAGGCTCACTCAGCTCACCCGAGCTCACCTGGGCTCACTCAGGCTCACCCGGGCTCACTCAGGCTCACTCAGGCTCACCAGGGCTCACTCAGGCTCACTCAGGCTCACCGGGCTCACTCAGGCTCACTCAGGCTCACCCGGGCTCACTCAGGCTCACTCAGGCTCACTCAGGCCCACCCGGGCTCACCCGGGTCGGGTGCTCCTATGACCCTATACCGTCAGTGGGCTCACTCAGGCTCACCAGCTGGGCTCACAGCTCACACAGTCAGGCTCACTCAGGGCTCACTCACTCAGGCGGTGGGCTCACGGGCTACTCAGGCTCACAGAGGCCCACCGGCCACCAACACACTCAGGCACCACCCGTGCTCTTGTCACCCAGGTCACCCTAATCTGAGCTCAGCAGCGCCCCGCAGTGTTCTCAGGCTCACCTGTGTCTCAGAGCCCCTCACTCCACCCGTCACGCACCCAGGCGTCATCGTGCGAAGCGGGGCCCACGCTCCTTCTCGTTCACCCCCCGTGTCCATGCTCTGGTGCGTGCGTGTGTGAGTGGGGCGAGCGTGTGCGTGTACCAGGGCAAGCACGGGCTTGGGACCGTGGCTTGTGGCGTCGTGCTTAAAATAAAGCTGCGTTTGTGGGAATGTGTCGAGGAGGGCAGCCGCATAGAGGCTGGCGTCAAAGGAGCTGTTCCTCTGTTGAGGGACTTCATTGGTCGTTTTTCTTTTTATTCTGTGGGTAGCTTTTCACGGCGTGAGCCTCCTAGCTTGCGTGCATGTGTGTGGAATAACGCTTTGTGGGCTCTGTCTAGCGTCTGTACTCAGGTTGTAGCTAATAGCGAGGGGCGCCGCATAGACGGGGGCCACTGCACTCTGTGGTGTCTAATGCGGTTTTTTGCTTCTATTTATCTCGTCTGAAACGGCTTTGTCATTCTTCGGGCTCTGTTTGTGTCCTCTCTCCTCCTTCTCTCTCTCTCTCTCTCTCTCTCTCTCTCTCTCGCTCTCTCTCTCCCCTCCCCCCTCTCTCCTCTTCCTCCCTCCTCCTCCCTCCCCCCTCCCTCCTCCCTCCCCTCCCTCCCTCCCTCTCCTCCTCCCTCTCTCTCTCTCTCTCTCTCTCTCTCTCTCTCTCTCTCTCTCTCTCTCTCTCTCTCTCTCTCTCTCTCTCTCTCTCTCTCTCTCTCTCTCTCTCTCCCTCCCTCCCTCCCTCCCTCCCTCCCTCCCTCCCTCCCTCCCTCCCTCCCTCCCTCCCTCCCTCCCTCCCTCCCTCCCTCCCTCCCTCTCTCTCTCTCTCTCTCTCTCTCTCTCTCTCTCTCTCTCTCTCTCTCTCTCTCTCTCTCTCTCTCTCTCTCTCTCTCTCTCTCTCCCTCTCTCCCTCTCTCCCTCCCTCCCTCCCTCCAGGCAACATCACGGCTCGTGTTCGTACCCCAGAAGCCAGTTCGGACGAGGCCATCAAATCCATCCTGGAGCAGGCCAAGAGAGAGCTGCAGGTGCAGAAAGCTGGTGAGTTCCCCCACCCCCACAAGCGTTTCGAACACAGTGTTGTATACTCTCCATGGGGTCTGTGAGCCTCCCAGGTGACCCTGCTCTCCCCCTGACCCCCCCCCCCCCCCAGACCTGTCCCACGGGCCCACGTCCTACGGAGGGCTGAAGGGAGGCGGCGGCGGGAGCAGCGGGTCTGACGAGGCCATCCGCTCCATCCTGGAGCAGGCGCGCAGGGAGATGGAGGCCCAGCAGGCGGCCCTGGAGCCCCTCCTCAAGGCCTCCTCCTCCTCCTCCTCCTCCCTGTCCTCGCTCTCCCGCCAGCGGGACTTCATGGGCTCGCCGCTGGCGGCCACGCTGCCGCCCTACAACCCGCTGGCGCTCTCGCTTAAGAAGGCCCCCGGGGGCCGCGTGTCCTCGCCCACCTCTCCGTCTCCCATCCTGGACTTCAGCTCCGGCGTGAAGCGGGAGAGCAGGGGCTCCTCAGGGATGGACTCGCCCGCCGAAGGCGCGCTGTGGCTGGGCCGGGGCGCGGAGGGCGCGGCCCGCTCCGGGGGCGGGGGCGGGGGCGGGGGGGCGGGACACTGGAGAGAGCAGTGGTGGAGCAACATGCACGGGGACCCTCGGAGGAGCGTGTCGCTGCAGACGGGGGAGGACGGCCCCACCCAGGAGGACTCCAAAGAGGTGAGGACCTGGGTCAGAGGTCAGACGCCAGGGGGTGGGGGGGGGGGGGGGGGGGGAGAGCGGCGGTTCAGTTAAACCCAGACCGATCCTTTTCCCCCCTGTGCTCCGGTCGTCGCGGGCTCGGCACTAACGCCTGTGTTTTTCCAGGGAATATTAAGCGACGGGCTGACCCGACCCAAACAGTGGAGCAAGCTGAACCAGAGGAGCAGAGAGCCCTACCTCCGCATGCAGCTGTGGCTCAACGGCGACCAGGGACAGAATACGCAGACTCCGCAAGCACACAACCAAGGTAAGGCCGCGTCGCCAACGCACCAGCGCTGTCCCAGCCATCCATTACGCTTCTAATTATCAGAGTTATTAGCCAGTGTAGCATAGGGTGACTCGGGTGGCTCATTTTCACTTTTACTCCCACGCAATACTCAATAAAACCTTGCTTTACCAGTCCACCACTCTCTACACACACAAACACACACACACACACACGCCCCCCCCCCCCCCCCCTCCTCTTCCTCATCATCAGTGCTGTGGCTGTGTCAGCTAGCAAGCTGCTGGTTTGTCATGTCACAGACAAGCTAGTGTTGCAGCACCAGATGGTGTGTGTGTGTGTGTGTGCGTGTGTGTGTATGTGTTAGTGTGTGCGCGTCCATGCATTAGTGTGTGTCTGTGTTAGTGTGTGCGCGTCCGTGCATTAGTGTGTGTATATGTGTGTGTGTGTGTGTGTACATGCAGGCCTGCATGTGTTTCTCTTTCTCTCTGGGGGTGTAAACAGCAGCTAATGTACACTGACAGCTCCTCATGACTGCTCTGTTCCAGCCTGCTGCGCCGCTCTATGGTGGTGGGGGGGGGGGGGGGTGGGGGGACAGCAGACAGAAAAGCTCGCCATCATACAGAGAGAGAAATGAGCAGCTCCACTGTTGCTGTTAACCAGCGGATGGCTTGGTGTCACAGACGCCAGATCGCTGCTTATTGAATGAAAGGCTCGCTATTGTAGCTAACGGGATCGCTTGTCGTTGTTTTGCGTTGGGTGAAACGCACGCCGCTCTGACCCCTTCCCTCCTCCTCCTCCTCCTCCTCCTCCTCCTCCTCCGCCTCCTCCTCCTCCTCCTCCTCCTCCTCCTCCTCCGCCTCCTCTCGCCCCCCAGAGGGAACGCCCAAGACCTCGGCCAGCTGCAGCCCCGCCCCCGAGTCGCCGCTGAGCTCAGCGGAGGAGTCGGTGAACGGCCTGCCGGGTGACCCGCTGGCGCCCCAGTCGTCGGGCGCCAAGCCCCCCTCCGAGGAGCCGTCGGGCGGGGAGTCCCAGCCCGGCACTCCTCTACCTCTTCCGGGGCCCCACTCGGCCCTCAGCATCCAGGAGATGGTGGCCATGTCCCCCGAGCTGGACACCTACGTCATCACCAAGAAGGTCAAGGAGGTGCTGACCGACAACAACCTCGGTGAGCAGCGCCGACACCCGTCCTCCACCCGTCCTCCACCCGTCCTCCACCCGAGCAGCGGTTCTCCACCCGAGCAGCGGTTCTCCACCCGAGCGGTCGTTCTCTTCTCCACCCGAGCGGTCGTTCTCTTCTCTACCCGAGCGGTCGTTCTCTTCTCCACCCGAGCGGTCGTTCTCCACCCGAGCGGTCGTTCTCTTCTCCACCCGAGCGGTCGTTCTCCACCCGAGCGGTTACCACTAGAGCCTGACCGATGTATCTGTTGGCCGATTTTATCGGCCGATATTGGCCTATCCCAGATATATCGGCGTATATGTTGGCCAATATGAAAACTTTAGCAATTGTGTCTATTAATAGATGTCATGACCTCTTAATAAATCCTCTACTGTGGCGGTGTAACCTCTAAATGCTTTAACTGAGCACATCCCCGTAAACACTCCCAACACCAACGGTTTTACATCCTGTTCTGTGTGAAGGTTAGTAGCTCCATACGGTTCATTGGTTCCTTTAGCTCGTGATTTTAATGCCATGTTGCTGTGGCCCGAGCTACGTGGGCGAAATATATATATATATATTGTGAATATCGGCCGGTAAATCGATAACCGACATTTTTTACTCCCTAATATCGGCATCGGCCCCTAAAATATCGGTTGGGCTCTAGTTTCCACTGCTGGTAAAATAGCGGGCTGTCTCTTCGAAGAGTTAGGCTTATTTAGTTGGTTATTATTATTAGTTGTTTATTTGTCAGGGACAATGTACAGAAGGCATTAGTCCGAATGAGACCAGACGTGTTGGACTAAAGGTCCACATGTCTTACTCGTTTCCATCCGCAGTCCCAGGGCAGGTGCACACGTCATTACGAAACACAGGTCTCAATACGACACTTTGTTCATAATAAAGAACTAATAACTTGGTTTGGTCGAGTCTGATCTCACTGACCTTCCAACCCTTCCAACCGTGTCTTCCTCCCCCCTCCCCCCTCTCCCCTCCCCCCAGGTCAGCGTCTGTTCGGGGAAAGCATCCTGGGTCTGACCCAGGGCTCGGTGTCAGACCTGCTGGCCCGGCCCAAACCCTGGCACAAGCTGAGCCTGAAGGGCCGGGAGCCCTTTGTCCGTATGCAGCTGTGGCTGCAGGACCCCCACAGCGTGGAGAAGCTAATGGACATGAAGCGGCTGGAGAAGAAAGGTGGGTGGTCAAAGTCTGCACACGGGGGAGGGTGGGTGGGTGGGTGGGGTGGGGTGAGGTGGTTCGACTCCCCGCTAAAAGGTTGCGGGTTCGATGTCCAGTGTTCACCTGGTGCCCTTGAGCGAGATGGCTAACCCCAACCTGCGGGTTTATCGCGTGCGTCTGTATTCAGTGTAAGTCGCTATGGATCAACGCATCTGCTCAACGACTGACTAGTAACCAGGAAGACCATACGAAGCGGAAGGCGGGTACCTGGACACGAGGGAGCAAAACCCCAACGCCCGAACTCTGTCCGGCTCATTCGGCTTCTCCCCCGCTAGTCTGAAGCGCCTCCCGTCGATCACGTCTGCACACGCGCCGACCCCGTAGCGCAGGACACGACCCCGTAGCGCAGGACACGACCCCGTAGCGCAGGACACGACCCCGTAGCGCAGGACACGACCCCGTAGCGCAGGACACGACCCCGTAGCGCAGGACACGACCCCGTAGCGCAGGACACGACCCCGTAGCGCAGGACACGACCCCGTAGCGCAGGACACGACCCCGTAGCGCAGGACACGACCCCGTAGCGCAGGACACGACCCCGTAGCGCAGGACACGACCCCGTAGCGCAGGACACGACCCCGTAGCGCAGGACACGACCCCGTAGCGCAGGACACGACCCCGTAGCGCAGGACACGACCCCGTAGCGCAGGACACGACGGCGCGTGTGTGGCAGCCGTCCCCATCGCCAGCGCAGGCGTCACGCGCGACATGAGATGTGACAGCTAGCGGTTCGCCGGCAGGGGGGGGGGGGGCGCTGATTCATACACACAGCACTCTTCATCGCCGTCTTCATCAGCGTCATCATCAACAGGGTCCGCGAGCAGCCTTGTCCTCCCTGTTGGTCCCCGTGGCCCCGTGTTCGTTTTGACGCGCGCTTCCTTGCTTGCTCATCGCTATCCCAAATGTATCGAGACGAGGACTCCGCCCCTTTTACCGGCTGTTGATCCTAACCCCAGGCACCGAGCAGCCACGAAACACGTGACCTGGTCGGCCAATAGGAACGCAGCCGCTCAGTTTAGCCCCCCGATAGCGAGCCGGGCACAAGGGCGGAAATAAAACCCATCGTGACCTTACCAGCAGTGGCTGGCGGGGCTGTTACCACACACCACCACCACCACCTCCTCCTCACCCACCCACCCACCCACCCGTTGAACTTCATTAGAGTTCATTGACCCTTCCAGAGAGCATTAGGAACAGTCCCGGCCCCTGGCCGAGCCCACAGGAAAGGCACAGAGCCGTAGAGTCCGGCTCTGACCTCTCGCTCGGTGTTGGTTTACCCACCCCCGCAGGCCAGGAGCAGAACTTCCTGATCTAACCTTGTTCCGAGGGGGTTTTCGCTGCAACATTTAGAATATCCAGCAGCATAAATTTACTGTTTAGAGAATGTCAACTATATGCAAGGACGCCACCAGCTGTTTCCGGGCTGTATTGGTAAGCTGCGATGGTCAACAAACAGTGCTTTATTCGGAAGCTTTCTTTGTTCGATCCCCAGAGTGGGGCTCTTCCGCCACCTAGTGGTTGAGGATGATACGACAACTTTGTTTCATGCAAGGCTTGTATCTAAGATTACATTTAGCCATTTGGCAGACTCTGTTATCCAAAGCCACTTAGTTACGAGTGAGACTGAGAACAAAATCGTGTTACTAATTACCAGTATCCGAGGAGGATAACAGCCAGAGTCCCAGCCAGGATGGTCCCTGGGTTCGACCCCCCAAAGTCTGCAGCCTACCTGTAGGCGTCCTTCAGCAAGAGGCCTGACCCCTACCTGCTCCTAAGTGACCTGTATCTGAAGTCCCTGCACCGAGCTTCGGAGAGAAGCATCGGCTCGTACGAATGAACAGTAAATGGTCAGTAACTCCAGAAGGCGTTTCTAATGATGATTGGTGGTTGTTTCCGTGTCCCAGCCTACATGAAGCGGCGTCTGAGCTCCCTGAGCGACGCCCATTCGGCGGACGTGGGCGGCGCGGTGGGGCCAGACTTCCTGCAGGGCTCCCAGAGTCCGGGGCAGCACCAGCACCACCACCAGCACCACCACCAGCACCACCAGCAGCAGCAGCACCTGAAGAAGCCCAGGGTGGTGCTGGGGCCGGAGGAGAAGGAGGCTCTGAAGAGGGCCTACCAGCAGAAGCCCTACCCCTCCCCCAAGACCATCGAGGAGCTGGCCTCCCAGCTCAACCTGAAGACCAGCACCGTCATCAACTGGTTCCACAACTACAGGTCAGCCTCGCAGCGTGTAGCGGGGGGAGGGTTCGGCGGACATCTTTTGATGTGCTAACCAAGCTGAGCGACGTCTGGTTTTATTACAGGATGTGCGTTTCCAACGAGGTTTATATTCAGATCCAGCGACGGCTCCTCGTCGACTAAAGGCGACATGCACTTATTTATCTTGGGTGTGTGTGTATGATTATCTATTTGCACAGTGACTCGTGATGGAGTAATGTGATCAGTAATAATAATTCGAAACGTTATTTGAAGAGCACTTTTCACAGTGGTTTACAGAACAAGATGAGATGGTACACACAGTCAGGCTCAAAAGTACCCCTGGGTCTGTCTATAGATATGTGTTCCTGTGATGACTCTTAACTGACTCATAGAACTCAGATCTCGTGTATCTATGTATAAATATATATTTATATGATGTGTTATGTGCTTATGTTTCATGTATCTAGATATAAATATATATTTATGTGTGTTATGCGCTTATGTCTCATGTATCTAGGTATAATGTATATTAACACAGTGTGTTCATGTATCTAGGTGTAACTTTATTAACACAGTGTGTTGTGTGTTCGTGTATCTAGGTGTAACTTTATTAACACAGTGTGTTGTGTGTTCGTGTATCTAGGTGTAACTTTATTAACACAGTGTGTTGTGTGTTCATGTATCTAGGTGTAACTTTATTAACACAGTGTGTTGTGTGTTCGTGTATCTAGGTGTAACTTTATTAACACAGTGTGTTGTGTGTTCGTGTATCTAGGTGTAACTTTATTAACACAGTGTGTTGTGTGTTCGTGTATCTAGGTGTAACTTTATTAACACAGTGTGTTGTGTGTTCGTGTATCTAGGTGTAACTTTATTAACACAGTGTGTTGTGTGTTCGTGTATCTAGGTGTAACTTTATTAACACAGTGTGTTGTGTGTTCGTGTATCTAGGTGTAACTTTATTAACACAGTGTGTTGTGTGTTCATGTATCTAGGTGTAACTTTATTAACACAGTGTGTTGTGTGTTCATGTATCTAGGTGTAACTTTATTAACACAGTGTGTTGTGTGTTCGTGTATCTAGGTGTAACTTTATTAACACAGTGTGTTGTGTGTTCGTGTATCTAGGTGTAACTTTATTAACACAGTGTGTTGTGTGTTCATGTATCTAGGTGTTACTTTATTAACACAGTGTGTTGTGTGTTCGTGTATCTAGGTATAACTTTATTAACACAGTGTGTTGTGTGTTCGTGTATCTAGGTATAACTTTATTAACACAGTGTGTTGTGTGTTCGTGTATCTAGGTGTAACTTTATTAACACAGTGTGTTGTGTGTTCAAGTATCTAGGTGTAACTTTATTAACACAGTGTGTTATGTGTTCGTGTATCTAGGTGTAACTTTATTAACACAGTGTGTTGTGTGTTCGTGTATCTAGGTGTAACTTTATTAACACAGTGTGTTGTGTGTTCGTGTATCTAGGTGTAACTTTATTAACACAGTGTGTTGTGTGTTCGTGTATCTAGGTGTAACTTTATTAACACAGTGTGTTGTGTGTTCGTGTATCTAGGTGTAACTTTATTAACACAGTGTGTTGTGTGTTCGTGTATCTAGGTGTAACTTTATTAACACAGTGTGTTGTGTGTTCGTGTATCTAGGTGTAACTTTATTAACACAGTGTGTTGTGTGTTCGTGTATCTAGGTGTAACTTTATTAACACAGTGTGTTGTGTGTTCGTGTATCTAGGTGTAACTTTATTAACACAGTGTGTTGTGTGTTCATGTATCTAGGTGTAACTTTATTAACACAGTGTGTTGTGTGTTCGTGTATCTAGGTGTAACTTTATTAACACAGTGTGTTGTGTGTTCAAGTATCTAGGTGTAACTTTATTAACACAGTGTGTTGTGTGTTCATGTATCTAGGTGTAACTTTATTAACACAGTGTGTTGTGTGTTCATGTATCTAGGTATAACTTTATTAACACAGTGTGTTGTGTGTTCATGTATCTAGGTGTAACTTTATTAACACAGTGTGTTGTGTGTTCGTGTATCTAGGTATAACTTTATTAACACAGTGTGTTGTGTGTTCGTGTATCTAAGTGTAACTTTATTAACACAGTGTGTTGTGTGTTCGTGTATCTAGGTGTAACTTTATTAACACAGTGTGTTGTGTGTTCGTGTATCTAGGTGTAACTTTATTAACACAGTGTGTTGTGTGTTCGTGTATCTAGGTATAACTTTATTAACACAGTGTGTTGTGTGTTCGTGTATCTAGGTGTAACTTTATTAACACAGTGTGTTGTGTGTTCAGGTCCCGTATTCGGCGCGAGCTCTTCATAGAGGAGATCCAGGCGGCCGGGGGGACCGGCCCGGGCAGCGAGGGGGGGTCTCCCTCCCTGCGGGGGTCCAAGTCGGGGGAGGGAGACAGCTGCGACGGTACCGAGTCGGACGGCACCGTGGAGGCACGCCAGGGCTTCTGCTCCGGCCAGGAGGAGCACAGGGGGGCGTGCGCGGACCACGACATGGAGGCCGAGTCCGAGGCAGGGGCCTCGGGTTCCTCCCCTGCCCGGATAGACTGCAGCACGCCGGGCTCCAGCTGCGGGCCGGCCGGCATGGGCCTCTTCAGCCTCACGGAGGCCTCGTCCTCCAGCGGGTCGGGGCCCAGTAATAACATCCCCCCTTCTGGGCCCGCCAGGAACCCCAGGGACAACACTCTGCGCAAGAAGAAGGCAGCCAACCTCAATAACATCATCCACCGGCTGGAGAAGGCTGCCAGCAAAGAAGACCCCTCAGAGTGGGAGTTCTAGCTCTCTCCGAGACCGCCCTCTCTCTCTGTCTCTCTGACTCTCTCGTCTCCTCCGTAACCCCGCGACCTCTAACCCTTGGCCCCCTCCCGCTCTGCTCTCTGATCGCAGGGCGGACGCAGCCAAAGTCAAGCTCAGCAGCCATTTTTATTACTTCGACGCTTTCCGTACGAAGGAGAGAAACAAAGAGTGGTTGTTGAACCCGAAAAAAAGATACACTGATATACAAAGAAGAACAAAAAAAACAAAAAAAACAGAGAACCAGAGTGTCTCTTGTCTTTCTTTCTTCTTCTTTCTGAAACTGAGTTGTTTTTGTACTGAGAAAAGCACTTAGCCGTCCTGCTGGCCCATGGCCCTGCTGTACCCCCACTTCCCCCGCCGTCACCAGCCACTGGAGCCCCAAAGTGGCTCACCCAGAGCTGGGGTACGACCCACAGCTGGTGGTGGAGCCTGGACTCAAAAGAGGACGGACATGCAAGACGGGCAAGAGAGTCCCGAGACAGCGGCCCTCCCAGTGACTGGATGAGCGATGGCGGCAGAAACTCTTCGTACAAGAACTCGCTTTCTTAAAAGGAGATCCCCCACCCCGCGCGCCCCCCCAGTCTTCTGATCACTCCCCCACCTTCCCCTCACACAGTGAGACGCCTCATTTTTCACACTGTAGAGTGACTGTTACAAAATCCTTTGCCTTTTATCACTCGTGTGTGTGTGTGTGTGTGTGTGTGTGTGTGTGTGTGTGTGTGTGTGTGGGTGGGTTGTGTCCTTGCACGCCTGTGCGCGCACACACCCAAACAGGGCTTGTGTGTTCTCCTCTCCAAGGCAGCATGTGTTTCGTGTTTTCGTTTCTCCTCCAAACTCACGCCCACGCTCTTCCCCTAAGAGAGCTGTACAAAAAAAAGCTGTCGGCCATCGCTGCCATGGTTACTGATGGAAGAACGAAACATGAACTTTGACCCGAAGTCTCCCCATTTCCTGTCCTGCTGACAGCCATGTGATGGCCAGAAGGATGTATCCTGGGGTCTCTCACCAAACACAAAGCACTCACCTGAAGAGGAGGAAGGAGGGCAGGATCCAGGGGCCTCCAGTACTTCCTCTGCGGACGAAGGATGCTCTCCTTTGTTTCGTTGTCTTTGTTTCTTTTCCTCCTCTTACTTTGGATGGAGCAATTTGGTTGCCAATAAGAGATTGCACAGTCTATCGACTCTAAAGGGTACAAAGTAGGGAATTTAAGGAAAGCGTTTTTAATTAGTCACAAAATATGAACGGAAGAAATTAACAACAGAGGGGAAAAAAAGCAGAAGAATAAGCGAGTTACTGTTCCTGAAAAGAGAAAAAGCAGACCAACCCAGAATAATGGAGTCATGTTGCGTTTCTGAAGACGCGATACAACGGAACCACATAGTACTGTAGCGGAGCGGCCTGGAGATGCTCCAGTACCTGTCTCTGGTCGCTCTGGGCGGCAGGCTCAGCCTCTCCGGGCGCCCGCTCGGTGTGTGTCTGTGTGTGTCTGTGTGTGTCTGTGCGCCCTCAACAAATTATCTATTCACAACACACACATCTTTTCTAGGCCAAATCAGGAAGAGTGCGTGTTTGTGTGCAAGTTGGTTCCGTGTGTGTGTGTGTGTGTGCGTGTGTGTGTGTGTGTGTGTGTGTGTGCGTGTGTGTGCGTGTGTGCGTACGTCCGTGGAATTACATGCATTCGAGGTTAATTCACTTTAGATGAACCTCAATCAAGAAATAGTTTGTATTTTAAATTTTTAGGATTTTAACATTTGAATCGCTGGTCCCGCATGTGTTATCTGAAAGTAGACCTAAGGAAGAAAGGGCTAGGGTTAGTGGCGAACATCAGTTTGAACACCGAACCTTGGATTGCGTGCGGTGGAAGGTGAATTGGCCTTGACCCTGGCGTGAGTGGTGCCATTACCGCTCTCCTCCAGTCTCTTCTGTCACCAGAGATGCTGGAACGTGTTGCATTAAGTTCTACTGTCTACACTAAAACATTATAAGGCATATCACCTCTTCCTCTTCCTCCCTCTCTTACACAAGCCCTCAGTGCCTGTCAGTCCACTGCCTCCCCTTTTATGTGTGTGTGTGTGTCTGTGTTTGAGTGCACGTGTGGCCATATAGCATGTGCAGGAGCGTGCCTGAGTGGGTCATATTTTTTATCTACTTGCACACACTACTAGTGCACAACTGCCATCTACTTCTTTAAGCTGTTTGATGCATCACCATCACATTAATCTTCTCACAGAGTAGTGTAATACTTTGATTTACTGTAGCTTGGTTGTATTGCTATATTATTGTTTTTTTGGCATTTATAGTTTGGTTTTTATTCTGCTTATTTATAGGTGCTGTATTTTTCATTTAATGTCTTATCATTTGAGTTGTCTATTTTGTAAGGGATTATATATCGTTCCTGAGGGCAAGTAACATTTTTATTATTAGACTTATAGACTGCCGGCAGTATTGGTTAATATTTACAAAGATGTACTAGTTCTCGTTTTGTTTGTATATTCGTGAGTCCTACAGCTCGGCGTCATTTCAGTAGCTTTAGAGAGATGTGTTATTTGCCACAGTACTTGGGCCTGTCAGGCAAGCGGGCCGGTGTCACGACGCGTCGTTTGCTAGCTACCGATATCAAAAGGACAATATCGAGATCGCTGAGTATCTGATGAACTCTCTTTTCCTTCCGTGTCACTGCTTTGATCATACGACATGCAGTGGCCAACGGTAGTTCCGGTTCCGCGATGAGCGTAAGTCCCGCCCCTCCCCCCACCACCACCACCACCACCATGTTCACGCGACATTGCGTTCGTACCGAGTCCCATTACCACGAAGCTTGTTCGCTCTTTAGAAAAAGAAATAGGTTTATATGACGACACCTAAACTTGAGAACCCAAGTTAACTTGAATAAGGTCATATCTGCCAAATTGAGATTAGAGAAGTACACCGCGACGAACGGAGGTGGTCAGCGGCTATGCATTATCTACTTAGCAGTCCGTCACAAAGCACTTATTGGGACCTTCGCTGAAGACTTGACGGGGTCCTGGAAAACACTAACTAGATCACCCCTCCCGAAACTTCTGGGAATTGTATGCCTTTTTAAAAAGTGGTTCAGATCCGGACACACACACACACACACACACACTCCACATTCTAACACTAAGAATATATTTTAAAGAAAAAGGCTGTGCCCGTGTTTTTTGTAATACTGTCTGTTGTTAAAATTGTGTAGTTCCTGATCTGGATTTTTAAAAAAACAAAAATAGCAGTTCCACTGTCGTCACTGTCCTGCAGTCTCCTGTGGCCAGCACGAGTCCTTACCTTTCATCCTTTTGACATTTCCCCAGGGGATGCATCTTAAAAGTATTTTTAAAAATGCTATACGATCAATTTTACTTCAAAGCTTAACAACGCAAGCAGATGAAATCTGACGTTCTAGCGAATCCAATCTGATTAGGGTTTGTGGTTTTGTTTCTGTTGATGACGGCAATGTTAGACATGTGTCCTCTACTCCGCAAAAACGGAGTCCTATGGGTCCCCCGCGTTTCTTAAATAATGGCTCTTTACTGGTCCTGATTAGCAGCTACTGTAGAGAAGAAGCACTTATAAGCCCCCTAACCTGTGTTACCGCCACATTCAGCAGTTCTCTAGAACCTTATGAGATCATCAGATTTGTGCCTTCAACTGCCAGGCAGGGCACCAAACTTATGATGTCATCAGAAATGGATTTACACGTTTAAAAGGAAAACTACCTGTGCGTGCGTGTGTGTGTGTGTGTGTGTGTGTAAAAAAAGAAAAAAGAACAACACATGTTTTAACCCTGTTTGTTAGGAAGCTATGTGATGAAATCATTTCGGAATTGCCATGAAGGTACTTTTATGTAAAGAACTCGAACGGACCCCTTTTAAATGGGGTCATCCCCGCTGATGTTTGACCGAGAGCCCCATAAAGTGGAGAGAAAACCCCCGACAAAACGAGGCAGGAATCCGTAGCTCCTTAGAACCGGTCAAACGTCGGTCTTAAATCACGCGGTTCTCGCATTTCCTCCTCCGTGTGGTTGAGTTCCTGTTGCGCTCTTGTATTTACGACGGCCAGAGCATTAAATGAAGGAGTGAGCAGCAAAACACTGTAATGACACTGAATTTATTCGTAGGGCATTTGTTACGTTTATTCCTCTTGTCTGCGTCACGTTTGCCGTGTGACGTTTCGGTGCCCGGCCGGGTGCGGGGCCCCGGCGTTGCGTTGGCCCAGAGGGCTGTGCTGTTACGGTCGACCAAGTAGCGCTCCATTCACAAAACTGTCACGGTGCGCTTTTACTTTGAAGGGCAGGAAGATGAGAAGGGATGATGATTCAGGACTTTTTTTTCCATGATCCACAGATATTTTTCTACTACAAATATAAATCAGAAGATTCTATACACTGTTGAATAACATTGTAAAGGTTGTAACAGATGCTGTATATCATATCATGTTTTCTGAAGTTGTAAAAGCTTTACTGTATGATCTGTTTTGAAGTAGTGGTTTGTTCATCCGACGTGTTTGTTGTTAATGGCCGTCCGGGCAGCAGCACTGGTCACCATATTCAGGAAAAAAATTAATATGAGAGCGAGAGAGAGAGAGAGAAAAAAGAAAACCTCAGATGTTTTTGTAATACTTTTGGAATAAATCTTATGAAGTGGGTTTTGTAAGGAAACACTTTCCAAATGGATGGTGCTGTATGCAGAGCACACTGACTCCATAACACAGAAAATACAGCACAAAAACACACTCACCCTTTACTCCCCCCCCCCCCCCCCCCCCCCCCCACACCACCGTTGTGTGCTTGGTATGGTTTTTCTGCTCACCGTTCATATTGGCTACAACTGGTTATAAGTCTTAACCCGATTCCTCATTGACCTTAACCTGTTCTGTTATGCTTAACTTATCTTTAGGACAGTAACTTATGTGACTAGATTCTCAGCTCAATGGTTTAACGAAAAAAGACAGAAAAAATAAAAGAACAAAAAAAATACTACCGAAAATAGTTTAGATTTAAAGAGGAAGCAAAAAGCCAAATAGTGAATAGTCACCCACTTCCTGTTATATGGGCGCTGTCGTTATTTTCCTTATTTTTCTCTTTTCTTTTTTTAACTTATGTTGCTAAGTAGTGTCGCCGCTTCCGCTGTTCACCCTGAACGCTGAACCACAGTGTAGTCAAGACAACCAAAATGACCCCGTGAGGGGGAGGGGGGGGGGGGGGGGGGGGGGGGGGGGGCGCTGCTCATGTCCCCCTTCTGGAAAGCTTTAAGACGCTTGTTGAGGCTTTAGCAAGTTCAGAGTGGTTTCGGCGGCAGGGGCGTCCGCTCCGGTCCCGCGGCGGACGCCCTGCTGCTGCTCATTCTCTCGCGTTTGTAGAACGAAAGGCTGCGCGACTGTACAGGGACGGTGTAAAGATATTTTTGGAAGTCGTTTTGCCCCCTCCCCCCCCCCCCGAGCACTTCTCCGTCTGTCCTGAGGTATCGTTTGTCCCCTCTGGGTCTCCTGCCTTTCGTTGCCCCTGCCTATGTATCATGGTTTCTTTATCTTTGTATTTACTAAAGCGTATCATGTTGTTTGTCCTCAGCACTGTAAAACAGTCTCCCTCTCCCCCTCTACAAACATTGAAAAGCAATATCACTGTATGAAACGTTCACAATGTATTTGTTATGATTGACATTTGATTCATCATCCTTATTATTCACTTGCACCCTAGGTGTGATAATTGAAGTAAATCTCTTTTATACAAATACCCAGAGTGTCGTCTGTTCATTGTTTTTCCTTCTCCTGGTCTGGTGCGGCGAGGAGAACGTTCTCAGAGAAAGAAATGGGTTTTAATGGAGACAGAGGGGAGTACTCAGAATAGAAATGGCAGTTCATATTGGTGGGGCCGTCAGGGTCTGTGCAGGGGCCCATTGTGCTTCAGTGGCCCTGGACTAGGTGTGCTGTGTGACTCCAGGTAAGCCTTTTGTATCAAGACGTTGATCTGCTGACTGATGCTGCGTCGGGTCACACCGTGTGTGTGTGATTGACCAATGACGACTCTCCCCCCCCCCCCCCCCCCCCCCCCCCTGAGCAGGTCGCTACACGGAGCTGCAGCTGGAGTTCGGGTCGGCGGTCCGTACCAGCGGCGAGCAGAAGGAGCTGATCCTGAAGCTGGAGCAGGACCTCAGCACCATGCAGTCCCTGGGCTCCCTGGTCCGGCCCGATGCGGACGGCTCCGACCTCACCAACATGGACGCCATCCCCGAGCCCATCAAGGAGGCCTCGGCCATGTTCACCGGTGGGTCTAGGATCCCAGGGACCTACCGTGGGATCACGCACGCACACGCACACACACGCACCACAGACACACCACAGACACACATACAGACACCACAGACACCACACACACACCACAGACACCACACACACAGACCACACACCACATAGACACACACACAGACACCACAGACACACCACACATCACAGACACACACACATCAGACACATCACAGACACACACATCAGACACACACAGACCACACACACATACCACACACCACAGACACACACACCACAGACACATCCCAGACACACACACATCACAGACACACACACACACACACAGCATGACCCCTGCCCCCCTGTGTCCTCCAGGTTCCGGGGTCTCCCCCCACACTGAGCTGCCCCAGGGCCAGATGGACTCCCTGCTCTCCATCATCTCCAGCCAGAGAGAGAGGTTCCGCTCACGCAACCAGGAGTTGGAGGCCGTGAGTACCCTCCACCTAGTGCTGCAGATAGGACACCTCCACCTTCAACACCACCTAATACTCCTGTTAGGTCCCCTCCACCTAGTGCTGCAGATAGGACACCTCCACCTTCAACACCACCTAATACTCCTGTTAGGTCCCCTCCACCTAGTGCTGCAGATAGGACACCTCCACCTTCAACACCACCTAATACTCCTGTTAGGTCCCCTCCACCTAGTGCTGCAGATAGGACACCTCCACCTTCAACACCACCTAATACTCCTGTTAGGTCCCCTCCACCTAGTGCTGCAGATAGGACACCTCCACCTTCAACACCACCTAATACTCCTGTTAGGTCCCCTCCACCTAGTGCTGCAGATAGGACACCTCCACCTTCAACACCACCTAATACTCCTGTTAGGTCCCCTCCACCTAGTGCTGCAGATAGGACACCTCCACCTTCAACACCACCTAATACTCCTGTTAGGTACCCTCCACCTAGTGCTGCAGATAGGACACCTCCACCTTCAACACCACCTAATACTCCTGTTAGGTACCCTCCACCTAGTGCTAGTGATAGGACACCTCCACCTTCAACACCACCTAATACTCCTGTTAGGTCCCCTCCACCTAGTGCTGCAGATAGGACACCTCCACCTTCAACACCACCTAATACTCCTGTTAGGTCCCCTCCACCTAGTGCTGCAGATAGGACACCTCCACCTTCAACACCACCTAATACTCCTGTTAGGTACCCTCCACCTAGTGCTGCAGATAGGACACCTCCACCTTCAACACCACCTAATACTCCTGTTAGGTCCCCTCCACCTAGTGCTGCAGATAGGACACCTCCACCTTCAACACCACCTAATACTCCTGTTAGGTCCCCTCCACCTAG